>JAJTUS010000003.1:600000-1092752 GCA_021399465.1 Hyaloscypha sp. PMI_1271 | reverse complement strand
TCCGTCATCGTGCATGATGGCAAAAACCAGTTGTCCTCCACTACCCGCCTTGACTATATCAAGAACTTCTTGCTCCTTCTCGTCCCGCCACGGGATTTCAGCAACCAATGGATCATGCAACCATGGCTGCTGGCTGAGAAGGCTTTTGATCACCAGTTTCAATGCCCCGACTGAAGTTGCGAGTGGTCCGACAACTGAGAGGATTGAATTTTGACCGTCCATGGAGTTGGCCATTCCTTCGTAGGGAAGACGTCCACTGGATGGCCTGATGCCGTACAGTCCATTGAAGGCGGCCGGAATACGGATACTGCCTCCGATGTCTGTCCCGAAACCGACGGGGCTCGCCTTCAAACCGATCAGCGCGCCTTCTCCGCCTGAACTTCCACCAGCTGCGAGGTGGCGGTTCTTTGGATTCCAAGTATAACCAATGATGTTGTTAATCGTCTCTCCTGCCATCAAAGTATGAGGCACGCTCGTCTTGCAGAACAAAATGGCGCCAAGGTTTCGCAACTCAGTGACCATCTCGCTTTCGTAGACCTTTTCTTTTCCAGTGCCTTTCTTTCCTTCAAAAGTACCAATCCAGCCAACATAGCCCATCGTCGTTTCAACACCTCTAACGTGAAATTGATCCTTCAGACTGATAGGAAGGCCGTGAAGGGGGCCTAGCGGTTTGCCATGCTGAGCGTAGTATTCATCGAGTAATTCAGCATCATTAATAGCAGCCTCAAAGAATATTTCATGAAGACAATGGACCTGTGTGTGGTCAGCATGTCTCCAAATTTGGTGATGACGGAGTCCCAAACCATCTGATGAGCGAGCGCGGCTCTGTGACAGAACGCCTCGGCAACTTCTCGAGCTTTCCATGTTGCAGTTGTGGTATTCTTGATAATTCCCACAGCATCGGTTTCAGTGATTTCAATCTCTCGTGGTGTAAGAAATTGCTGGATGTATTTTCCTGTGACATCCCTTTGCTCTGTGGGCGGTGGAAGTGGGGCTGGTAAGAGCCAAGCTTTGGGAATCAAGGCGTTGACTGAGTCACGCTTGGCTTCTCCCAACTCCTTCCAGTTTGCCATTGTCCTCGGTTTCCCCAGGGTATCGAATTCAAGGTCCGGTCTGAGTATATGTGTTATTTGTGCTTCTATCGGCTGGCGTTGGAAGTGAGAACAGGCAGTGAGATCGTTATCGTGGAGGGGTAATTGACAGGGAGGGAACGCGGAATTCTGCCGACGGTGTCCCGTTGTCAAAAGTGGGTTGCTACCAAAACAGATCTTCAAGGAAAGGCGAGGAATTGACCGAGCAGATTCCACCTACTCTCGCATTTGACGGACGTTGAGGTTGATCCTCTTGTTGCTCATCCAGCTCTTCCATTCTGGGAACTCCTTTCCTGGCCAATGTGATAGATAATCGGGACAAGTTCCCGGGATGATCTTCGGAACGCCATGCCAAGCAAACCGCGATTGTCCGCTCATAAAGACCGCATCGCCGGATTTCAAGCGCAATACTTCGTATTGAATAGCTCCAGAAGTCTTATCTTGAAGGCCGATGATAAAGATAGCATCGCAGCCTAGGCTGACGCTAACCAGACCTCGATCGACCTCTTCACTGACATCGCGGTGCAAGCTCAATGTGTCTCCTGGAGAATATAGATTGACGATTGCTGCCTCTGGCTCCATGTCGGGGAAGAGGCCACGAAGAAGTCCAGCGATATCTGAAGGAAATTTTGGTGGTGCCTCAGCTGGATAGACTTTGTTGGTCCAGTCATATTGCCCGCCTAGGGTTGTCCAACGCAACTTCTTCTCCAGAGCAGCTTTGACGGTTAGAGGTGAGTGTATTACTGGGTCCTTTGGCTGGAATGTAATAGTACTTGGGTCAATGGAGAAGAAAGAAGCTTGCCGATCAGGATAATTGACGTCATAATGAAGGTGGAGGTTCGTCTTGTGACTCGGGGTTGAAAGATCACGATGCAGTAAATGTGAAAGCAGCGTCTTTTGTGTTGTTGGAGGCAGTAGAGAAGGCAATATCAGAAGGCCTGGGTCAAGTCAGAAACTATAGGAAAGAACACAATGACTGCTCGAAAGATTCGCCCTTGACGAATATACGTATTCGATTGCCTTCGTACCTGGAATATGCTGAGAACTGTAGACGGAGATAGATGAGTCCAAAGCGACTTGCTCTGTGATATCTGGCTTGTTTGCAACGTTGTGCTCAGAAAACCGGTCGAAGATTTCAGCCAAGCGATGATGCGGAATGCGGTCCAAGCGTGGCATGTTAACGACATTTTCATTGAGTTGTCGGTCTCGTTCTGGTGTCAATTGGCCCTTCCATGACTTGAACACATCCTTGAGCACTTGTGGAGGTGTTTCATGTGGATTGAAATCTAGATGACCCGTCATCTCCGGTCTGGCGAATGAGTCTCCATCAACTCCTTCCAAGAGAGAATTTGAAGTAAGAGGTCCACGCATCAATCGAATCTGGTGGCGAATATTCATCAATTGACGAATTTGAAACAGCAGAGTCTTGAATGCATGAATGAGAATGACGGTGTGATGTGGTTGATGTTGATGTTCATTTTCATTGCATCAGCCGTGATTTTAGCGAAGCACCAATTTTCGCGTCCCGCCATGTTGACTTGCGCGCCAAACTTTTGTTTACTCCTGACGACAACAACCACCTTCGGCCACGACAATCCCAGGACCCTGGCGACCGATTTGACCTTGATTCCGGATATTGCTGACTGTCTACTTTCCTACTCTTTCGCAAATACATCACCTGCGACCCGATGCAGCGAGACTGAACGAAGACGGCCCCTCATTCACCGCCCCACCAGAAACCTCAATCAGCAGCCTTACCTGCATCACTTAGTCTCCCACACTCTTTTGCACACTGAGAAAAACATAGTTCAATATGGAGAACTACCAGAAGCTCGAGAAAGTTGGAGAAGGTCAGTCAATGCCTGCAGATTCGAGCTTGCGAGTCACATAATGGCCACAAGTATAAACACGAGTTCTCGTGCTTACATTTGCATGTCTAGGAACATATGGAGTTGTCTACAAGGCCAAGGACCTGGCGCACAATGGCCGAATCGTTGCGCTGAAGAAGATCCGTCTTGAGGCCGAGGATGAGGGGGTTCCCAGCACCGCCATCCGTGAGATTTCCCTCCTCAAGGAGATGAACGACCCGAATATCGTCCGACTCTTCAACATCGTACACGCCGATGGCCACAAGCTGTACCTGGTTTTCGAGTTTCTTGACCTGGATTTGAAGAAATACATGGAGTCTCTCCCAGTTAGCGATGGCGGCAGAGGCAAGACTTTACCAGAAGGATCTGGACCAGAACTGGGACGACTTGGCCTGGGTGACGCGATGGTAAAGAAGTTTATGAGCCAGTTGTGCGAGGGTGTCAGATACTGCCACAGCCATCGAATTCTCCACCGCGATCTCAAGCCGCAGAACCTGCTCATCGATCGGGATGGAAACCTCAAGTTGGCGGATTTTGGTTTGGCCCGCGCATTTGGTGTACCCCTTCGAACATATACCCATGAGGTCGTCACGCTGTGGTATCGGTCGCCCGAGATTCTTCTAGGTGGTCGCCAATACTCGACTGGTGTTGATATGTGGTCCGTTGGCTGTATCTTCGCGGAGATGTGCACGAGAAAACCTCTGTTCCCAGGTGATTCCGAAATTGACGAAATCTTCAAGATCTTCAAGTACGTTCCCTTTGCCTGGATTTCCCCTCTTTTTCTAACAACAAAA
This sequence comes from Hyaloscypha sp. PMI_1271, assembly GCA_021399465.1. NCBI lineage: Eukaryota > Fungi > Ascomycota > Leotiomycetes > Helotiales > Hyaloscyphaceae > Hyaloscypha > Hyaloscypha sp. PMI_1271. The sequence goes on along the minus strand of JAJTUS010000003.1, from coordinate 1,088,999 downwards.
GGCTTCTAGGTACTCCCACCGAAGCCGAGTGGCCAGGTGTCTCCGACAAGACCTGCTTCCCAGACTTCAAGCCCTCATTCCCGAAATGGATTCGTGACGAGAACATAGCTCTGTGCTCGAACCTCGACGAGAACGGCCTCGACCTCCTCGAGCAAATGCTCGTCTACGACCCCGCCGGACGAATCTCAGCCAAGCAATCTTGCATGCACCCCTACTTCGAAGACGGAAGCTCTGCATACTCTGGTCGGGGATTGGGACCTACATACAAAGGCCAGAACGGATTCCACTGAGTTGAGGGGCGGGTGATGGCTGGATGAATTGCATGATGGAATGAGAGATGAGCATAGCTTACTGCATATTCATTGCATAGGCTTGGATACGACTGGGGGAATGGGGATAGAACACACACAGCACAAAATAAAGGTAAATAATGGCATGCATGCGTGCTTTCTTGCGCCTTTTCATATGTAGGACTTATGAAATAGCACATCATCGGACCGTCATTCTTTCCTATGTCATGCACGGGATGGGGTGGGGGGCGTGGTGGGAATGGCTGGCGTTGATCTGGGATTCTGCGAAGAACTGCGATGCCGGACTTGATATCGCGTGCCTTCTTACCTTTGTAGTGTACAGAAAGAATGAAAACAAGAGGCCTCTTCCTTGAGTAATGGTCCTTTTGCCGATAGAATTCGCAATTGAAAACTTGCCGAAGATTCTGACAGTGGAAGTTGAATGAAGTTGGTGGTTGTACATGTGATTCTTATTTATTTGGGTCTTCCATGACCATATATCTTCATAACCCATCAAACGCCATGCTATGCATATATACATCTAAACCATTCATCCATATATCCATTCCATCACTGTACATCCTTCTCATATCCACATAACATCAATATGATCTCCGCAATCATTACCCTAGCCCCCTTCTATTTCCATTCTCCTTGGTATATCCTCCACTCAGTCCCCAATGCACCACACGAATCTTCAAACGCGAGAGGAAATGAACAAGGAGAGATCGATCAGTCATCGGCCAAACTCCTCGTCGTTTCGGTCCTGCTCCCGCTGCCGCCGCTGCTGCTCCCGCGCGCCTCGTGCACCAGCCTGTAGATCCCGAACGCGATCAGTGCGAGCACGAAGAAGAGCACGATGATGATTATCGCGATCACGTCGTTTTGTTGGACCATAGTTGCGGGTGCGAGTGTAGCGAGCTAAGTGTATTATTGCTGGAGAGATTGCGGAGGAGGTGAGTCGTGGTTGTGTGATGTTGGGGTTTCGATGTGGAGTGAAGTGTGGCGAGGAAGCGCGGCGGTGAAGAAGAAGTTGGTTGGTGAATTGTGTTTCGAGGTTCGAGATCAGACGAAAGCTCGAAATCGGACGAGAAAATTTCTAGAGCCAAAAGTCAGTAAGCATTCTCCATTTCCATTCGCGGTGGTTTCTCATTGTACCTATCCCTCTCTCCTGCTTTTAAGGTTTCCCCCTAGCAACCACGAGGCTGACTGTCAACAAAACAAACTGCCTTCTCTTCAAGCTTCCTTCTTCCTTTTTCAATCTCAGCAAGCCCTTATTTTCGTTTCGGGAAAATTATCGTCTTTCAATTGCGGAAGAATTAATGGATGGAACCAAGAAAATCCAGAGAACCCGAGACTCGACGCTGGTCTTGTAGGTGTGCGAAGCCCAGCCCCCAGCCTTCTCGTTGTCCCGCCATCGCACTTTTTTGCGCTGAGGCTGGCGAAACGAAAAAGATACAGGGGTTGACCTCGAGGGGCGGGAAGGGCGCGAGCTGGTGGGTGGTTTTTAGCAGGGGGTGTTTAGCGAGGTGACCTCTCTGAATCTCACCGATCTCGAACTTCATGACTTCTGCGGCTTCGATCTTCATTCTTCAATCAAGGATCTTTCGATGTCCAGGGAACTGCTTCGCGCCTTTATTTTCGGTTATTTTGCAGGATAAAGTTGCGACGGTGTTATCGTGTAGATGGTAAAATCCGATACCTATATTGGCGGAGGTTGAGGGTCCCGTGACACAACGAGAACTCTCGAGAAGTTGAGTGGTTGAAGACTGCTCTCCCCTCTTGAAAATTTGCACACGAGGGTACTTCTATCTCTTGAAACATCCTCCAGGCTTGCTCCTTCCCTCTTTCTTCCCTAATCTTTCAAATCTACGTTTCCAGACAATGCACACAGCACGTGATGCCCCCACTCAACCGCATTTCACGAGAAAGGATGTGGGGTTTTGTTGCAAAATGTGAATTGGTTTCTACAGGAGAGAATGTTGTTTGGGGCTGGATGTATTAGTAGTGAGGCTTAAAAGGGGTGAATCTTGATACTTGTCAATCTTGGTGCATCGTAACATTTCCAAGCGAATACTTAGTCCTGTTCCCCTAGTTCTTCAAAACATATATCCGGGAAGACACCTCTCTTGCTGCAAAGATCCTACCCTCATACAAATAAATCAAAGGGAGAAGAGTTTTTCGTCCTTCATCCCCTCGTTTCAAGAAGTGCCCAATCAAAATATTCCAAGATTTGCTCTTCAACTTGATTGTCAACCGGGAGTCGTACACCACTTCCTTTCATCTTCTCTCTCACTCTTTCCCTTTCCAGCAACCTCGACATGACGCAATGCAAGCCCCCTCTATATTTGCACTCGCTCCTCTGCCTTTGTACCGCTGTAACGGTATCACGGTCCCGTCCCACCGTCACACGACCCTAGTGCAAAGCAGCGCTACCAAACCTCTTCCCTGGATTCCAGAAAGAGAGACATGCATAGTTGCACAGCTTTGCAGGCGAGAGAGAGATGAAGTGACCCGGGCCGAGGCACCACGTGTCTGGCGAAGTGTTTGTGTCTTAGAATGAATTGAAAAGGGGGGTATAAAGAGATGAGGGGTTGGTTGTCCTACAGTAGTGGGGTATGTTTGCGCGGATATGTGAACGGGGATGAATTAGGAAATTGAAGCGAGCTCCATGGGGAAAGGAGATAGATTGGGATGAAGATGGATCAAACTTAGACATGTTTTGGGAGCCGATTTCGGGAGTGAGATTGGAGTTGTGATGCAGAAGTGCGGGTAGAGGAAGTCGAGAGAAATCAAGGAAGTGAAGCTCCCGATGCGAAATGAAATGAAAACCACAGGGCTGAAGATGCGATCCAGCTTGGATTCCATCAGAACAGAAACAGGGGAAGTATTGAAATCCATGCTTTCTAATCTATCAGCCCTTTCCTTCTATCCGCCCGATATTCTATCCCGCGTCAGCAGAAAGCAACGATAAAACCTCCGGAACCGTGACCTCTTTCCCGTCATCATTCCCTTCCCTATACCGCCATCCGGCAGCTCTCCCCGTCCCATCCCATCCTTCCTCCTTAGTCCTCTTCTCCTGTTAGGTAGTTCATCTCCCCCTTCCCCTGCCAGTGTTCCCTATCCAAACTCGCGCCCGCAACCCTACAGTCCGTCTCAATATCCCCAATCAATGCTTCCAAGCTCACATAATCCAATTCCTTCCTTATGAACCCCAAAATACTAACCCGCATCTCACACCCATAAAAGTCTTTCTCGAATCTATGCAGAATATGTACCTCTGCACTCCTAACCGTATTCTTGTAAAACGGATTATAGCCAATAGACATCACCATGGGGTATAATCTCCATCCTTTCTCTAGAGCGGCAGAAGGCGGAGAGGGTGCGGAAGGATAGGTGGTTGATTGAGGGGAAGGGTTGGTGGGCGTGGGGTTTATGGATGGTGCTGTTGAGTCTTGGTTCTTTTTCGTGAGATCGGGGTGCGAGGGCGGAAGCTGGATGCCTGCCCAGCCAAAGTAGACTCCGGATTCGGCAGTTTCGATCCAGGAGACACCTTCTACTGGTATGTTTGCGGTCGGGATACCGAGCTGTGGTTGTTAATATTCTGTGCTCAATGATCCTTCGAGTTCCGTCCCCTCCACTCTTAGATATTAAGGAGGGTAAGGCAGAGGGTATATTGAAGGGGGGGGGGGGGGGGGGGGGGGGGGGGGGGTCGAAAGGAGAGAATGGACATACCTCTTTACTCCCTCTGCCAAAACCACTCACGACCTTGCCTCCCATGCGCAGTGGAAACGGAGGCTCAGGGCCGGAATCGGGGCCGATTATCTGTGGTCTTCCTTCACTCATTTTGTCTGTCTGCCTGTCCAATGCTCTCCTCGACCTTCTTCAATTCTCTATTCACTCTCGAGTTTAAACGGGGGAGCAATAGTCGTTCGCGGAAGCGAGCGTGGTTGGGTTGAGAATTGGTGGAAGCTGGTGGGTAAATTAAAGAGAGGCAAGGCTGTCAGAGCGGTCGGAATATCAAGCCGATGACGGGATTTTGTAGTGGGGCAACGGCAAGGCTACGAAAAGCTTCTATCTTTTAGCTTCACTGGGCTCCACTTTTGCAATGTCTCGCAATTAATGTCATCGGCTCAGTGATTGCAGAACTGTACTTCATTTTGTATTTACGAGCCCAGCCCAGATTTTTCATCAAAATCTTAGACCGAATCTCATGCAGATATCCACACCAGGCAACAAGCCATATATTATTCCGGCCCAGCCACGAACTATTCCGCCACCGAATGGGTTTCGAAAACCGAATTCGAGAATTTGGCTCATGGGAGGGCCGGAACATATCAAGAGATTTTAAGAAAGGCCAAGGCAAATTCCAGAACGCCGCCCAAGATGTTATCCTCTTTGCTGATCCAAATCCCAAGCTCCAAATCCGTTCCATGCATGCAAGTCCCAAGCTCAATGCCATCGATCGTAACCGTCGCGCCCTGCCATGCACCATGTTATCCCAATCCCAAGGCCAAACCAAAGGCGTATTCTTTTGTGTACCAACCGAGTCCGTTTAGATGCAGGGAAGGAACTATTTTTCATCAGCTGTGAGATGATCAAATGGAAAGAGAAGAAAGGGAGAAACATACGTTCATAACAATCAACATCGGGATATCAAAGACATCCCTCTTCACCGTCCAGCAATAACTACAATCAATCTTCCCATCCTTCGTGCGATTCTTAATCCCGTGCTCGCCATCGATCTCTCTCACTCTATTCCCCATACCTCCAATCCCACCAGCCGGCTCGGGCTTCCGCGTCTTCAGCGTACCGTCTTTCTGCTCGGGTGATTTCGAATTCTCGAGCTCTTCTTTGGATTGGTATTTTAAGAGGCGGCATTTTTTGGTAACGCTGCCGCGGCTGTCGCCGAATGCTAACCGCGCGAAGTCTTCGTAGAATTCGATGACGCTATCGTCGTCCAGTAATTCTGCCAAAAACGCAGGCTGTAGCCTGTCTTCTTTGCCTTGAGTGTCTGCGAAACTTAATGAGCGCATCCGAGGAGTGCTGAGTCCCGCTCGCCCCGAATTGCCCAGACTTGCGGGTCCGGAACTACCTCCTTCAGAGTTGCTTCTGCCGGTGTTGATGTTGAGATTCGGGTCTTTGCCTAGAAGGACGTTGTTCTTCCAGCCTGTGAGTAGGGTGAACTCTCGGTTGGAAGCGGCGATCTCGCCTGTTCGGCGGCAGACGATGGTTGGTGTGGCGCAGTCGATCATGAAGTGCTCGTATTCGAAGAGGGTTCTTTGGAAGCACTTTTCCATGAAGATCAAGTCTTGTCTACCGAGGGTCTTGGTGCAGGAGATGAAGGAGGGTCGGATAGAAGCCAGGGCTTTGGCGATGCGGAGAGTTTTGCTGGCAGAGAAGCGTCGTTGAATAAATGCAGTTAAGCTATGGAAGCCAGTTGTATAGGGGTAAGGTTCGTGGACAGTATCATAGATGGATGAAGGATCGCGAGAGCGTTTGCCAAGAACGGAAGCTGGTCCAAATTTACCCGACGGAGCCTTTGTATCTTGTCGCTTTGCTGGTCGTTGGGCGGCACTTGGTTGATGTGGCGTAGTAGCGGATGTATAATTTGTAGTGGTTGGCGAGCTGTCAAATCCCAAACCACTTGCCCCTGGACTCGCATCTGTGCTCGGACTTTGATGACTCGTTGGTCCCGTAGCAATGGCGTATGCATGGGGTAGGCCTTGATGAACATTGAACATCTGGTTCTGTCCCGCGAAATCGGGAAGCATATCCTGAGGATACACCTGTCCGAATTGGCCTACATTGTAAACTTGTTGTCCATTGTTGTAATGAATATCACCCATCCCAACTGAAGAGATCGATTCCTTCGATGGTGTCTCAGCAGCCCCAGAGGACATATGGTTCAACATGCCAAACTCCAATGCGCCATAATGATTTCCAAAGTTCAAGCCTTCCAAATCGAAGTTAAACAATGCGGGGTTGCTCGGGTCGAATAACGCGCTGGCAAAAGGCTGGGGATCATTCGATACATGAGAAAGTCCCGACATCGATTGGCGGTTCAACTGGTTCTGGAAGGTGGGAGATAGAGGTGATTGTTGGCTTCCGTAAGAAAGTCTTGCCTGCATCGGGGGAGGCATTTGTTGTTGCGGAGCGGCGAAGATGTTATATGATGGCGAGATATCTGGTTGCGTGAAGAAGCCACCAATTGGAGAGGTGTCAGAAGCAGAAGTGCTCGTCGTTGGAGGGCCGTTATTTCTCGCGTTGTTGACTTGGTTGTAGTTTGGTCCTAAAACCGGTCGCAGAGCTTCTGGGGGGGCATCATGAAGGTATTTTGCCTTCTTCCGAACTCCGTCTTGACAAGCATCCGCAAGACCTCTCTTTATACAACGTTGGCAAGGACGCTCATCGCCTACAACAAAGTTAATTAGCAACTGCTGATAAGAGTTTGGATAAATAGCTTGGTAGAAGCTAATGTAGAGAAAACCATCAACTTTCATGCGAAGAAAGGCAAACATACCGCAGGTCAAATGGGCTCTTTGGCATGCAAAGCAGGCTCTCCTGGCCTTCTTCCTCCTTGGCCTCAATGGATCCTTCGGGTCGAGCTTTGGCTTTGTAGCCGCGGTCCCATCCTTTCCATTCTCATCACCACCGGGCCCGAATTTCTGTTCGGCCATATCGTCTTCCTCTTTCCCTACATCAAGCTCTTGCTCATGCTCACTATACTCATTCTCCGACCCGCCATCTGAAACGTCAGGATCATCAATTTCACTATCTCCCGACATGCTGTCTTATAACCCACTCTAGAGGGTTCGACCGTTCTGAGTGAGCTAGCTCGTGCCTTTGCGAAACCACACCTCGTCAAAAATTCAATACGGACCCCAGTCCCTATCTGCCTCGTCGGAGATCACTGGAAACAATGCTGCAGCCGCAGGAGGCCCGTCGGACAAGGCCAGCAGGGAGGCACGGATTGGGGGTACCGGGAACTCTGTGCCGGCGTACCAAGAATGCACAATGACCTTGTCTGCCACTTGCAACTCAACTCGCGAATCAACCTCTCTTCTTCTTTCTCTCAAGCCTTGGCTTCAGCCCAAGGTCTCCTGGCTGGTCTTGCAACAGTGTCAACAGTGCCGTCTGGTCTCTTCAGCAAGCAGCGACCTCGAGACTTTCTCGCTCCTGTAATTCAATGCGCCCCCAAAACGCTCGCAAAGCTCCCAGAGGCACGTACCCGGCACTTGTTGACTCCCACACCACGTTTCGTCGCGTGCCTATCCGCACACAGGCACGAGTTCGCAGGCACTTGTGTACTGCCTGCCGCTTCCCAAAGCTATCCCTTGTGCCACGGACTAGCGAACCTTCCCAAAATCTTTGTATGTAATACCAACGTCCGTCTTCACACAGCTTCTGGTCGCCGACCAATGCCACCACAATCGCTCCCTCTCTGAGGCAAGGACCCCCACGTTCACTCGTCGCGGTCGCAGGAAATGGGACCTCTGTACACCCAACGCCACGGCTTGACCCAGCGTAATTGGGAAACAAAAAGGGGGGTAGGTGAACAATGCTGTGTAACACTGCAGGTATCCGCGCACTACTACTGTTGCAGCCGCAGCAAATGTGGCATGAAATTTGGATTGATGCCCGACCAAGCTCCCCCTTTTCCTTTGACTCCTCAGTCCCAATGTGACGCTGGCTGGAACAAATCTTCCGTATTCGCTCCTCTCCTTTCCTCACTTGGTTGGCTTTTCGTTCGCAGTTCGGGGCTTTTGTCGAAGCTGGGGGTGGAGAGGCGGGGTTAGCGCTCTTGCGTCTTTTGCGACCGCTATGCGCGAAATATGCCCCTCGCGGTCTCGCTGCGCACGGTGGGGGGAGGAGGGTTTTGAGGCTGCGGTGGAGGAGGGGGAGGGCTTGGGAGCACGATTGATGGGCCTGCCGTGGGGCGCGTGGTAGTCGTGTGCTGTGGTGTTGTGTTGCGCGAGGGATTAGTGTTGGTGTTGATCTCTTTGATTTCGCACAGACGGACGTCCAGCCACAGCGGACTCGCCTCGCTTACGGACAGGGGTCGTTATTTGCACTCTGCCTCACAAAATCACCGTCACAATCTTGTCTTTGGGAGCAGGTGATAGCCCCTGCTTTTCCTTCTCGAAGAAAAACCACATTTTGAGATTAGTGGGTGGTGGCTGGATGTGATAGTCATTCCTACGGGTCGCCAAGAACCTGCGAGATGCTTCTTTTGTTGCACAAATATCACCACAAGGCGGTCACATGCTCTCGTTGTCAACGCCACATCACAATCGGCCTCATTCTGGTTGGCTGTCTTCTGCAGCCTCCGTGCCTCTGTCTTCAAGGTTACTCGGCATCTCGGTAAGCCCTCCTTGCCTGTCTTGGACCACGGGCCGAACCGGGGGTGAGTGTCTTTCCTTTGGTGACTAGGTACTATCCCCCCCCTGGGCTAAAGGTTATTCGAGACCTTTTCCAGGGTATCTGACAAGGAATTTATCGAATAGAAAACGCTGGAATTCAGAGGCCCCACTGCCCAAAGTCTTCTTGAACCTTCTATAGCGACCCTAGATTTGATACACAGACCATATTTTGCCCTGTGCAGCGCCACAGACAAGGGATCCTACCAATACCTACACACCGTTCTTACTCGGCCCACCAAATAACCTTTAGCCCAGGGGGGGGATACTCTCCCCCCCCTGGTTTAATTGCTAGTGCGTATGTTTTGAGTAAAGGTGCGGGTAGGAATCCAGGGTGTTAGGCCAGTGAGGAAGTCCCTTTTGAGCTGGCTGAGAGCCACTGCCAGGGTAAACTGTCTTCGTGAACCTTCTACGCACACCCCTGGCCTAATACATAGACCACTCTTTGCTCTGTGCAATAGATCCAAAAGCCCTCCGACCAGGCTTACAACCACTCAGAACAGGAATTCTGTTCCTCTAATCCATATTAGGTGCGCTAGCAATTAAACCAGGGGGGGGATAGTAGTACTGGAACTGGGACTGGGGGGTGGACTCGGTGAGCGAGGGGTAACTGCGTGTGGTGGGGGGCTCTGTGATGTGCGAGGTAAAAGGGGCAATCACGTTATCTCTCTGCTGTGACTGGAGTGCGAAAAGGAGGCGGTGAGTTTCGTTTCACACATGTGTTTCCATCATCTGACTCGACTCGAGCGCCCTCGAGGGCTTTTGCTTCATGTCGTGCAACGGACCAGGATCAAGGACTTGGAAATTTTTGGAACTGAATTGGATGTGCAGGCTGATCTCTGTGTTCGAGACATTGGCACCCCTTCGAAAGACTGATCTGTGTAATGTGTTTGATGCTCCCAATCCTTTTTGATTCCCCATGATATCCTCGCTATGCATGCCAAAAATAACCCTCCTTCCTTTTCTATCCAATAAAAAAGGGTGTTCTGAAACAGTATACAAGAAGCAAAGCCATGCTTTAAGTTCACGCTGTCGCAAACCGACTCTTCCCCCTAATCCTCTTTCCATATTTAAAGAACAGGTACGGGAAAGGCATCATAGCGACAGTCAAAAAGGCCAACAGACTCGTCGCCCACTGATCACCGAGCGCCCTGTACATCTGCACTCCAAATAAGGGGAACGCCGCTGCCGAAGAGCGTCAGCTCCGCCTCAGCCGTAAAAAGATATCAAGAGCGATAGGATGAGAGGCACTTACCACCGAAGCTGCTGCGGGCGAAGCTATTGGCGGCCAAGGAAGAGGCTGCATAGAGTGGATAGGCGTCGACCAGGAAGGTGAAGATGCCACTGAAGACAAGGAGGGTTCTGGGCGGTGTGGGCGGTTAGCCACGTATTGGTAGGTGTGTGAGGTGAGGTGTGCCCCGGCACGTGCAGGGTGCGTCATGTGCACGCCTCGGGGGATTGTAGCTCAGGGGAGGGGGTGGGGGGGATGCTGCGGCTGAGGGAGAGGGATACGGGGAATATTCCGAAACGGAAGAGGGCTTCGATTGGAGTTTGAGGCATAATGATCTGCAGGAACGGCCCGTGTTGACGCCACCCGCGCTCGAGCATGATGCATTGAACGCCTCTACCAACTCATACAAAGGAAAGAAATGAAAGACTTACCCTATGCCAAAAATACTTGATCCGATGATAGGGACGATCCAGTGGACTGAGGAGTACGTCGTCCATGCGAATACGAACAGCCCAATAGGCACGAGGATAGCTCCTGCGATGGAAGGGGGTAGTCTGTATTCGGGTTCGCTGCCACCGATTTCGCCAGTTGCAAGCTCTCGTTGCTTGATCAATCGGTCGTAGTTCCTATGCCAAAGCGGATCCGTTGCAGCCCCCAGCACCATTCCGACGAAAATACCCAAGAAAGTCAAGCCAGTCTGCGAGATTGTGAATCCATGGTTGCCTTCAAAAACCAGCGGAAATGCTCCAAAGAACAAATAAAGAATGCCGAGCAGGATTGCTGAGAATAGACACAGGAGTGTGACCATGGGCTCCAAAAGCAATAGCTGAAAAGGCCGCAGCAACGAATATGCAATCGTTTTTGGTATCGATTTGTTCATTTTCTCCATCGGAGCTTTCCAGCGCTCGTCTCCGGTTTCCTTTCGAAGCTTTCGCGCTTTGTTACGCAGCAAGACTGGGTGGTATGTCTCTGGCACGAGTAGCGCAATCATGCCCAGGTTTACTCCGGCCCAAATCAGGAGGAGATAGAAAGTCCATCTCCACGTGGTGTATTGATTGATGAAGCCACCAATTAAGGGCCCAATTGATGGGCCTATAAACGGTGATGCGGTGTAAATCAACATCGGAAATTGAAGTTGTTCTCGGTTAAACATATCGCCCACAGTACCTCCAGCGACGGACAAAAAAGCACTTCCGGAAAGTCCGTCAATAAACCGTGCTACTAACATGGTCTGAATATTCTGAGCCACGGCCGAAGGGATGAGCCAAATTAGGAAGAAGCTGAAAGAGACGAGATATATTGGTCGTCTTCCATAGAACTCGCTGTCTTGGTGTTAGTGGTACGAATTGAGGGGTCAGATATTCACGTACGACAGAGGACCCAACAACATGGGACCGATTCCCAGTCCCATGATGTAGAGGGAAAGACCAAGAGTTGCAACAATTCTAGAGCAGTGAAACTCTGTTGTGAGTTGAGCATATGTTGACGTGTACATAGATGATGTGCAGGTCCTAGGAGATGTCAGCACTTGTGTTATTCATCTGGCCTCGCGCTTCCAAAAGCTCTTCTCCCGTTTTCATCCCAACTTGGCTAGCACATTTTCGTCCCATATATCACCCACCCCCATAAGACTAAGAAAGGCAGTACTCACACACAGAGCGAACTCGCGCTCACAATAATCACAATGATCCACCTCCTCCCCATTGTCATACTCCTCGGATTCGCTGGATCGCTATCCCCACCATCCCACCTCACCTCCCACGGGTCCTTCTCCTGGCTCCCAACCTCCACGTCCCCGAGTTCCTCCTGCGAGCTATCCTGCGTATCGTCACACCCATACCCATTATTCGACCTTGCCCGACTCAAAGACTGTAGAGATGTCGGCTTATTCCTTGCATGAGAGTTCGATCGAGTCGCAGCTTTCGAAGCAGCTGTAGAAATAGGCTCGAAGTCTTTCGTGGGCAGACTGTAGGCAGAGTCATCTGTCGGATCAACGAATGTCTCCTCGTCTCTTTCTTTCTCGGAGATATCTGCCATGTCGATGCCGGTTCGTAAGTGGGGTCGCCTCCTCCAAAACTTCCCTTCTCTCTCTCTCTTGATATATCCAGCCAAAACAGTGAACGTCACCACATCGCTATACCACCTCTCTATCTCGCAACAAGAATTACCGCTTGGTAATCTCGATCCTCAGTGGGAACTTGATATAGGCAGCGAAGGCGTTAACGCGAATGCGAGCTGCTTAGAAGCAAAACAGCGGCAGCGGCAGAAGCAGCGGCAGCAGCAATCTTTCAACATTTTGCCTTCCCCTCCCCACGCGCAGGGTGGACCTACCATTTCCCGCCGTCGATACAACTTTGCGCCGTCGTCGGGTCGCCGGGCAGCGCCGCGGCAAGGGAAGCACGGCGATGGTCATCACAGTGGATGGGGAGCGTAGAAGCCAGGCCAATTCTGTTGGTAAAGTGGGATCAGTGCCCTATCAGACGAAAGAATTGACGTCGCCGCGCGGGTTTTGGAGGGGCTGCATTTCCTTAAAGCCGAATTATCCCCGGCAGTTTCTTCGGAACGCGGAAATAGGTGACAAAGTAGGCTATATGGTAATTTCTGTTGTCAATTGGATACAGAGAGTTGCGTATCAGGTGCCATAGTCAGCTGTGGCTTTTCGTATTTATCAGTGAAGTCTTGCGGTCCAGTTCGTTGAAGGTGCGACTAGTTGAAAGCTCGCCATGAACGATTACCAAGCGGAACGGGTATTGCGGATATTGGCTCTGAAGTCGGCTACGGCCCGCTTAATGCATTTTCCGGCTTGCCAACCTCCTCCATCTCATCCGTTTTGGCAATTCATAGGAACCTTTTTCCAACTTGCTTGTTCCAAGTCTTGCTACGGAACTCGTAAGTACGACAAGAGCCTGCAAATGGAAGTTGTGGATGCTCTCACGGCCCCACTCACTACTGACAATTCTCTCGCGACGCAGAGCCCTGTGGCCTCACCTTTCTCTCTTAAGTATCAAGTCGAGAGTCCAGGCTCTCCTATCGTTTGTCATCTTACATTTATTACATACGAGATTAGGAGGATTATAAGCCCTATTAAGCCTTATATTTACTTATTAAGCCCTCTCTCATACTTTTAAAACCTCTTTATTAAGTATAGCCACATCGTGCTCGCAAGCTCACACCGATGCGACGTGTAAGTGTACGTGCTATTAGTCTTTAAAGTAGTATTACTTCTACGGGCTCTCAGATCTCTTACGGGCCCTTTTAAGCCCTACTCGCCCCTGTACGCACCCGCAAGCACCCGCAAAGCTCTCCCTTTCCCCACATAGGCCCTCTCAAACCTCACTCCTACTTATAGGGCTCTGTCTTCCCTCTTACGGGCCCATAGAGCTCTCCATCTCGCCCGTAAAGCTAATAATCATCGTTATATTCGTATTCGTCTATATATATCTCCTCTTGCATCTCTACCGGCCCGTAAGCCTGTCCACAAGCCTGTCTGCAAGCCTGTCCGCTAGCCCGCTCTACCTCCTGCCTCTCCCTCTTCTCTCGCTCCTCCCTCTCTCTCTCCTGATCCTCCCTTACTACTATTTTCACCCACCTTTCCGTATCTCTCTTCATCTCCCTCCTTCCCCTTTCTACCTCTCTCTGCTTCTCACGCTCTCTCTTTATCCTCTCCTCCCTCTCCCCCCACCACGCCTCAAACTCTCCTTCAGGCTCCCCCCTTTTCAAATAATATTCTCGCGATAACTCCTTACTCCTTACCTCCCAAACCCTCCTCTCTACCTTCCTATTCTCACGCCGCTGCTGCCAGTCTTGTAACTCCTGCTCCTCCTCCTGCGTCGGCTCCCGTATATAATCGTCGACCGTAATCGCCCGGTATCCGGTAAACCCCCTCTCCTTCTTCCCGGTAGCTTGCTGCCAGCACTAGATATGGTTCGCGAGCTCTGTGCGAGTAGGGGGAGGGTTTGGGTTCTGAGCGCGAGCTGTATTTGGAGCTCGACGACGCTTCGCTTTTAAATTCCGGCGACGACAGAGCTTACAGGTAAGAAAGCGGCCGAGATCGCGGACCTATAAACAGCTCGAGCGACGGATTTGCGGCCCTAGGAGAGTTAGTTTACCCGTATCTATCCGCAAATAGGCCTGTTACCTTACCTGTAGCTTGCTCTCCTTCTCCCTCCTGCTCTCTCTCTGTTTCTTGCATACTTGCATAGCGTAAGGCCTGTCGCTCAAGGCGCGAAGCACACGTCGCGGTCCGCTAGCTATCCTTTAGAGGGTACTGAAAAACTGATCGAGGGCAATGGCACCCGGGGTAGTATAATTGATTTAATTGAGACATGGTAAAGCAAAAGGTTAAGGAGGTGAAGCGTGGTTTGAGGCCTCCGCACAGCCTCCACGTGACAGTGAAAGTTTTCTACAGATTTAAGGACACTTGAAGATAGAAGCCGTAGTGCCGGGTTTGTCGGTGGTAATCCAAGTCATCCCTGTGCTTATATGTATTGTCACGATGGTCACACAGATGGTGGCGGCTCCGTTTGTGATCGCGGAGCTCAGCGTGAGAGACAAATCGCCCGCTCTGGTGGCAAAGATCGCACAATGGATGGTTTTTATTTTCATGTTGAAGCAGCTCTTCTCGATTTCGCAATGTTGTACCGCATATGTCGCATCCTGGATGCACTGCTTGTCGGTGTGAATCCCTATCTTGCTTTGAGGAAAACGAACGGGCAGATCTCGGGCATAGATCGCATCGAGGATGGCTGTTGCCCTTGTGCTTCGACAGTTCTTTCCTGGTCTGACAGCGCTTGTCGCACTCGTCGCACTCGGGGTGCTCTTTCTCCATGTGCGTCTCCAAATCTCTGTGTGAAACAAAGTTTTTACTCCCAGGGGGACACCATGTACATGGTGGGTGGTATTGCTCTGTATGGCTGTCCAACTGCAGGAGATCCTCGACTTGAACGTTGCACGAACGGCATTTAGGATGGGTTTCCATATGTTGGTCTAACGAGGGTCTGGAGCTGCATCTACTGCCACATATGTGGCATGCCCCATGTTGACTATAGAAATGATTGCCATAAGTTTCTATCTCCCAAGGATTGCAATCTTTGCATTCGATATGATTTTGTTTCTTATGTGTGTCAACGATTGATGATTCGCAATAATTATTGCAAATATCGCACCAAGCATGCGTGTTCTCGGCGTGTGTTATGACATGGTCCTTGAAACAGAAGACCATTTCAGGGCAGAACCGACAACCATATTGTGATTCTCTGTCGTTATGTCTCTTCAGTTTTGCAGCTGAGTTGAACTCTTGCGAACAATACCTGCAGGTTGGGTGATAATTGTTGATGTGCCGATCTCTCTCTATTCTTGAGCGGAAGCATCCACAACCCTTGCAGATATACTTATTTCTAGAGTTGTGGGACCTCAATTCCTTTCCTGTTGGGAAGGGCATGTTACAGCATCCACAGTGGTGTCCTGTCACAGTTGGTACAGCTGCTGACGGTCCGGAGTGTTGATAACCGTTTCCATATTGAACGAATTGAGGACCGCTGCCGATTCCCTGTGCTACGTCCTCATGGTTGTTGGTTGTATTAAGCGGAAGACTGGGAAGGTGAGAATTCGCCGGCTCCAACGGGATAGGGCTCGCAGATGGTGGGTTTGGATGGCCAGTGACAGTGAAAGTGCTTTGGGGAGCATTGTAAATTGCGAAGTTGTTTTCTCTTAGGACTGAGGAATCTAGAGTGATATCTCCCTCATTGAAGATCGTAGATAGATTATGCCCACGAGAAAGGGCCCTAGGTTGTTGTTGGAAGAGGAGGTATGCAGCAGTAGTGCCTTGGTGAATAGAAGCTTGCGACTTGGAAAGACCCATTGCTGCTTCTGTATATGGCTCATCTCTGGAGCCAGTAGCTGGTGGCGGATTCTCTCTAAAGTCAAAATTAGGTTAGAGCACAGCAGAAGGAGGCTGACACTGTACTGGGCAATTTGCGGTTCCGCAAGCAAGCCTGCTGCCTGCCAAGTGATCCGACGTATGGTTTTAATGCAATGGCGTCAAATTTGCCATCGTACGGGTTTTGATATTCGTCGGTGAAAGGGCAACTCGATCGTCTCATGAAGGTCGGTTCGTAAATCAGGAATAAATTTGGTTTACGCTCGTTATGTAGGCTCGGACGCCAGGCTCTCAACATTCGGGCGCTGAAGTGTGGCCGATCTCTTTGGCGATTGGCTGCCTCACTTTTAAGACAACGCATGGCAACATATGCAGCAGACACACTAGAGAACTCTCAAAACCGTTAAAGTCCTATCATTGGGTGTTTTAGCACCGCAAAATTTGGGAAAAAGTGGGGAAGCTACAAGGTGGTGTTGATGCGGAGAGAACTGTAATCCCACGCGAGGTTGTGATCTAGCCAAAGGACTGCAAAAACAGCCTTGACTGCATATAAACCCGGGAGATCGATTGGAAAGGATCATCTGATTAGCGGAGCTGATGAAGAAAGTGGATTGCTACCCCAAGTACCCTGAAGCAAGCCAGAAAGCGGGAGCACTTTTTAGACTGCATTACCCCGAACATGGAGCCCTTTCCTGCCCGCAAATGTGCTGTTACTATACAGATCGTGGCATTACCTTGCTAATCAGTGTGTCAAGCAGCACCAGTGTGGGCTCCGATAAGATCGATAAGCGAACGATCGATAATCGCGCTAATTTATCGATAATCGATAATCGACCATCGATAATGATAATTATCGAACTAGGGCCTTGGCAATACTACAGGGCCACTACAGGGCCAATGCGCTATATTTATAGGCCTTATACCACCTTTTCTTCACTATAGCAGAATTCCGATTTAGTAAAGGCGGTATAAGGCCTATAAATATAGCGCATTAGCCCTATAGTGGCCCTATAGTATTACTAAGGCCCTGGACCCACTATTATCGATAGATTTAGTACTATAAAGGCGGTCTAAAGCCTATAAATATAGCGTATTAGCCCTGTAGTGGCCCTGCAGTGGCCCCGTAGTATTACCAAGGCCCTAGACCCACTATTATCGATAGAATTATCGATGGGCTCGCTTAATAACTAGCTAGGCCCACTTTTATCGATGGAATTATTGATGGGCTCGCTTAGTAGCTGGGCCCACTTTTATTAATAGAACTATCAATGGGCTCGCTTAATAGCTAGCTAGGCCCACTTTTATCGATAGAATTATCGATGGGCTCGCTTAGTAGCTAGGCCCACTTTTATCAATGGAATTATCAATAGGCTCGCTTAGTAGCTAGGCCCACTTTTATCGATGGGATTATCGATAAAAGTGGGCCCTAGCCATTAAGCGAGCCCCATCACATCGATAGTATCAGCAATAATTGTATTATCTACATTATATAATAGACTATTAAATAGAAATATAATAGTATAGTGATAATAGTCTACGTTTATACTAATCTTTATACTAATCAGTTTATAATTAAACTAGAAAGCGAGATGTTCATATAATGGGGCTCGCTTAATAGCTGGGACCCACTTTTATCGATGATAATTATCGATATCGATCGCTTATCGATCGATAAGCCGATAACGATCGATAAGCGATAATCCCGATCGATAAATTTATCGGAGCCCACACTGAGCAGCACACAATAGAAAAGCTTCAAAGAGGCCGACATTCAAGTTTCCAGATATAATCAGGTAGACGCAGCCTCATCTTGAAATATTCCGCTCACAATTTGATGCTACTATTCAAATTTAATCACAACTGAGGCGAGACGCTCAGGCGCAGCGTGAAAACCCTCTTACTTCATTTGTCTAGGCAAACTCGCTTCTGGAGTTCGGCCTTTTCACGTTTTTGAAAGGATTTGAACTGAAGAAGGCTTTGTTTATATCAAGATTCTAGATGCAATGCGAGCCTATTAGAGGTAGGGATCAGAATGACTAGTTTTCAATCAGATGCTTGGCTGTAACAAGTAGCTCTGCTAGGAAAGGACATTCCCATTGCCAGACGATAATGTAGTCTGCAAATGCATGGGATTTGTTTCGATGGCAAATGAATATTCCACATGTGTTGCAACCCATGAGAAGGATGAAACGCAAGTGCGTTTATGTCGATTAACAGTTTAGTACGTGAAATGACAGCGATCGGTTCCCACATCCGAAATGATTTTTGGGAGCGAGTAGAAACTTGCGTTTTAAACGTCGATAAGTAAACGTTCAAAGCAAAGTCGGTTTCAGTCACTACTCATCTTGATATCCCCAAAGTTCTCAGGGGACAGGATGAGCGTCAGATGAGAGCAAAGGGCTCAGGGCATAAATAAAGCTATTTAAGGCAATTTTAATTTTAAGTAGCCTATTAATTGCACCCTATCGTCCTCTCCCAAAATATTCTCGTAGCGTTCTTGAGCAGCATGCATTCGTGGCTTGACTAGGTGCTTGCTTATGCTGGCGTAATATGGGGGGGTTCGTATGGCCATATGAGAAGCGGGACAGAAGGGCGAGGCAAACAAGCCGCATCAGTTCATGCATTCCAACCACTCATTCTTGCGTCTTTTTATTCAATATCGTTGTTGCTGTCGTCAATTTCATGGGGTGGGCTTTATCACAACCACCCCGGCTAAAGCAGTGGGTACTGTGCTTGACCGTTGCTGCTTCTTCCCTCGGTATTTTGGGATTCGCGTAGCGGGTCTTGAAATAAATAATTAGTGCCAGAGTGCTTCACGGGATGCACACCATCTTGTTCGGCCGAGAATGGATTGAATATGTAAATCTATTGAGCGATCTTGGTAGTAGGGGCTATTATGTCCCAGTACTCTTGCTATCGAAAGTACCACTGAGGAGCCGTTCGATAGTGATCGCTTAGAGGATGATGGTCAATCATCTGGCGATGAGCACTTAAAGTAGTAGGTGAAGCGATCTCATTGGACTATGGATCTTCATCTAGGAATAAGCTCTTATTGGACGAGTCTTCATCCGGTAATGTGATCTTATTGGAAGAAGGTGAATCATCTGACGATGAGCTCCCATTGGACGACGAGTCTTCATCTGGTGATGCGACATCATTGGATGTTGTGTCTTCATTTAGGAATGAGACAATTCTTGATCAAGAGGATGAAGGTGATTATAAGATTGGGGAGCGTGAGGACGAAGCCAAAAACGCTACAGACGTAGCAACATCTCTGGCTGGAAAACAAAGTCTTTCCTCACACAGCTCAGAGGTGGTGTTACGCTGGCAATTAAAGGTTTTCCTCGGTTAATATTATCTCTTTCTGAAACTCATGGTCTCTATTTGGCATGCGGGAATATGTGCTAATTCGCGCTTTAATCCTACCTGAATACCTCTCGAGTTTATAACGATGCCACCCACCGTCTTTGATTACCAACGAAGATGGAAACCCCAAATAATAGCGTAACAGCAAAACCAAAGCCATGAACTTGAAGTCAGCATCGCAGCACTCGATTTGTTAGAAGTAGATGTAGATGTTTCGCCTGATGAGGTTGCGGAGGCTGTGTTCGGGGTCACGCTGACCGAGTAGGATACATTGATGCTATTTTGGTTCGTGTATGCGAAGACTCCGACGCCGTATTCCTCGTAGTCCAAGTCGAAATCGAAGGAGCTGCCTGTGGTTGATATAGATGATATTGATACCGACCCACTTTTAAATGATCAGTTTTCAGCCGCCGATATAGGGGGGATGGGACATGAAGAACGTACTCATCCAATTGTGCTCCAGCATTGCTATACACTGAAACTGAATGCACTTCCCCTGACTGCAGGCGAAGGTTAACGCTATACAGCCCGCCTCCATCTGGCAGTGGCATGATAGCTGCCTTCGAGCTAGAGATACTGTCGAGCGCTCGCACCTGGTCTACCAACTGTCAGTCCCATGCAATAAATGAAAGTCACACGCGTGTTTACCTGTAAAGCCCGAGTCGCTCTGGCCCCCATTATCTTGACGTTTCAATTTCGAGGCACCATTCACGCAACCCTGTAGATCGGACTCCTGCACAGTTGCACAGTTGATCCCAACGATCCGTACTACGAACTGTTCTCCATAGGTCAACTTGCTCAAGAATGGGCCTAATTTTCCTCCTTGCAAGCTGTTTTGAAAGCCAACGACACAACTCTTGTGAGCTCCCGTTCCGCCCTCGACAGTCGAGGCGAATGGATATTCGTCGCAGCTAGTGGGGAATCCTTTGAAGGGCCCAGAGTCCTTGAGTAAGTCTTCGTCATGTTAGCGATGACCATGAATATTTAAGGGGAACTTTTCGTCACTCACTAGTACAGCATCCACCACATTTAGCCTCGCTGCGTCGGTCCTTGTAGCAAGGGTCTTTGGAGCCCGCATAGGTGAGAATATCTTGGTTCCCCACCACATTTCTGTTTTTCATGCCGAGGCACATGCTCTTCACAATATCTCCGAAGGGTTCGAACTCGGTGTCGATATAGATGAACTCAATGACGGGCAGGTTTTTGATTGCTGCTCCAGTCGGGCTGGGACCTGCAGTGACGCAGGATTTAGTTGTCGAAACTGATGCAGATGAAGCCGTAGGCAATTTTGGAGTTGATTGAGTTTTTGACTGGGATGAAGATTTTGAACGTGTCTTTGTCGTGGACGTTGACGTACTGACACACGTTCCCTCAGAACACTCCGAGCCTGGAGAACAGCCTATAGCGCGTTAGTCGTATACCGTAGTAGGAAGCTTGCCATCATACACGTATCTCCACAGCATTCCCATTCATCAGGACAACATCTGGTCTGTCCAGCGCAACAGAATTCCCCGGATGTGCAATACTTTTGCCCACAACACGTATTCCCCTCACCGGCGGGCATACAGCCGCTTGGACAGCATTCTTCTCCACTGCTACATACACTAGCACTACTGCCAGAGCAGCAAACAGCGCCTGGTTTCCAACATCCCGTCCCTCGACAGGTTTGCGAGTTTTTAGGACAGCATTTCCCTGATAAGCAGTTGTCGGTACCAGGGCAGGCATAGCCGGTACAGCAGGTTGCGCCAGTGGCATAGCAGCCTGTGCCACTGCAAGTTTCAAGTTGCTTCTCACAGCAGCCGGTGGATATCTGGCAATACATCAGTCACCATGCATCGTGAGGAAGACCAACCTTCTCTCCACTTACACAATTGTCGGTGGGAGAGCAACAACCAAGTCCACTTGGGCACACATCTAGGAGCTAATCAGTAACTAGTTTGTAAAAAAATTGTGGATAAAGGACGAGGCCTCATACAATCACCAGGGATAGCACATTTCTGCTGTCTGGGTACCAATTGAGCAAATGAGAGAGCGCTCGGAGAGACATCCAGGCTTGCATTTCCATTGTGAAATGTACTTTCAGTGAAAGGATTAAGAGAAAAATCCGAATTAACAGCTAGAGCAAATGCCATAAAAGTTGCGAAAGTTAGCACTCGTAGACAATTTGAGGTCGCCATCATGTTCAAGCAAATATTTGCTATGGCACTGAGATGCCCCAGTGGGAGCTCGGGTTTCAACGGGCAAAGCTTATTATAAGCTTAACGTTTGTGCAGCCTCAGTCCTCTAAGCCACCACCTATTTTCGCTCATTTCTGTCATACAGCATCTGCCGGCGCCCGGCGCACCAATCGTTAAAGGCTCTGCCAAGAGTTTGAATCCTTCTAAATGCACAGTGAAGCCACTTGGCGTTGTAAATGCAGGGCCGAAGCCAAAAAAGGCTGACAATTTCCGGGGAAGTCATGATCGGCCAGTATTGGACCGAGTCTGGGCAAACAATCCTCTTGGATTTTTTTACCGTTACTCCGGCACTCCCCGATAAACCCATAGACCTCACCTATAAATATCTTGTGGAGGATCATATGATTCGAGATGGAGACCGGGTAAAGACAAGACTCAAGTCTCATAAAATCACATAAATACAAGTGAGTAGAGACCTCCGACCTCGTTCTCAGTCGATTCATGCTTATGTGCCTTAGGCTGACCTTTAAGGTTAGAACTAGTTGAACAGCAGCGACCATCTCTGCTTGGTGCACCGGTTGCGTATGGTATAATTATTCATCCTAGCCGCTAGTAGCTCACGATCATGAGAGTCCGAGTGGGCAAATAAGTATCAGGTGGGGCTCGTCGCCTGTATTGATTTAGAAGTTATTTGCTTTCCTCGAGTTTTGTGCTGAAACCGCCCGACGAACCAAAATCTAACGGGATGGATTTAGAGGTGTCAGATTAGGCTCATTTGCGCTTGGAACTTGGGCACTGATTGAGAGTATAAATAGAATTAGAATGTAGGGGTGGTTGGAAAGTGATAGACGAAGGCATTTTAGAGTTTCGTCTGGTGGGGCGCGGTACGGCCTGTCAGCATACTGATAGGCTTGCGAGAATATTAGTTGAACTGGCTTGCTTGGCGTCCCCACCTGGCCTGTTGCAGGGGTAGAAAACAGGTCATGGCCTCTTACAACGTTTATGGAATCAAATATTCTTTCACGTTTCAATTGTATATAATAGAACCTAGAATGGTCTTTCTATATCGTTACCAAAATGTTTCTAAGATGTTCCCAATGCGGGGGCTCCCTCAACCCCCCGGACTAACTTGAACCCTAACCCAAGCCACTTGGAAGCGTTCTAGAAACGTTTCTACGAGTTTAATAAGAATATTTAATAAGGACTTTAAGACATGAACCTGTATGTAGTAAAGTGTCTTCGGCATCAAAGGCCAGCTACGCAAAGAAAACAACCTTCCAGAACCCCTGCAACAAGCCAGGTGGAGACGTCAAGCAGGCCAGCTGGGCTACCTGCCTTTGGCGAGGAAGCTCGATAAATTTTCTCGGCCCCTCCCCCGTTTTCTAAGCGAGACCTCCCCAATTCCGGCCGAACCATTTTCTTCCCACCAAAATTGATAGATCCGAGAGATACGAAGTATACCTCTCGAGATATCAAGTCCTAAGCGCTTTAAATTCTGGTAGATTTATTGGTCACTGTATTGTTACGTAAAGATATCTGTAAGAGCTGCCCAGCGAACTTCCTCCTTAGCAAAGGAACGCCGGCTGCGCTAGTTTACAGCGTACAATATGCCCGCCGCATCTCCTTTCTATCACAATACTACGATGTCGGCTACGCAGAAGAAGCGACTATCACCTTGTACAGCCCTCCGGCGGTAGATGACTGTCCTTATCCACACTGGCACAGCTCGTATGCCAATCTTGAAAATATCCGTCGGATCCAGCTATTCCGGGACAGACACGGAAAATATTGTAGAGGCCTACTATTCGACTAAGGGAATGGCGCTCAGCACATTTTGGGTCAGTGTCATCTCTACGTTGACCCGCATCAGACGTTTATGAAGCCCATGTCGTTTTGCTTTAAGAGAACCGAAGATGATGAATCAGGGGCAGAGCAAACAAGGACAATGGCACAGTTCGGTGATGATCTAGTGCATAGCCACCATGAGGATGATAGTTGGGTCTGTTTCTCAATGATCAGTACTCTTGGTTTCTACTTCGTAGAACCTGGTGAACAGACCTGGCTTTCCGTTTCTCGGAATAACCCAATAACCGGGATTGAGTAAACAGAAGAGAAGAGATGTATTTTTAGTATGATTCTAACCAAGGAGCGTGTCTGATTGTGCGAAGGAAACCGAAAACCTGGCAAGGTTGTAAACTGAAGCTTGGAATCAGCCTGTCCTCCCCAACTTCTTTCAAACCAAGTACCCCACTTGCTCGCAAGCCGCTTCGTACTCCTGAAGTCCCATTCACCGCGAGTCTCGCTCTTGACCCCCTCGACAGATTTTCTCTCTAAAGCTTGTGCGCTCTTGCGGAGTCGTAATTGCAAAAGCTTCTTGGTCTAGGTGAATTCCGCTGAGAATGTAGTGTAGACAGCAAGCAAGACGCTGGTGTGCTTGTTGCATGACTCTTTGGTAGTTCTCGCTGGGGTGATTCCCCGCCTTGTTGGCGTCTGCTTCATACTACGCGATTTTTTCGGCCGACGGTGTGCGAGGCGATGAGCCAAAACCGACCAACTTGAGTGGGCCTGTTGGGTCAGAACACGAATCTGCGGTACAAGACCCATGTTTCTGAGGTGGGCAAAAGCCGAGACAAGCTCCAAGGCTCAGCGACGCCGACGCGGCATGTCGGCACCTCGCCCCGGAGCTTGCGTAGGGCTTGACCTCGTGAAGCCATAGAGACGCATCTTGTCTATGGCTATACAACATACAACATTCAGTGGACGTTTTTGAGAGAACTCATTTTGTGGGCTTGGTTTGTAAGTTCACTCGTTCCGTCAAACTTCCTCTCTTTTTCTAGAGTTCTTCAACCATCTCAGCTTTATGAATCTCAACTTATGCTAACACCTTCACAAGGCCGAGTCTGGATACTTCAAGAAATCATCAATGCAAAGAATTAAACGTTGTATGCCGGTTTAGGCAAGTGTTCCTGGAATTCTATCGGTGCCATCACAAAATGACTTTCCATGTATGATGCCGCTGGCTGCATCAATATTGCCGGAACAATTTGTTCCTTGTCGACTGTTGAAATGATATGGAACCTCTCTCGACTCAAAGAAAATCCTCGAAATACACCCCTCCCATGCCTACTAGATGTCTTGGTAGATTCAGTATGATGCAGGAGCACCTATCCCATTGATATGGTCTATGATATTCTTGGTCTGGTGTCCCCAGAGAAAGCATGCAAAAGCATGATTGATAATGGCATCGAGGCCAAAGATCTTTATAAACAGATTGCATTGGCCAAAATGTCCCGAATCGGACTCAATATCCTTTACTTTTGCACAAACTCGGCCGAGAAATCGACCGTTGACCGCCCGCCGTCGGTCCCGGATTGGAGCCAACCATGCTGGCATGAACGATTCTGTAATCACAATCGGATAAACAAGGAGTCTGTACCAGGTCACACCACAGAGTGCAACCAAGAGCGCTTTCCAAGTCCACAATTCAAGAGCTCTGCTGCTGGGAATTCCTGATCAAATTTTTGAGTTGAGGGCAATACTTTGGTTGTCACTGGGAGGATCGTAGATACCATCCAGTGCGTGGAACTGACAAGCAGGGATCCCGACAGGCATCCAGGCAGAAGAGACACCCAGAAATGAGGCACCAGGAGATTCCAAAAATGAAATAAGCAAGAGCAAACAGTCACCTGAAGAATGCTGGTGCTGGGTTGATATGAGAAGGCAGGTGGGCCGAGGCCCAAACCCCAAATCCTTCGCATACAGAACTGGACTTGCGACTATGAATCACACCAGAACTGGTTCCCAAACATTGTGAAAATTGCATACCCTGACAATATCATAACACTATTAACACGAGAGTCATACGAACCAGTTTGGCGAACCAGTTGCAGCAATAGTACCACCGGTGGCGAAAAACCTGGGGCAGATTTTGGCGACAGTTTCCCTCATTGGGCGAAAGCGATGAAGGAACTCAACGTTCGGGATTTTGAGGAGTTTCGGAATAAAGTTAGAAAGTTCGTGGATGGTTTTCCGAGATTTTGTAATAATCGGAGGGTTTTCGGGAGTGAAACGGGCGGACTTGGGTGGCGTCCTGATCCGATGAGAGGCGGCGATGTGGTGTGTGTTCTGAATGGTATGGATATGGCTTTGGTGGTTAGAAAGCTGGGCGAAGCCTTTGTAGTTATTGGCAATGTATATGTGCATGGTATTATGGATGGCAAAGCTATGGATGCAGGCAAGGAGGAGGAGATACCACTTCTAGAGAGCATCGGGGATTACAGTACGGCTAGTAACATCGAGTGAGATTACTAGAAACTGAAAGACAAGATAACGGGTTCATACTGGATAACGCTTGCACTTTCCAACCCCAAGAAAGAAAGCCCAAGAACCTGTGCGCGTAACTAAATATCTGACTGGAACGGTTATATTCAGGCAGGAACCCCAAGTACCTAGGTACAATGTTTGCCTCAGTCCACCTTGCATCCACTTGCATTGAAACACAGCCTCACCAACTGTCACCTCGAAATTCGATGATGTCCCTCTTCTATCAACACAAAGCCGTGTCTTCGTGCCCTCAACCCGCCGAAGGTCCACAATACGGTTGCTATATGTTGAAGCGACATTGCGAAGTCTTCCATCGTGATTATTGCCCTGCTTCTTAGAATTCACAATACCAAAGCCCGCACCCGGCTCGCGCTTCACAATCCTACGATACCTGGACTTGACTCTGAATTGTCCCTTGGTCAACATGGCGGATATTCCTCTTCGAACTAGAAAGCGAGATAAGTTCAAAAAGAAGCTGGGGCTCGATCGGTCTGCGCCCCGAGAAACCGCTCAACAGTCTTCCCATATCGGGGCCTCAAATATTGTAAGATTACCCGCGAGTTCAGATACTTCAAGCCCTGCGGCTGCAAATGCTGTGAGCTCGAATGCAGAGGCTGCGGGTTTGACGTCTTTGAATACTGGGCTCCCAAATACGACGGATTCGCGTCCGATTTCTGCATCTCGAGAGACGCCGTCCGATCCAGCAGAGGCACCGGGATCCTCATCCAGCCATCCACACAATACTATTTCTTCAGGGCCTGCAGTTCCTATTCTTACAAGCCCTCAAAACAGTAGCCAAGAAGCCATATCGCCAAGCACGAGCAAACCTCCAACTCGGGATCTGTGGGCAGAAGCCCTCAAGAACCTCTCACCTGATGACCGGGAAGCCATAGAGCGATTTCAGCCCACCTCAAACACTCAGCAGCCATTGGCCGAGACGATGGAAGAGTTGCTTCGCATGACCAGAGAAGTGCAAGCTAAGTGCAAAGCAAAGGTGTATAAAATTCCATTCGGGGGGAAAGATGTCATCTTGAGAGATTTTGCTGGAAAAATAATCTTCTGGTTAAATAAATTCAAGGATATCGGTGACATTGCTGTGAATTTCGACCCCATTCATGCAAGCCTGCCATGGGCTGGAGTCAGACTTTTGCTTCAGGTGCGTTATGTCTACTCAATGAAGAGTATTGCTAACTCATTGCACAGGCAGCGACTGCAGAGCACGAGCAAATGGGAGACCTAGTATTTGCTTGTGAGAAGCTCTCCTGCTTGATCAGTCGTGGAGCAGTATATGAACGACTGTACCAGCCTAGAACAATACCTAAAGACATCATTGCCAACCTTCACCATGCACTTATTGGGCTTTATGCTGCAGTACTTCGAATGATAGCTCTATGTCATGGATTGTTTCTCAAAAATATCGCCAAAAGAGCGCTGCACGCTTTCTTCAACCCCGGTGATGTCAAGGCTGAGCTTGGAGAATGCGAAAAGCTAGAGGCGCAAGTCGAATACGAAGCCAATAATTGTGAGCGTGCGCGCAGTCAAGAAGCAGACGAAGAAAGCAAAAAGCTGCTCCACATCCTACAACAGCCTATTCTTCGCACTGACAAGAACGTCTTGAGTCTCTTGGAAAAAGTGGGCGAAAAGGAACGATTGGAGATTCTTGACTGGCTCTCAAAGGTGCTCTATGGCAAGCATCATAAAACAGTAAAGGAAAGTCGCACGACCAATACATGTGGATGGCTTCTTGATCACAGCCGATACCAGGAGTGGCAAGAAGCAAGTGGGTCGATAGTTCTCTGGCTGTGTGGCACGGGTGAGGTAAAAGCCGTAGACTCTGCATGGATATTGACTAATCATTCTTTTGAACTAGCGGGGACTGGCAAGACCTTTCTCACCTCAAGAGTTATTGATGAAATCCAAGCTGGCCTCCAAAGCAGCCCCAATCAAGAAGGATTCGCGTTCTTCTATTGCAATAGAAACGAAACAGAGCGTCAAGAGCCATTATCAATGTTGAGAGCTTTTGTCCGGCAGCTGTCGACCATCAACCACCAATCGCACTCGATCCAGAAGTGTATCAAGGATTACTACAATGAATGTCGACTCAAGGCCTCCGAACCGACTATGGGTGACTGCAAAGAGATCCTGCTGAAACTAGTCAACCTATACCCACGCACCACTCTCGTCGTGGATGCTCTTGATGAATGCGAGAAGCACAAACGTCTTGAATTGATCGAAACGATTGATCATCTTTTAGCTGAGGCTTCAAATCCTGTCAAAATATTCGTTTCAAGTCGGCCAGATGGTGATATAAAGGAGAGGTTGAAGGATCGGGCTAACATCGAGATCAATGCAACAGACAACCAAGACGACATCTCTAAATTTGTCAACAGCGAGATTGTCAAGCACAGGAGATGGACGAAAATGCCGGCAAAACTTAAAACTCAGATTGTGGAAACATTACAGCAGCAGAGCCAGGGAATGTGAGTCTTCACTCATACTATCGAGAGAAAAATTTTTATTGAAAAATTTGAACAAGAAACCTAACACATCACAGGTTTCAATGGGCTTTCTTACAAATCAAGCAGATATTGGAACTGCAGCAGCCTGGAGAGATTGAGAAGCGATTAGGCAAACTTCCTAAAGACCTCAAACTCGCATACGATGAGATCTACAATGGGATGACTGAACACGAAAGAGAGATCGCAGATCGCGCCTTTCAGTGGGTTATGTGCGCCGCAAAACCTCTCTTTACACAAGAACTCCTTCCGGCATTGTGCCAGGATGGGACTGGCAATACTCTCCTTCCCTTGGATGGTCTTGATGAGGAACTTGCGCTGGAATACTGTCACAATCTCCTAGTTATTGACCCAGTACGGAAAGTATGGGTGCCATCCCATCTATCCGTGATTGAATACATCGAGGACCACCTGTGGAGTCAACGCCAAGCCAACTCCCTGGTTTCTAGCGTCTGTCTGTTGGCGCTCCAAAACACAGTACTCTGTAATCGAGAGGAAAAGTGGATCATGCCTGACGATATGAGAGGCTCCTTTGGCCTTCGTTGGGGTCCTCTCTCAGAAAGGATTTTTGACCCGAGCGATCCACTTGATCACTGGGAGTTCAATTATCTTACCTATTATGCCAGACATCACTGGACAATCCACGCAAAGAAAAGTGCTGAAAGGGGCAGCAACCATAGAATATCCACTCTTGTCGACGAGTTCCTTGGACTACCAACAGATAGTAGTCCTGCATATCGATGTTGGATGAGAATGGTAATTGAGGAGGGACAGGGACGTTTTCCAAAAATACCTCGGAGCTCAATTTTTCGGGTTTGGCTTCTAGATGATGTAGGTTTTGGGGAGTGCATCGCAGGTTTCGTGTACTGTGCTTTTGACCTTGCTGCCATCCTACCTGACTGGCATGATTTCGATTGGGTGGAACAAGACCAAAGAACCGGTACTGGCCAGACCTTTCTAGAGCTTGCAGCACAAGGCGGGGCCGTTCACACTTGTTGGGAGCTCGTTAAGCATGGTGCGGAGGTAAATGCCCAGACGAAAAGCCGAAACGGGAGTCCACTAGCTGCCGCTATTTCAAACGGACAAGAAAATGTAGTTGAAGTCCTGCTTAAAGACGGAGGAGCAGATGTGAACATGCAATTAAAAAACCATCGTGGAAGTGCACTGTCCACTGCTTCATGCCTGGGACAGGAAGATATGGTTAGGCTTCTTGTGAAACAAGGAGAAACTGAGGTAAATATGCAATTACAGTATGGACGGTACGGCAGTGCGCTGGCTGCTGCTTCATATATGGGACAACAGGAGGTAGTCAGATTTCTTATTAAAGAGGGGGGAGCAGAGGCAAATATGCAATTGCAGTACGGAGAATACGGCAGTGCGCTGGCTGTTGCTTCATACATGGGACAACAGGAGGTAGTCAGATTTCTTATTAAAGAGGGGGGAGCAGAGGTAAATATGCAATTGCAGTACGGAGAATACGGCAGTGCGCTGGCTGCTGCTTCATATGGGGGAGAACAGGAGGTGGTCAGATTTCTTATCGAAGAGGCGGGAGCAGAGGTAAATATGCAATTGCAGTACGGAGATTACGGCAGTGCGCTAGTTACTGCTTCATATTGGGGAAGACAGGAGGTGGTCAGATTTCTTATTGAAGAGGGTGGAGCAGAGGTAAATATGCAGTTGCAGCATGGAAAATATGCAAATGCCCTAGATGCAGCGGAAAAACGGAAGTGGTTCGAGATAGCAGAGCTATTAATTGAGCTTGGGGCTGAACGAAAAGTGGTGGAGGATAAAGACAATAATGAGTCAGACTCTGATGGCGAGTGGGACTCTTATGCCGATCCAAAACCTGATGAAGAGTAGGAAACCTGAGAATTGATGCAACAGATAAAGTGGAACGTTGAAAAGTTTGGCAGAATCATTCCTCATCTGAACTTAGAACAGCAACTCTTTCATGAGACCCTGCTATTGGTATCGCTAGGCCCAATATCGATATTAATACAACACCCCTTAAACACCCTAATATCTTTACAACATACCGCCTGTGACCCGCTCATCGGGAGATTGAATACAAGTCCAAAAATAAAGACATGAGCAAAAAAATGCTTTACGAACTCATAAACTCCTCATTTTACGCCTTAGCCTTAGTGTCTTACACACTAGATTAATGACGAGGTCCCGAGGACACCCCTTGGTTAAAAAGAAGGTCCAACATCTCGCTCTCAAGGAAGGGAAGAAAGAAGGCAGAAAGGAAACACAACAGTTTGAAAGGGGACGGAGAGGTACTTCTTGCTTGCAACGCGCTTGATATTTTGATTGACAATCTCTCGATGGAGAAGCCAGGAAACAGCCTTATGTGCAAGAGATACATCACTCAGCAAATCATGAGCTCAAGGGTATTGGCAAGAAAATTTGAACAGCTTGTCACTTGACAGCAGACTTCTTCTCTCCCTTTCTCACTTCTACTCCCCCTGGTTGAAATCAACAAGATACGGGTCCCAAATTTAAAAATATTCAACAGCACTCGGAACACTGCCTCGAATTTCAGAGACATAAATACAACTCTAATTTATAACGTGGAGTCGTAAGTCTTATACAGGATAGATGGTTTGGTGAGGCCCCTGATATCAGGAGTTGAGACAAACCTAGAACAGAATTGGGGAAGAAAGACTGGGAAGGGATACCGTACGGAATTGTAGCTTGGTATCGGGTTATATGAATCTGTAATCTCGACCATGCCAGACACTCAGCCTTCCCCCTGATTTGCAATATCGTAAATCATCTCTAAACATCATGCCTCGCGCACACGCAAAGAAATGTTTACGTCGAGTTCGAGTTATCGGCACAAGAGAACGCACTCCCTGTTTCTAGTCAGCATATACTTCATATCTCGAAGACAGATACAACTCACCAATCGAATGATCAGCATAAGCATTAATAATCAACTGCACCACCCCATACGTTCCACCCACACACAAGAAAGCTCCTAGCAGCGGCAAGAAGCAATGTGCATAATACAGCGCCTTCTGCGTCAGAGTCCCTTTCCTGTACGCGGCATGATCATACAGCCACAAGAAGCCCGGAAGCATAATTGCTAGCGGCGCAAAGCAGACACTTCCCGTCAATGCAAGCAAGTAGTTGAAGATTGGAATTGCCTCAGCGAGGATGAATGATAACGATGCCAAGCCACAAGTACAAGAGAGCCAGGTCGTCCAGTGAACCCAGGTGTTTTGTTGAAGATGAGGCGAGTTCCGCAGGATGCGGACGAAGAGATATTTCGCTGCAACGTGGAGGTAGAGACACGCTGAGACGATCAAGCCGATGAGTCCAACTCCGTAGGCCACCTTTTTGACGACCGGGCCCGCCGAGCCGAGCGAGGGGGATGCAACCCATTGGCCGCACCAACGGTAGACGACGAGGGAGAAGGAGAGGTAGGCTGCTTGCACGATTGCCATGCAGGTATAGAGGGCTTTGTTATAGTCTTTCGGATTTCGCATCTCGGAGATGACGGGCAGGAAGGCGGAGGTCCCGGCTGAGGAGACGAAGATCGTTGCTGAGGCTGTGATGCCGGCGATGAAGGTTGGATGTGCGATGATGAAGTATCCGAGTTCATAGTCGCCGGTTTGAGGGGCAGCGGCGGGGCGGTCTAGTGTGGTGACTGCGACGACGATAATGAAGACCGCAACGAAGATGCTAGTGAAGCCGGCCCATGTGAGCCAGCCGATTTGGTGGAATTTTCGGACTGATGCTGTTGCTGTGATAACAATAGTTCCGATGAATGACCACCAAACTGTGCACGCTGCATGTGTGGAGAGCGCGTTGAGGCCAACGGACACTCCGAGGATTCCTGAACCTGCACAGAGGACATACGCCACAAGGAAAAGAGCGCCGACCAGTTCCTTCAGGATTGTACCGCCAAGGAGCTCTGCCATGTCGGCGATGGAATGACAGCCAGGATGAGAATTGCGGAAGTTTCCTTGGACAAGACCGGTGTAGGTGTTGAGTGCCCCCCAGCCAATGACCGACAGAGCACCTCCAAGAGCACCCAAGCTATACATTGCTGTAGGAATACTGAGGACTCCAGTGGCGAAGATGACTGCAGCATTGTAAGTTGATATTCGAAGCATTTTGGTGCCCACATACCCTTCAAGAAGATGACTGAAGCTCGAGGCCATCCCACGGTTCGGAAGTCCACACCCCCATGTGTCTTCTTGAAGACCTCATTCTCCTCCAAGGGATCTTGGGCGTCGGGATAATATGGCTCGACAACACCACGGCCAACAGCTGGCTGCTGTCCCTTCTCGTCATCCGAGCTCCCATTCTTGATAGAGGACGTTCTTAAAGACATGGTGCTCAATTGTTAACTTCAATATTGAGTGCTGTGCAAGGGAATGAAAACAGAGGGAAAAGAGAAGGGGAGATGACCATAGATATATAACTACGATGGCATCAGTCGAATTATCCCTCTCACAGAGAAATCAAGAACTTCGGTCACCGAGATAAGAATCTTCGCCAATGCCCATCTGAAATCCTCCCAAGGAATAAGATATGACAGCATTGAATGATAAGATTGCCATTCCCGACAGCTCCCATGCTCGGATCTGGCCATTCTGAAACAATGATTGATGCTCTGAAAAGCTCATTGACGCAGGAACCGAATTACCCACCGTTTCTTGACGGCTGCTTATCACCGCGCGCAAGGAGGCATCGTTATCATGATGCCCGCAGCGGAGCTCCGATGTGACTATGGGCAAGATGGGGAAATGATTGCTGGTGCGCCAAAGGTGGGGAGACGAGCGTTGCCATGTGTTTCTGACTTACTGCTGTATCGTATCGATAGCGGCCAGCAGCTCAACCATGGCTCCGGGAATCATCCGCCGGGTTCTTGTGACGAATATCGATATCGAGATGTGTAAACCAGCTGTTGAAGAGTTGAAGGAGGTAACGAGCCTGCAGGCGCAGGTCTGTGCGTTCAGGGCATTTTAGTTGTCAAGAAAATTTTAAAACTTTTAAATTTTAAGAACTAATTAATAAAGTTATACTTTACTTACTTCAGTTCTCAGAGACCGAATCGCGAGTCGTAATTAATTATTGTTGTTCTGCAATCTTTAAGTGATTAGGAAGACTTTTGCTTTTAGGACCCTAAAGCCGTATTCGCGTAGCCTGAAAAGTGCTGGAAAATGCCCTGAACGCATAAACCTACGCCACCCAGCTCGTAAGGAGTCTGCCGAAATTGGTTGGCGGGCTGATGAGTCAGCGATCTTCTGCTCATTTCACAAAGCTTCAGGGTTCGCTCGGAACATCGCCATCTCCAATTCTCTCTACTATCTCTACTAGCAGTCAACTTCATCCCTGAATATCGGGTTTTTGATACGAGGACAGCGCAATGGATTTTATGCCGGATCTTGAGGCGTACAAGAGCCTCCGCGGCTGCCGTGCCACCCCACGACCGACCATCTACTCGAGCACTCCTTCATGCATTTCATCTACTCAATCACGAGAGAGATTCTTGTTCCAGGCCGTCCTTTCTCATCCGAGTTTGGTTGAACGCCATTGATATCCAGTGGAAATGGCGGGTGTAAACCTTTTAGATCATGATTCTTATTGCCGGTCGCCAGAGCGGATCCTCAGAATCTCCACAGTTGACTGAGCCAAGGGCTTGCCAAATCCCTACGACTTGACGGCCTCAAGATAAATAGGAGCAGGTGGCAGTCAGTCATGGAGCGAATGCGAGAGCTTCAAGAATGAGTTTGCCTGCTATGGGGATCTAATCGTTCCTTACCTCCGTACCAAGATGTTTTCAGTGGAACAACCGCTTTTTATCTCAAGGTTCTTGGATTATTCCTGCGCAAACTTGCTCGTGCCAAGAGCCGGAGAGGGTACCAAGTCCACATTCCAGATACGGGTTGATTTAAGGACGCTACGGCAACAATTAATTTTTTTCGCAAAATCAGAAAACCATGAATCGCGATTTTTTTAATAGCCACATTTTATATGGAAAACACACCTAATTATGGCCAAATACGTAATTCCTATACATTATAGTCAAATGCGCCCAGTACTATTACTCTGTTCTCGCTTTTTGGAACTGCCCTCGATTATCCCTATATATTGACCTATTCCCCGGCCTATAATCACTATCCCCTGGTAATTCCTTCCCTCTATCGTCAAGATCTAATCTATTCTCGTCGTCATCGCTTGATCTAGTCACTTCTACTTGTCGCTTCCTCTTTAATATAGACTTTAGAGGAGGTTGAGGGGGTTTAGTGGGTAGAGCAGGAGCTGAGCCTAGTAAAAACATCAGATCTACTAGTATATTTAAATCTATTAAAAACTTACTAGCTATAGGATCAGGATCAGGAGTAGGAGAAGCTGTAATTCTAGCTTCTAGAGTAGGTATATCGTCCGAATTAAAATCGTCAGAATCCAGGTCGTCACCTGACTAATTCTTTGAAGGAGTAACCTTCTCCTATAGGGCTTCGATTTGTTGATTAAGAGTCGAAGCATGTAAAGAAGATACCGTAGATATAACTATAGATGTAGATATTATATTAGGGGTAGTATCGGGAGAGCCTCCTAATAAGGGGCTAAAATCTAGGAAAGACTCCTTTTCTAGCTCAACTTGCGAATTACGTATTCGACGTCGAAGACCTATAGCCCGGTGAGCTTGTTATAATAGCTATAGATTAGGAATATTATATCCTAAGCTCCGGAGGTTAGTAAGTATATTAGTATTAGTTATATGAATATCACAAATAACTAGGCTATAAGACCCTTCACCTATAAAGAAGGATCAAATATCGAACGCTAGGAAGGCGTTTTCTATTCGGAAAGCCTACTACGTAGCGCGTTCTAGCTGAAATATCGACGTCAAAATTAAGCTTTAACCTCCTTGTAATCTCATTATATAATAGTTACTATCTAATTAAACAAAGAATATAGGCTTAATAGTAGATAATATTAATCTTTAAACGACCTATTATGACGAGATTAATAGTAATAGATTAAGGAGTTAAAAATAATAACGTAGGAAATGAACGAAGTATGCCAGATAGCTAGCAGGTCAGGGGGCATATCACGTGTATTTTATTGATTTTCCTACCCTATTACTTTCCTACCACGGAATGCGATAAAACACCATACAGATCGACTATTTTAATTATATTCTACCATAGGTATTAGCTAGATTATTAATAATCTCACATTTTTTGTAATATCGTAATTTTGATTTTGCGATTTTGCGAAAAAAAATTATAGTTGCCGTAGCGTCCTTAAAGGAGCCCGTACCAGACAGCTTGATCTCCCTCATCCAAACAAATTCCTTGAATTCATCACCATGCCCCGCAAAGCTTCGCACCATGTTGAGGGAGAGAGTGCTTTTTAGAATCTGAGGGGGAACGAGGCAGATAACATCACTTTAAAATCTCTCTTTCCGTCATATACCTTAATACTTGCCAGAATTGGCCAGTTTGTCTTTGTTCCACTGATGGATTCTTCTGATCTTGTATGGAAGTTCTTAAATTGCTGCTACCTTCCCAGGTCTTCCTGAAGTCTATTCAAGATGGATATGTCGATGAGTATGGCGGGGCTTCCTTGGCTGGACTATCCAATCATGCTTCACTCATCACGAAAAGACACCTGCAAATTGACACCAACTCAGTGTGAGTATCGGCAAGGGTACTGGAGATACTGGTATCGAGCAGATCATGTATGCGGACACGCCACTGTTTATTTCATGTGTGCGGTCATTGGCGTGTTCACAATTGGAAACATTATATCAACCATATCGAGGAGATCAAGGTCAAGAACGAGTGAGAATCTCACATGGCGGAGAGGATTAGCGACTGGTCGATTCCTTTCGTACAGATCATTTCATATCCAAGGCTTGAGATGGTATTCGCCTTCCGCTGGCGTGATGTTGTTGGGTGTTTGCGGGGCGGTATTCTTCTTTGGTGAGCTCGTAAACACCGCGTTCCTGTATACTTCAAGTACTGACTGTCCAGCTCTGACACTTGGCCCAAGACCATACTACTGGCCAATTAAGAAGAAACTGTCTTAGGGAGGTTCCCCGCCTAAGTCAACCATGGCCTCCAAAATTTCATTCTCAAAGATGCATCTCGCATTGCCGGTGCCGTCATCGCAGAACGATATTCGATTCCGACAAGATGTTTCCAGCTACCCGTCCTCCTTGAGAACGTCGACAAAGAAGCACACTCCGCCCTCCTCGATGACGAGAGACCATGCGACGCAGCCATCCAGAGAGCCATCTCCCTCTGCAGCGTCATAGCCATAACATGAGCATCCCTCTCGAGGAGCAGCTCAATCACGTCCACCTGCCCATGCTCGGCTGCCAGGTGCAGCGGAGTCCGTCCATCATGGTACCGCGCAGAGACATCGGCGCCAGCATGAAGCAGTGTCCGAGCAGCATCCTCATACCCGCGCTCAGCGGCAACGTGCAGCGGTGTCCGTCCCGCAGGACCCCCCCCCCTCCTGCTGAATTAACGTCCACGCCCGTCGCCAACAGCATACGGAGTAGGCAACAACTCACCCTTACCTGCACCGCCTCGCCACCGTCAAGCTCAGGTTGGCACCTAGCCTTGGGATTGGCTCCCCTTTCGAGGAGAAGCTTCACCAGATCCTAAGGCCCAGTACCCACGGCCAGATGGAGCGGTGTCAAACCGTACCGCCCCATCGGAAGTTCGATAAAGGCACCGTGGTCGAGCAGGATGCGCGCCATCTCTGCATCGCGGGCCGCTGTGGCGAGATGCAGGGTGGGGATGCCCCCCGAGATTGTACAGTAGTCGCAGAGGTATCTGCACCGTGGGATAGGAGGCGACGCGCGATTTGCTGGTGGCCATGTTGGACCGCGCGGTGGAGGGGAGTGAACCCAGAGGCATCTTTGGCGTCGACCGAGGTTCCGATGTCGAGAAGGCGTTTGTACGGCTTGGAGGTTTCCTGCCGAGGCCGCCTCGCACAGCTCAATGGTTCTGGTGCCTGGTGTGTAGGGCAGAGCGGGGGTTTCGGGTGCGGGAGGCCCTGGACTTGGGGGATGCATTGCCCTCCTTCGAAGTCTGTCGTGTGAAACGGAGGAGTCGTCTCATATTAGGTGGTGAGTGTCAACAGTTGGTTGTTGGCTGTCAGTGCCGTCAATTATATACTATCCCCCCCCCCCCCCCCCCCCGGGATAGTAGCACCACAACGACAAGAGTAGGGATGAGGCGCAGATCGTTCAGCATCGCAGGCCGCGTCAGCCTCACTTCGGCTTTGGCTCCCGCACCTGCGTCAGTGAACGTTACTCAGCCCCCCGCAATATGGAGAGTTGCTGTGAGAAAATGGACGGTGACCAACGGCTTTATGCGACCGGGCAATTCCTATTCAACCAAGGCGCACAAGATGGGTGACCATAACGAAGGCCAGGGACTGAGGGACTCAGGGCCAAGCCAGCCGTCAGTTACACCGGGCCGACTGCCCTGCTAAGCTAATCATGTATACATATACTAGTAGTGTGTCAATGGGACGGGAGGCGACGCTACTGACGCTGGAGGGCCACTCAAGCTCGGTCTGGTTGGTGGCCTTCTCGCCAGACGGCAAGCAGGTGGTGTCCGGGTCTAGTACTATTTAAGATTTTATTGTCCCGGCCTTTTTATTATTATAGCATAAGTGGATTTTGCTAACCTTACAACTGGACCAAATGGCAAATTTCACGAACGCGCATAGTAGCTTGCTTAACACACCAGTTTAATTGACTAACTTTACAACACTAACACAATGAATTGATACATCGAGAGATAGAGCTTTCGGGTCGCGTGATTGGTAGGATGCCTTATGGTACGCTTGACCTGATATGGTTAGATACGTGAAGGCAAGCCGGTTTTGCAAGCGACTGTATCACTCCTATTATAACGAATCCGCCGTCCATTGCATTTCGAGCCTCTATCAATTAGGGTTGTCAACCGCCAGCTCCTTCGATCCGTCCCACCAGTCGCGCCTTCATCAAAAACATCTCGCTGATATCAACTATCCTTGAATCGTCACTCTTGTTTCTCTAATAACTATTACCTTCATTACTCGGCGCTACAGCCTTATCGGTTAGGAGATGGAGTATCGCCCACTTGACACCGCTAAGAACGAGATCAGGCTCTTAAAGACCTTGCCACCGAAGTCACGCAGCCTTGTTAACCAACCACGAGATATGATACATTGCATCCTCGAGCACGTATCATTGGATGACTATTCCGAAGAATACATATCTCATTCAATCAATCGAGGGATATCCTGGCCTGAAGACCTTGTGGAGGCTTGCGCGAGACAGGGTATAACAACTCCATTCGATGAGGGCAAAGCCGGCACATGTCCTCCGTTCTCCTCTGTTTACGTTTCACTAGTTGCTCTAAGTTCACTTCATGGGTGGCACCGGTGGAAATGGGGGGACTATTTCGCTTTGTCATATTGTTGGGGGGACTGTGAGGATTCGCGCCAAATCCTCGTAAATGGGCATGAGGTACGGGTCACCAAAAATTTACACGATTTCCTCGAAACAATTCACAGCCACACCCTTGGGCCCAATTCTTCCTGTGGGATATGGATTGATGCAATTTGCATCAATCAAAACAATATAGCTGAGAAAAACGAGCAGGTCAAACGGATGGCGGCCATATATTATCAAGCTTTCACCACACTGGCGTGGTTAGGACTCGAGAGCAACGATAGCAACATGGCATTGGCCAAGCTGCATTCAATAGGGAATAGGGACGGCTCATACATGGCAGATAGTGGCAATATTTTAGAGGGACTCACGTTGGAAGAAGAACCTTGGGATGCTGTAAGAGCCTTACTGGATCGTCCGTATTGGAATCGCCTATGGGTTATCCAAGAGATTGCATTGAGCAATTTAAGGTTGACGATTGTTTGTGGCAACTATGCCATGAAGTGGTCAAGCTTCACTAACGCCGTCGGCGCTTTGCTCTCTATATACAGGACAGTGGACTTGGAGAATCCAGGAGGCAGAAGTGTAATCGCGAACTCTCTTCGCCCAACTGATCTTATGCATATTGTGGATCTCTCAATTCAACATATGCAAACTCGATTGATACCACTGCGCGGCACTGAAAATATCCGAAGTGGGCTGTTCGATGCTGTTCGACAAGCACAGCAAACCGATCCTAAGGACAAGATTTACGGGATACTCAGTCTATTGCCGCCAAAGGTTGGTAGCGAGATCAATCCCAACTACAGCTTGCCCGTGAAAGAGGTCTACATAGACTTCATGAAAGCATGTATTTCAGGAACGCTCAGTCTCGAAATTCTCCGTGAGTCGAAAGGCTGTCAAGTAAGGCGTCTCGCGAATTGGCCCTCGTGGTTGCCGGATTTTCAGGATGAAGTCAAGCGCAATTTCGATTTTCACAACGTGGTTCCCTATCATGCAAGCCGATATTCTGAAATGGATATTCGTTTTGACGATTCCAATTGTTTACATGTCAGAGGTGTCGTTATTGATGCTGTCGATGGTCTCGGATTCGACTTTCCAAGCTTTTTGTCCACACTGTCATCCTTGAAGGTCGAGGAGTGTGATATCGATGACGACTTTGCGTTCAAGGACGGGCGACATTTGGTTCAGCCAACTCAATCCTTAGGTCTTAACCCTTACCAAGATGAAGAAGGATTGAGGACTGCCTTTTGGCACACCCTGGTTGCTGGTCAAAGCGCTGCTGGCGATTTATCCCTCAATAATTGCGCGGCTGTTCTCGACATCCCTATCATTTCCCTTGGACGGAATACTATGTCAGCTCAATGCTTTCATTTCGAGGGCTTCCGGGCACATAATAGCCATCTTAAAGTAGGAGGACGTC
Organism: Hyaloscypha sp. PMI_1271; assembly: GCA_021399465.1. Lineage (NCBI taxonomy): Eukaryota > Fungi > Ascomycota > Leotiomycetes > Helotiales > Hyaloscyphaceae > Hyaloscypha > Hyaloscypha sp. PMI_1271. Next base: position 1,048,952 of record JAJTUS010000003.1, on the reverse strand, counting down.
ACTTCGAAGACTTTTTCCCTCTTGTTGAAACTTAGGGAGAACCTCCTTCTCATGAATTAGTCCAAGAGATAATGTATCGAGTTAGTGTCTTGATGGCTGGTCGCAAATTCTTAATCACTGGGAATGGATACTTGGGATGGGCGCCAAACACCTCAAAGAAAGGCGACATCATTGCAGTTCTATTCGGATGCACCACTCCCATGGTCCTACGCCCAATCGCAGACAAAAGGTATGAAGTGGTCGGCGAAGCATACGTGCATGGATTTATGGAAGGGAAGGCAATGGATGACTTGGCAAATGGGTGCTTTCAAGCAGAGATGTTGGATCTTTGTTAGATTGTTATATATTTCCAGGCATTCCAGAGAGGTCTCTAGCTTTCGCCTTTTCAAAAAGTATTATGGACCTCGCAACTAAGCCATTTAATAATTAGCGATTTTTGTACCAGGCTCGGGAAATGAACTAGACTTTCCTATTATCCTTATCACTGTTCCTTATAATATATTTGACTTTAAGCAAAAATCAAAATAACAAATCTTGCATTAATTAGAGTAACTAATCTAAGTAATTTATGAGTTTAAGTAAGATAAGTTATTATTGAGATACATTAAAAGCGTGTGATAAAAAGAGTAGTCGGAAACTATTCTAATAATAAACAAGTTTAAAGCGCAATTAATTCACCCTACTACAAGCTAGATATAAATAGTAAAGTAATTATAAGAGAGGAAAAGTAGTAGATCAGATTAGGACGTGGAAAATAGGATTAAGGACTGTTCTGTACTGAGATTTTAAAGGTTTTAGTCGGAAAAAATAGGGACAACATTTCGTTTTATAGGGATTTCGTTTCGTAGGGATGTCTGTTAGGTATCTTTTGAATCCTGCATCATTAGAGAAAATTTCAGTAAAGGTCATGCTCCGAATGCACAAGGAGAAAACAGCCTACTATAGATGTCACTCTTTATTCCCCCCCCCCCCCCAAAACACTTATTATGGGCCCAAGAATAACACCACCTAAGCACTGGCTAACTCTAGGGCCTTTAGCCAATAGAAACTATTAAGGGCATCTGATGTGGCTATAGAAACTCTTGAAGGCACCTGATATTTCCTAGTTTAGGGATGTGAACGAGGTTCCAGGGTGGCGTTACTTAAGGGCCCACAATAAGTGTTTATGTATAAAAGGTAGCTAATTTAGAAGGCTTAAAGAAGTGAGCTGCTTATCTTACGCGCAATATGTCGTGGGGTTCTGCTGTAGTAAGATACTCTATCGGGACATTTCTACAACCCCTGTTGCTAAAGGAGACCCGAAAGGGAGATTGATTGATATGGACTTAGGAAAGGAGTTGAATAGCGTGCCTAGTGGAGCTAGTCACCGGACTGGAACCATGCAGTTCATGGCAATCGAGATACTCCAAGGCAAGGGCCACACTTATCGGCACGATCTTGAGTCTTTTTTCTATGTCTTCATATGGATGTGCATTCGCTACGGCCACAACGGAGAACATGATGGTGAAGAATCAGCTGCGCCAAGTTCAAAGCCAAACAGGAGGATGGTGAGACCCACGAAATCCAGCATCCCGTCACCCACTCTTTGGCTAGGCGAGCAGCACAAGTCCTGACATCCGCTAAATCACAACGAAAAGTCCGGGTTGTTCTGATGGCTTGCCATTTCTTCTCTATTGATCGTGGGCTGGGAAGCTATCTGGTATAGGCGTCGAGATAGCCTTTTTATTTTACGTGACCTCCTAGTATCTGTCCACTAATTTTTGAACCGTTCCTGATGTCTCGCTTTCGGATGGCAAAATGACTGCAATTTTATCGTCAGGGAAGTAATTGATGTCAAGCGGATCATGTGTAGGCAAGGCCGGAAGTCCCGAGAACTGTGCGGTCTGAAAACATTGGCAAGGCGAGGACAACTCTATAACTTGTAGGAGGTCTCCCTTGAGTTCTTCCGCGGTGGGTCGTCGTTTCCGATCACTACTCATCATCGCAGATATCAGAGTATATGATGCAACCTCCTTTTCTTTGCCTGTGGCAAACCAATCTCTTAGCTTGTAAGCTGTGGCATAGTAACATATGGTCATCTGTTGCGGCTCGTCATGATCCTGCTCGTCATGATCCAGCTCGTCATGATCCGGCTCGCTTCGAAAATCGTGAAAGTCCTCGACTCTTCGGCCATGAATCACAGTAGTCATCTCGGCAAACACACATCCTAGAGAGAAGATGTCCGCTGATCGTCCTCTTCTGTCTTCGTCAATGACCTCAGGTGCGCTATACATTTTGGTGACGCCGAGGAGGCCCCCGTCAGTTGAGCTGGTTAGACCTATGCTGAATTGATGTGCTGATCCGAAGTCCGTCAAGTAAATTGCAGCCCCTTTGCATATGACGTTGCTGGGCTTGATATCCTTGTGTCGAATGTTTTGAGAATGAATGTACGCTACGGCATTCGCGAGACAATAACGCCACCTCTCCAAATTTGCGATATCTTTCTCAGGAAAATCATCCTCGCTGACTCGCTCCATATAATGCAAAAGATCTTCCTCGCCAACTGGGGATAACAGAATACCGAATTGTCGCGGAACAGATATTGTTTCGTAAGTGCACACGACTTGGATGATATGCTGGTGGTTGAGTTCTCTTAGGATTGCCACTTCACTTTGAATGAGCGGCAACACTATTTTTCGTGCCACACCTTGAAGTCGAATTACTTTTCGGGCCAAGAGAGCACCTTCCTCGCCGGCGATAGGGCGGACCGCATCGACGACTCCGAGCGAACCGTAACCCAGCTGCTGATACTGATGAAGGGAACGACTTTCTGGCTGGCGTACTTAGTATGGCTAAACTCGATGCCCATAATTTCCTTGTTGCCGGGCTTGATTTTCTGGGCTCTGGGAGGTAGTGCTGGAGATATTTTTATAGTTGAAGACGGAAGTCCAGTGCTGGGCTCCTTGAAGTCCTGGAGAAGAGCTAACGAGCGGTTTGTTATGTCAATTTCCTTCCCTTTAACAGCGGCATTGACGGGCTTGATTTTATCCGCTCCGGGCGGCAGCACTTGGAGTTTTTGTGGTCTTGGGCGCGGATCCTGAGGGTCGGGCGAACTACTCCTAGAGAGATACCGGCCTTCTCTTCCACGTTCTTCTTCCATTCGGCGATAGATATCGCTTGGGCGAATAAATGGGATAGCTTTGCCAGCTGAAAATGGTTCATCCGTTGGATGTGGGTACCGGCGCTTTTCGTCCTCTGTATCGGAGGAAAACTTTCGCCGATGACTGTCCACTTCGACTGGTTCTGGAAGCGGCAATAAATCACCATATGGCCTGCCATCGTTCAAACTCGGAAAATCAGCTCTCGCAAGGCTATGCGTTTCCTGGCCTTGCTGTCGCAGTCCTGCTGGGATTACGTATATTGGGAGAGGATCGAAATCAAAGTCGTCTTCTCCCCATTCATCACCACCATAATTCGCAGGCTTCGCCACGGCCCACTTCCTGGTTTTCTGTCGGTTGACATTCGCTTGGTACGAGATATGTGATCCAGCAGAAGGTCTAAAGCGTTATCAGCAATCTCCAGCTTCTACAGCACTGACATGACTGCTTCTCCTCACATTTGCTTCTCCATAGTGAAGCCGGATGGAAAGGGGCGCGCTATTATGGGTACTTTTCACAGAGTTGAGGCTCACGAGACCTTCATTATTTTGAGTCTCCGTTCATTGGAGCTGCGATCGCCAGCTTCGAGAGGCTTGCAGAATGTTAGCGGCATCAGGTGCTTGAGTAAGGCAAGGTTTGAACTTTGCTCGGCACCGTGATAGACCAGGAGAGGTTCTTGTCTTAATATCTGCAGTGATTTGAGCAAACTGGCTTTGAAATTGAGATCTGGAAGTGAGGCTGTGAAACGGCGGGGCTTCAACCCGCTGACACATCTTCGGAAGTGTCTGCATGAGGTTCGGTCACGTGCCAAGCCAGCCAATGAGAAGGGTGTCTTGCTGGAATCTTGAAGAGGATGAATAGTTTTTATCTTCTCTATTTTGATGATGACTCCAAGATATTCCAATTGTGATCGTGAGTTAGTTCTGTTACCGTTGTCAGGAAGTCGCATATTACGGGTTGAGTCTAACCCCTCCGAGTTGCATGTTATCTATGAGAAGCTCGGAGTTTCTGCTCAGCTACAAAGTTAGGCGTTTGGCGAATTCTGTCGAAGCCGGTTGAAAAATAATAGTAAAGAGTGCGTTCATTTCCACTAATCACTATATGATATGAATAGCAAACGCCCTCTTCCTAGCAATCCCATGGTCCGTCATTGAAGTATCACTCCCTCTCGAACTTTCACACCAACCCATCCCAAAGTTCCAAACAAATGTCCCTTGGAAGGATCTCCTCCATGCTCCTCCCTCTTATCCCATCTTTCAGCCAATTCCAACATCTCAGACTCAACAAGCAAGCTCGCAAGCCCGGCCACACTCCTCGGATCCTTGGGAAGCACCTCACGCGTATCGACCAGAAAACTCTGGGTCAAGATACACAGTGCCATGATCACCAACAGAGTCTGCAAGATCCTTGTTGACGCAACGCTCTGCCCCAAGCGTTCGCGATTAAGGTTTGACGCCGTGCCGGTGAGGGTCGATTGGTCTGTGGTGTTGATGCGAAGAGACCCGGCACCGCTATAACCGTATACCTGCGCCTTCAGCACCTTGTGGAGATGCAGCATTGCATCACTCATGTTTATAGCTAGGCTTGGTTCGGAGAAGGCGGCGAGAGGTGGTGGTGCATTGCCTGCGACGAGGATCTGAAAGAAGTCTTGCAAGATCGTTTGGTTGGAGATCGCCCCTCCCGATGTGATATTAGTGAAGATGTCGTATCCGGAATTGGATGTAAAGTTGTTGAACCAACGGGTCGTTGATTCGTCCGGAATGGGCGGTTGGGTAATGTCAATGGCGAGAGAGGGGAGGGTGAGGGTGGTGTTCGCCATGGGCGTCTCGACATCCCCGAAGCATACGCTTCCAAGCAGAATCGAACTAGAAAATCAGATTGGCTCACGTACCACGCAGACAGCAGTGATACAGGAAAGTCTCCGTCTCTCCACCGCTATCCCGGGGAATCTCCCGCGATTGATTCCTCCCCAAGGTGCTACTGTAAATGGCATTTTCTACCCGGCGGTGTTAGTTTGCCCTTCCACGTCCCAGCTGCTCTTCAAGCGCAGCCCCTGCTAATCCTAATAGACGTCTGTGTCACTTGCTAACCGTATCATGCACAACAACGCTGTCGTCTTCCCCTCGCCTCAGACTTTTGATCCCGACCGTTGGCTAGGTTCTCAGCAGCGCGAGAGCGAAAAGTGGCAGTTTTCGTTCTCCAAGGGTCCACATCGCTGTATCGGAATGAAGTAAGTGAAGTCGTTCTTCTGCAAATTCCGTATCTAGATGAAATCCTCTCTCTGGAAATCGTTTACTCGAGTATGAGCTGATTCTGCAACCTAGCCTGGCGTATCTGGGGATGTATCTTTGTCTCGCTACTTTCTTCGCTCGCTTCGATATGGAGCTGTTTGAAACTGATGAAGCCACAATGGACTGGGTGGATCACGGGATTACGTGTTTGAAATCAACGGTTAAAGTCATGGCCATTATTCATTGAAGGGGAAAAGACAAATTGATTCAAGATATTCAGAACCTTCACGTAATCGTTATTCTATGCTCCAAGCTATCAGGTCGTGCGCTTCAGGTTCCTGCTTCTCTAGCCCATGGAAAACTTTGGAGCCATGATGTTTCTTTTACAAGTGAGTGAGGACTCAGACCAGGACATCGGGGATCGATTTTGACTGACTTTTCTTTTTTTAGAAAGGGAGAGCTCGTCACAAGTGAGGAAGGGAAAGTGCTTCAAATCAGGACGTGGGACGAGATTTTGCAGATTCTGAGAAAGTTTGCACCTGAAGTTGATGGGATTCTCAATGCCAAAACTTGAGCTATTACACGGCACTTGATTTGCCGGGGAGATTCTTCTAATCATATTCTAGAAATAAGTCCTTGTTATCAATTGCTGAATCGTGCTATGGTTGGGCATCCCGAGCTCCCCGTCTTGTCTTGGCAAAGCTATTGAGTATTAGAGAACATTACTAGCAATTCTTTCTAGAAATATATTCTGGGCCTTCTTTAACAGGTGCAAGCAACACAATGTTCCCGTAGACTTCGATACAGTATGTCCTTTCAAGTTTGCCTTAGAATTTCGGGATATTCGGTCACTGTTTACTTCATTTTCATGTTTTCAAAACTACCGGAATCTGTTCCTCTATAATTAGCACACGTGTAGATAAGAATCTGAGGTCTTATTTTATCATTACATTACGTATTGTAAGTCAAATCATGAAGTCTAAGACGATTACCCCTGTCACGTGATGGAGCTGTAGCCCCCTGAATTGGATTTGTAAGCCCTAGAAATTCGCTAACCTTCGCTCCCCGCAGCAACCTCACCCCTATCCACTCACTTTGAACAAACATCGACGACTCTCCTGACAAAGAGCAGTTTCGGTTGACCTTTTTATCATCATGCCTCCCGAAGGCAGCGAGAACACTCGAGAAAGCGTTCAACGAGCTCTGGATGACCAGCTTCCGCGACGATCAGCCTGTGACCGCTGCAGGTCTCATAAACTTCGCTGCCTACGTGATGAGAGCACGACCGATATCTCAAAGCCATGTCAACGATGTTCCAAGTCCGGGGTGACTTGTTCAACCGGAATATCGGGTCGATCAGGGCGGCCGAGTAAGTCGGCAAGAGAGAAGCAAATGAAAATCTCCAATGCCGATGCATCACGAAATCCGGGACAATCGCTGTCAGCTGTTTCGCGTATACAATCTCAATCCATTCCGTCAGTCTCATCTCATTCCCATGATGCAGCCTTTGAACCCTCACCTCCATGGCTGCTTGACTGGGATAACATGCTCCAGCCGGGTTTGCTGTCATCAGAGACTTCGGCATCCCATCGAGATCATACTAATTCTGGAATCTCAAACCCTCAAGACTACAATCTCATCGAACCATTCGAGGTTGGTAGAGCAACCCCGATGCTTTGGATTTTGTGAGCTTGCTCGACATGACGCACATGAACGCTCTTGGAGACCCCCAGCACGACGTTATGGATATCGAGGTGCCTGGACGTGGAAGTGCTCGTCAATCAGATTCTGAAATTGACCCAGATATCAGAGTAGACCATTCTGTTCCTCGTGGCGTGGAGTCGCTAGTGGAAATTCGCGAAATACAGCTAGAGAAAATAGATCTGAAAGAAGAGGTTCTGAGAAGCCTCGCAGAGTTGCATTCCGGTTTACTGGCAGACTTGAACCTGGTGAGAGATGTTAGCAAATGTCCCTGTAAACACACGGCAAGAGTGTCCCTCGGCTCTAGTCAGAGGAATGCAGATGGCAGGACAGAAGAGTACAACTTCCTCATCGGAAGAATGCTCAACAAGGCAGAAACCTTCGTTTCGATTCTGAAAATTTCGCTCCTCCAGTTCCTGGAGAGCCAAGCTCGGGACTTAGTGGTTCTCCACCAGAGTCTGATCGTTCTGATGAAGATCAAGACATTAGAAATGCGTTCACTTCGTGGCACAACGAGGCAATGCCCAATAGATCCGATATGGTCTCCTTTGAAGTTTCTACAAGTTCGAAGCCCCTAGTACGCGCCAGCATACGATGCGATGTCCCTATGATGCTCTCAATCCTCACCTGCTACGTCTGTCTCATTCGCATCTATCGGACGATCTTCTCCAGCATCTACACCGCACTCGTGGTTGCGAAAGAAAGGAAAATGGAACTTCCCCCACTGTTCCCAGGACTCAAACTTGGAGGTTTTGCTCCGCACATGAACTTCCAAGTCCAAATCCTTGTCCAGATTGGTACAAATTTCCTCAACAAGATCGACGACGCTTTAGGACTTCCAGATGAGCATGGTCGGATGAAGAAGGGCGGCGGAATTCTTGAACAGACGGGCTCTGCTGAAATTTTCCGGGCTATGATGAAGGAGGAAGCAGTGGAGGGGCTTGAGAATGGGGATCCAAGCAAAGAATCGCCGAGGGAGATATTCAGGAAGCTGGCCCTTGTATGCTGAGCTTGCTGTCTTGTATGCGCGTGGCCCTACAGAATTCAAGAATAGCACTATGACGGATCGGTAAAAAAGAGAAGACGGAGTCTGGTTGGTTGTGACGCACCAAAATGGCTGGCTCTGGGACTTGATTTCATACACTAATCTAGTGAACCAAACTCCCCGCTTTCTCTCAGTCGAACCACGCCCTTCGAAACAGACCGCTCCAAAATCTCAAAGTATATTACTAGGGGAGCACACAATTCAAAGTTTCTTCCTCACTCAACTGAGGCTCAATCTCTCTCACTCTCTCTCTCACTCTCTCTCTCTCTCTCTCCCTCTCCCCCTCTCGTGAATTGCCTTTACCTTGCTTCGACTTCTAATCACAATGAACTCGAATTCGGCAAGTTTGAGCAAAGGGACTGCTATTCAGCGAGCAGAGCAGTATCGCTTGCCCTTCGGTCGCCACAAAGATCAAAGTCTTCAGCAGATCGAGGATAAAGACCCAACTTACATCTCCCGGTGCATGGCCAAGCATCCAGAACTCTTCGACCAGTACCCAAGTCTTCGAGAAGCTCTTGTGCTTCATCTACAATCACACCTCCGGCAATCTCGCATGTCTGAAAATTGGCACCCTCCAAGTCTTGCTTCAGCGCATGCTAGGTTCCGAGACCAATTCCGATCTGATATATGGATTACCTCCTCCGATGCTTGCGGGTTTTTTCATGTAAGATATGATGTCCTTTCGCTGCTGCAGGAGGCAGCTCCCATTGATAGATTTGGCTTGGTTATGCCGCGATATTCTAATACTCCCAAGTATTGGCTATACCACGTGTGGGCTCTCGTGAGATATTACATTTCAAAGGAGGACGCTGATCGAAGCCTGTGGGAGTTCGAAAGGAGGAACCGTCGTGTGGAGAGGGATCAAATTGCTTCTTTGGGTCCTCCCGTCAGCAATTAAGCCGCCTCGTGAAGTGATCGACTCTATACACGGCATAAAAGGGATTTGGGTTCGTTGTCGGTGGCTGAGAGCTGTCACATACCCATGCTTAAATCTTAATCGAGATGCCCTACGGCCTTGCATCACTCCTTTTCGCAACCTCTGAACTTTCAAGTGAATTCTTCTTCTTCCGAGAACCTCAAAAGCGGTCCAGGCATCACAGACATTCTTCTAATCATGTTCTTCCGTTTTCAAATATCGCGGCTCCTCCAGCGACCCTCAGGGACCGTCTCCTCCCACTATCTTACACGTTTCTCTCAATACACATCCTTCATATCACGTCGCCGTCCGCAGATTTCAGCGACCGCCCCTAGGCTCAAAATGATAGCGATCAAGTAGAAAAGGACAAAATTATTTCGGAAATCGGAAAACCGTACAGCGCCAGATCGATGAAGGACCACACGGACAACATGAAGAATGTTGGGGTCGAGGATTGGGTTCCCTTTGTTGTGCATTGCGGTCTCATTATCAGGTTAATCCTCTGGATAGGGATTGGGTGGACAACGTAGAAATGTGCTCAGTGGGTTCTAAGAAAAGTCGGGTTTTGCAGACCTACTCAATGCGTGAAGAGGAAGAGCGAAATTGTGAGAGATGGAGATCAGAATGGAAGATGGTAGTCTTGAGTTGCAGGATTGGGGCATTATATTACTGTACTGAGTCTTTAGAATGAGGTCGAGGAAATAGAAGCTGTCATATCTGACATCCCTTTATCACTTGCGGATTTCTTGTCTCTTAGCCCACGATCCATCCTGCTGCGGTTTCAAGATCAACAGATGTTTCCCCGTCGATGTAACTATATCCTTCAATCCGCACTATTAATTTCAATCTGATAGTAATTAATTAACAGCAAGCCCTTCGTTTGTGATTTTCAAATTATACCACCCATCAACCAATGAAACGCAAGGCTCTGATTGGTCCCCGCGTTTCCTTCCTCGCGAAGCTTGGCTCACTATCGCGTCCAACGTGGACCTCTTTCAGAACCCACACTCTTCTTCGACTCCAACACAAAATCATCCGCGAGTTACAGCCATCATGCTCTCCTTGACCCGCGCAGCTGGATCATGTATCCAATGCCCGGGGGTCGCGACAAACGTACTGCGAAGACACGGAACCTTTCCATCGCCGCGCGATTTCCTCCACCTCCGTGCACCGCAATTCTCGACCACGACCTCAAGATTTGCTTACAAGAAACGCCCCCGACTCCTCTGGAGAATTGGAAAAAATATGAGGACAAGTGGGTGAAAGAAGTCCGGCAGAGACTACGCGACAACGGTGTGAGCGAGGAGGAAATCAACAGGCGAGACCAAGTGGCAACCGCACTGGCAACCGCACTGGCAGCCGCAATAGTAGCTATTACATTGGCAGCGGGAGTCTATTACCTTTATTCTGCATGGGTGGGTCCTGGTAACGAGGAGAATGATTAGATAATCACGGTGCATGGGGTATCTGCTGTTGAGATAGTGAAACCGGAAGTTGACTAGGTTGGGGGACCACAGAAAAATCCAGCACTGGCATCTCGTAAATCCTCAGGCTTGAAGACACCATGTTTGCTATTCCTGTCAGCAACGACATTCGACCGTTCTACTTATGTGTGGGCACCACTACGACTTTGTCTTCACCATCTCTTGGACCTTTTCTGTGCGATCTCCGTCGGTTCAACTCTGATTTGTTGTGGGCACGATGGAAGGGCTGAATGTTTGAACAGTAGATTTGCCCTGATAAGGCTGATTCGGGAATCTTACCTGGACATAATGTTACTGATCACTGTTTCGAGTAAAATTGGAATAGTGTATCGTGTTCGAGATCATCTCGATGTGATAGGTTCTTACGTATGGAGCTCGCCGTTAGCCAGCTCGCCTGCTTATTCTTCTCCTAAAGGCCACCTTCTTGGGCTGAATGTGCCCCTTGTGTTCCTCGTATATACTGAGAGAGGAAATTCTGTTTCCCGGCGTGTATCATTAATAAGCCTGAGGATGATTTCCAATTGTTCTCCAAAGACTACAGCAAAGCAGAGGGATGGCATGGTCTCCGAGAGGCGGAGCGGGGGAATTTGTCAATTCATAGACACCGGCCGTAATAGACCTTGTCTCTTGAAATTTCTTACTGGACGGGTGACCGTGGTTGTTTTATTGGGTTTAATAGTCGCTTTAGTTGGTGGCCGAAAGCATATCCCAACCTCTCTCGAGGAAAGCAGTATCCCCACTTCCGAAAAATCAACGAAACTCAAGCAGTTCCTCATTCATCTAGGAATACTCTATTGCTCATCTCAATGCAATATCAAGTTCACCCTCAAGCTCCAACCTCTCACCTTACGGACGATTCTACGGTCTCCATCGCCGCGATTGGTCTGTGATCAGCATTCGAACATTTCGATAAAAAGACACGGAAACCCCACCAGCACAGAATACGCCCTCCCTGTGAAAGCTGAACAAAACCGGCGTATTCAAATACCTTCACAGAAAATACGAAACAATTTTTTCCCGAAGGGCAACACTAAAACTCCGGAGGGATGATGGACCCTTTCTCGTTGTCAGTACTTTTGTGCTTCTCGCCATTCTCTGGATCATAGCTGAGATTATTCTCAATCTCTTCGTTGCCGTTTTGATGGCTCCTGCTGAGAAGCAGGGGGGCCTTTGTGGTGAAGGAATCGGTGGGTATGATGGGGAAAGGAAACGCTATGTGGACGGACTGGTATGCCAGGGAAGGTGCTGGGAACAAGGAGCAAAGTGATGAAAGTAAGCGGTGAAGCGGTGGGATGACTTTTCCTCGATCTGATCGATGGCGGCTGAAAGTATTGTTGAAATGTAAGCTATCACATTCTCAAAAACCCGCCACACGACCACTCACAATGTTAGCAATCCTTCGACTCTGCAAACCTTTTGTCCTTTGCAACTTCTGAAAGACTCGGATTCTGAGCGGGAAACAATCATCCTTTCTTTCACAAGCACCTACGCTTCGCCGACAACCCGCAATTCCTTTCGAAGATCTCCACCTCAACTTCTGTCCAGAAAGCCCCCTCTTTCAAGACATGCCTTCTCGACCATGAGCCTTAGGAAGGAGGTCCCGAAGGACGTTTTGCACACAGCGCAGCAAGCATCGATCAAGAGGAAAGCTTCCTGGCTCGTCAGAGTGAAAGTCGTTCTTGTTGTAGGTGGAATAGGATGTGGAGGAGGAGTGGCAGGAGGCGTCCTGGGAGGGTTCTCTGTCCGGGAATATAAGTTGCTCCGAAGATGCATGCACTCAAGGATAGGCACACTTGCGCGAAGCCCACGAACTCGACCCCTCTTCGCGAATTAACGCGAAATCATCTCCTTCCAAACCGCACCACCGGTTCCGCATTGTTCTACGCCCATACGTCGAATTTCTCTACCACAGCCTCCCGGAAGAGCGGTGAAGCGGGAGGACTATGCAGTGGGCGTATGAGCAATACAAGGAAGGCCCGAGCAGGCGCATAAGGCGGATATCGATGAGGCGGTCAAGGAATGGATTCAAGAGAAGGAGTTGAGTAGGAACATGAAGTGGCAATTCAAGGAATTCCAGAAGAACCCAAAGAGTTTGACCATGATCATTGGGAGGAGATGTAGGGAGTGGTCGATGAAAAGATTAAAGACAAGGGTTCTTGCTCTTGTACGCCGTTCCTGGTCTTTGCTGCAGTTGCTCTGTTGAGATCAATGTGGTTCTGAGCGAAAGGACTAAAGGCTAGGAAGGAGGTGGATATTGAACAGTGATTTTGGGAAGGAGTGGTGGAAAGTAAGTGCGACTCTTGACTTGATAGAGGAAGAAGAGAAGCCAGAGGACCGATTGGGGAGAAGCTACATGGGAAGAAGTCAACCAAAACACCACCGGGGATATGAATGGGTTTTTTCCGCAAGGCTAGGACCATGACCGCCATGATGACCGGCACAACGAGGCCAGCGGTTTGGCGGATAATGTCACGAAACTCCATGCCTCACTCGAGGAGAACGGCTTGATTTCCCGTAGTGGCCTTAGTCCGCGAGTGAAAGCGGGGGGAAGGCATGAAGTGAGACAATACTGCAGGCTTGATTCCTTCGAACTAGGGTCAATTGTTAGCCAAAATATCCCAGACTGCTGGTCACAATCATACAGAAACCAACAAAATAGTTGAGAAAGGTGAAAGATCACATACATACCAATTCGAGCCTGCTGGGTACCTGCTTCAGTGTGCCGATCCATCCAAGGCTTCGGGACAAAGCTTGACCAACAAATCATCACCTCCCTTACTTCACCCCTTCGAATGCTGTCCCCATAGCACCGATTGACGAGTTCTCCAAATGTCATTGAGCTGGTCATGCAATTGAGCTGCAATTCAACCTCGAAACGGCCTCCTTCACTCGTCAATTCACTGCACTTGTGCGAAACTCGAGGCTCGCTCGTCCTCCCGTTCAGAAGAAAACTTCCCCCACAGTCGCCAATACCTCCTTCGCGTCTTGTCACTACCCATTAAAACTCTCTTCTTCCCACTTGAAAGGTAATTATTGAGAGAATTGGGTGGAGGTCATTGAGGTGTACAAACAACACAAGTAGGTAGCTCGTGACCTAGGAGTTGCTGTGATGGCTGTGATCATGCGAGGAAGGATGAAAACAATTCGCGACCAATCGAGACTCTTCACTTCCGGATCGAAAAGCTGATGATTGACAGAATTGGGTGAACGTGATTGAGGGATACAAGAAAAACAACGAGCAAGTGGCTCGGGATCTAGGGGTCGCTGGGTCCGGCAGCGGAACACACAGAGTTCTCAGCCAGTTCACATGGGCTAATGTGCTTATAGCTTTCGCTGGCAATGCCATTTGGTATACCCTTGCAGTGGTAGCAACATATTTCTATTATATGGCTACAGGCAAGGAGAGGGGACCAGAAGGAAGCGAGATGTCGGACCGCAAAGAACCAGCAAAAAGAAAAGGAGAAGACGCCGAGATTTAGTTCAGTGATCCAGAGGGTGAGGAAAGTGGCAGGAACACGATGGATGAAAATTCTTGATTTGTGACATGATACAGCAGGAAGGTTCGAGGGTTGTGGGTGCCAGCTCCATCGTAGCTTCCTCCAAATATGGCTCTGCAGGTATGCAATCCCAGCCAGACACACATGGTAACTTGATCATTATCAGGATTTATATGTTCAGGCTTTCAAATCATCAATATTCTCCGCTCTGACGGCCCCAGACGGCGAGCGACGGCATTCATACCCACCAATAGTTTTAACACGGCACTGTGCTCGAGCTCGAGCTCTGTATACAATGGCGAGCAGATTCTTGGAGACTGGAGAAGGTCCAACGCAGAAACTGGTCGAGACTGAAAGGAAGCAAGAGGCCTGCGCGAGAATATCCGCAATGCATATGTTGAAGAGGATGAAGTCAATGTACGAACCGCAATCAGAGAACCAACCTCCGGTGGAGTGGACAATGTTGAAATTGTTAATCAATTCAATGGATGGACCTGGACTGGAGCTTGGACCGGAATCTCGGTTCAGTTGGATCCGGCGACTGCCCTGGAAATCTGACTTTGCAACCCTGACCACCATCTTGAAGGAAAATAACATCCCCTTGCATTGGGTAATGGTGAGGATGAAGTGGATGATCGGTGAGAAGGTAATGAACAGACGCAGACCGGAGAACAAGACTCCTTTTCTTTGGCTCCGGCTACTGCCCTGGCAATCTGATCATGCAACCTGGAACACCTTCTTGAAGGAAAACGACATCAAGAGCGCGAACGGTTTCCTCCTCTTGATGAGACGTATAATCGAGGCTGAACGGAAACAACTACAGTGTGAAAAAGCGATCCGTGCCCGGATCCGCCTGGAAGATGCCGCCCGTCCACCATCTCCAAAGGAGTGGTGGGAATGGGGCCGGTCGAGACGGGATGTTGAGGCTGAGGAGGACGAGGCGGACAGAGAGGCGGAGAGGGAGATGGAGAGGGAAGCGGAGGAGATCGGAGAAGATCTAGAAGAACTCGAAGAATGGGAGGTGGAACTTCAGGCCGAGAGAGTTAGAGACCTCGATATCTTGGTGATCTTGCATAGGTTCCCCAGGGATGCACTGAACAGATTAAGGGAATGGCAGGACGTGGAGTACCATCGCCAACAATTCCTGAAACCTGAGAATCAGGCTGCACGAGCGAAGGAGGAGGCCAGGGAGGGTGTGAACAAGGCGGAGGAGGCCGCCAATTACCCTAACAAGGCCAAAAAAGAGGCAAACCCCATGCAGGAGTACCAAATCAAAAGGGCTCAGTACTGGCATTGGAGACTCGGTATCGACAAGTGGGACCATTGGAGTTTCCTCGAGCTCAAGAATATTCATACCAAGGATGGACAACCGCTCTTCGGGGACGAAGATTACAAGCTCGATGATATTCCGGTATGCCAATACTGTGCTCTTCTTGGCAGACATGATAGAGCACCTCACTTGCCCCATCAGCCACCCAAGCAGCCCAAGCAGCAGCAGACTCAGACACCCCAGCAACCACTCCAAGTTCAAGCTGAAAACCAGGTGCAACAAGCTCCTCAGACTCAACAGGTGATGGCGAACCAGAGTGGCGTACAGGGTCATGGCCCGTGGCCTATCACCCAACCGGCGCTACAAGACTTTTCCCATAAAGATCAGGTGCGGCCACGCCAAGCTCAAGACCAAACACAACAACCTACTCGGGCTCGAGTGAGATCCGTGAACCAGAATCAGCAAACTCTGCCTCCATGGTCTGCACAACATGGCTTTTCACATCTTCCACATCAGTTGCACCCACTCCAAGCCCAAAACCAGGCGCAAGGTATGATGTTATACCAGAATAGGATGCAGGTTCAGGGCCTGTGGCCTACTCCACAACTTGGACCACAGGGCTTCCCACATTTTCAACCTCAGATGCAGCCATCAACCCAACAATTTCACCAGCGCCCTCACCAGTGCTCTCGCCGTCAATTTCACCGGTCCTCTCGCCCGCAGCATCGCCAGCATTCCCGCCAACAACCCCCCCCAACAGCCTTCCCAGCAAACCTTCGCCCAGCAAGCTAGGGAAATTGCCCGCTTCAGAAATGTATATGGCCATATAGGTGATGGCCCCCAATGATAAATATCTTTGGGATATTTCTGGGGATGAGTTAAGATTGTTGCATGATCTCAACCGTACTCGACTCTGGATTGAGGGCTGTCTGATTACGGAGACTTGCGAGGATTGTGCTGCGGATAGTAGCGTCGAAGAGGACAAGATTGCCATTGTGAGAGCGAAGTTACTTTGGTGTACGTTAGTCATTCATTATCCAGCATCTTCACCTTGGGTCTTCGACTCGAACGTGCGAGAGACGTTCACGTCCTCGCAGCCTGAACGCATATGACTCTCAGCATTGGGTCAGGAAGTTGCAATAGCGCTGAATAAAGATCATATCTTTACAAGCCTGCCTCTCATCAGTGAAGTCCCCAAATACGCGAGCCCCTTTTCAACCCCTTCCAATTCGCTTATCACCCCCGATTCCCCGCTTAAAGTCACCCCCCCCCCCCCATCACATCCCCGATACCCGCGAGCCTAAACATCGCAATCTAGAACAACGTTACTTCAATTCGTTTTCTTGGATGGCATTGGTTAACATCCCAAAAGACCCAAATTCAGCCGCAAAGTGCACACGAGCGTGATGCTTGATGGAAGACGCGACTCACCACAACTGTGCGTCGGCAGTTATAAATCTGGGGATCTTGTTTCTGTTTCACTGTCAAGCCGCTCGATACATACATACAGGGCGGCCAGTGGGAGGGTGTGGGGTATTTGTCGATCACGGCTTGTGACCACTCCATATAGACCTTGCTATATGTGTCACAATGTTGGAGGATTTCGTCCAGATGACGATCATCGACTGTTTCCCTGCGCTCGATCTGTGCTCAAAGATTCGTTCTCGAAGGTGTGGGGCTCTTCACATACATCGAAGATCAACATTCTGGACTCCTTTCTTGACAGACGATGAAGGTTTCAAGCCAAGATCAACACCCACCACGCCCCCCTTCTGCGTCGTGACAAACACCTCCCCTTTCTCCCCCCATGTTCTCCCCAAAGCAACACTAGCAGGCGCTATCAGCCCCGTCTCACTCCCCCCATACACTGTGTGCACCTCGCCCCCGTCAAGCACAACCTTCAACAACGCATTCCTTTCTCCTCCCGCCAAATACACCTCTTCCATCTATTCATCCAACGCAAAATCATCAATAGTGTATCCAGTAAAAGGGGTTCCACAGGTCCTAGTTTTTGCAACGTGGAGAGGGAAACCGGCACAAGGTGGAATGTTGCGGCGCCGGTATTGGAGAAATAAATAAATACGGTATCATTCCCTTTGCTAGGAGGTAAGACACGAACGCCGTTGATTCCAGGTAGTATGCTGTCAGGAAACCGCATCTCTGGCTCTTTCAGCAGGATGTTGTAATTTCCTGTTTACATGTCGACGAGGTAGACAGCGCCATCCGCCGAATCTGCCGCGATTGTCAGACCGGAAGAAGAGCAGAGCGTGCTCACTCAGTTGAGAAGACCCGCGGAAGTCAGGGCTATCATTTCTTGGATCGAGGCGCCGGTGGTGGTGATGGAGTTAAAATTCTGGAGATTCACGGAATTGATGGTGTGGGATCCTAGTCCTGGGTCGGTTGGGGGTGTAAGGGAGAGGTTCCCTGCTGTTATGTAGAAGTAGTCGGGTTGTGTTCGGTAATGCCTAGGATGGCGATGAGGTGGGGGAAGGTGTGGAGGAGGGTGGAGGTTTTGGAGGAAGTAGGGGAAGTGAGATAGTGCTCGGGAGCGGTGGCGATTGTTACAAAGAGGTCGCCGTAGCTGCGAATGGCAATCCTTGGACCTACCCGTGTTGAGTTGGGGAATTGGTGGATTATGTGCCCCTGAGCTGGTTCTTCTTGGGGGGTTGAACGAGAGTTGATGGGGAGAGCCGGAGCGATGCCGAGAAAGGAAGCGAGAATTAAAAAGGGGTACATCCCGAAAATGAAACGGATATAATTGCAGAGAAAAGTAAACTGAACATGCCAAACCGGGGTTGAAACGATGAAGTGAGTTCAAGCTTTTATACTTTCACTTAGCTGAAGCTCTAGTGAAGCTTGTTCGGCGTGGGTCGTTCGCACTTGCAGTTTTGGCTGACTCATGACGTAAAATTCGTCCATCATTGTCATCTTCATCTCCAGTCTTATTCCTTTGTCCTCAACTGTCCAGCATTTGGGCGAACTAATTCTGGTACTTCTCATCTTCTGCAATGTTGCCCCATCTTTGGGCAAGAATTGACGTGATGTGAGAGTTTCGAATTTACGAACGGTCGCGACGCGTGTTGCAGATCAGATCAAGAAGCCAATGAACTTAAAGCTACCTCGTCTGCGAAAGACCTTCATTTCAATAAACACTCCATGTAAAAGCATATCTTGTGTTGGACCACACGTTAACTTACTCACTCGAGCAAAAATATGAGGATAGTAAAGGTGAATCGGTACGGGCAAGCCCCTTTAGCCTCGATACACAAACGCCAAGCGGTTAAGAGTAGAGGAAAGTCAATCAGCCCACGAGACCTCCCGACGAGTGCGAGAGATGTTTGGTATTATTATAACTCTCGGAAGCTCGAATCCCTTGCATCTGCAGGCTTGCGGAAGCTCCAATGATCCGCACCTGAGCGGGGCACACCATCGGAACGTGGCAGCTCCCGCGACGGCAGCGGTGGTCTGCATGGCATATTCTTGATCCGCGATTGGAACCTTGAGCCGATGTGCCTCAAAAGATGCAAGGAAATAGTAACAGAGCGATGGTGGCGAGAAGTTCTCCATATCCATCACTGCACAAGCACTTTCCATTTTAGTCATCCTTGAAAACCCGACCCTCCAGGCTTCACGATTGGCCAATTCTCCGATTTATGCATCACCACTTTCATTTAAATTAAAGATTTCTTTGCAAGGGCGACACGAGAACATGTTCACGGCAGAAAGCCATCCTAGTCAAACGCCAAGTCGCGGTCGTACGGAGCCGTGGGCGGATCTGAGATCACTGTCGTGCGGTGCCTGCTGGGCTCTTCCAAAACCGTTCTGAACAGTGTCGCCCATCTGATCTCAGTCGATATAAATCACCAGATCGGTGTTGGAGAAGATCAAATCCTCGATAGCTCCCACTCGTGCAGTCGAGAGGCGAGTTACCTCGTAAGGTGGGAGGCCACCGATTGGTTAATTTTGAGCATGGTCACCCAGTGCTGCTCGCGACCCCTTTTCAGCTGACGAGGAGCGCAGCAAGCCTTTGATTGGTCAATGTGACGACCTGCATCGACACTTCCTGCAAGATGCCTTCCACGTGACATTCGCGCTCCACGATGCCAGTGAGAGCAGTAGAGTTTTCGGGTCCTCGTCTCGCCGCTCCTTGGTCTTTCTATCTCTGGGAGGAAGAGTGCACTCACAATAGCTCCGCGAGGAAGTCACCTCCCTGTTTGAAGAAAGTCGACATGAATTGTGGCGGCCTTACCATGCGCCTTTCCATCTTGCGGTGCGGTTCCCACTCCACGTTTTGCGGCGCAGTTCGTCTGACATCCGGTGTCAACGTCGAGGAGGTCTGTTGGCATGCAACGAGTTCAGACGAGTGTATAAAACTGCGTTCGTCGATGGAACCACTCGACCACGAGACGTGGTAAGCCACTCAGGGCTTCTTGTTCGGGTGACGGGCCAGCCTCTCCGCTGGCACGAGTGATCGAATGGGGGAGAAGAAGCTCCCCTATCAAATCTGCATGAATTTGAAGCGGACAGTGGCGAGCGAGCGAGTCGTCCACCGTTTTAAAGTCCAATTTTGGATTGGGGGCATCCATGAAGGAGGAACTTAGCCGATGCAGTTTGGTTCGTGGATTCCCGCGCTGCACCGCACCACCCGCACACGATTTCATCCTGGCCCTCGGATACCAGCCATCCAGCCATCCAGCCACCCAGCTAGCAGGGTCGCAACAGGGCCCAGCCATAGACTTTGGATGGAGTCGCTGCCCGAGAATCCGGGGTGGTGGGGCGTCAATCCTCTTCCCAGGAGCAGAGATCACTCGCTCTTTCGGGCAGTGGCCTTCGGGCCCTCCTCTTGCTGATTGATGCACGGCACTGGCCGTTGACTGGGCGTGAAAATCCGCTGCAGCTGCATGCCACATAAAGGTACGGGGGTCCTCTGTCAGCCCTCACTGACATGACAGCACCATTCGACCTTCCCACTCAAGCATCGGTTTGTGCGGCTCGCCCTGGTTCTTCGCTTTTCTCTATTTGCGGATTCCACGATGAGGACTCCTCATACCGACAAGTATGATGGCGGCCATGATTTGGTGGAATATGCGACGGGGCAAGGCGGGGACGATGTAAGGATCCGAGGCTGCTCGCGGCAGGAGGTTGAATTCTAACAAGTTGGCTTGACAGAAACACGACGAAGTCGAAGTCAGGATCATAAACGGAAATGAAGCCTTCAACGAAGCGATGATTAGAGAGCCGCCGCGGCCATGGACCTGGTCGACGCTCCAACTGTACTGCGCATGCTTTATCGGATTCTTCTGTGCGACGATGAACGGTTATGATGGCTCATTAATCAACAACCTGCTGGCGAATCCTGCCTTCCTGGAGTTCTATCAAGGAGAGAATGCGGGTATTTGGGCTGGGATTGTAACGTCGATGTACCAGATTGGCGGTGTCGTATCGTTACCGTTCGTGGGGCCTTCAGCAGATACCTTTGGACGCCGATTTGGCATGTGGCTGGGATGTCTCCTCATTATTATTGGAACGATTATTCAGGGCGTTGCGACTCAAAAGGAGGGAGTGAAGCAGTTCATGGGAGGCCGTTTCTTGCTTGGATTTGGTGTGAACATAGCGTCGGCCGCTGGCCCGATGTATGTGGTCGAGGTTTCACATCCAGCTTACCGCGGTATTGTGACCGCCATATTTAACTGTTTCTGGTGAGTGACTCCCATCATGATTCGAGAATCGACGGACTGATCATTTAGGTTCACTGGATCTATCATCGCAAGCGGCGTAGCAAGAGGCGGTGCAAATTACTCTGGGAACGAGGGATGGCAACTGATCATCTGGATCCAATTGTTGTTTGCCTGCATCATCTTTGGCGCCGCATACTTCCTCCCTGAATCCCCAAGATGGATGTACGTCAACAACAAGCAAGAGCAGTCGAAGGACATGCTCACCAAGTACCACGGCGACGGAAACCCGGATAGCGAGTGGGTGAAACTGCAGTTGAACGAATACGAAGAGCTGCTGGAGATGGACGGAGCAGACAAGCGATGGTGGGATTATCGGGCGCTGTTCAAGAACAAATCTACTTGCTATCGACTTTTCTGCAACGTCGCCATCAGTATTTTCGGGCAATGGGCTGGCAATGGTAAATCCATCCCACAAAACGTCACCCCTTGTCTAACAACCTCACAGCCGTATTATCATACTTCATGAGCAAAGTCCTAGCCACCATCGGTATCACCGGCAAGATCGGCCAAGCAAACGTAATCCTCATCAACAACTGCCAGCAATTCTGCTGGGCACTCCTCGGCGCCAATCTCGTGGACCGCATCGGACGACGCCCGCTCCTCCTCTTCTCAAACGTCGGGTGCTGTTTTGTATGGCTCGCAATGACAGTCTCGACGGCCATCTACACGATGTCGATACCGTCCGATCCCGTCGCCGCCGCGGATGTTCCCATTGGAACGAATTCCGTCGCAGGTGTGGTGTGTTTGGTGTTCATCTTCATCTTTGGGGCCGTGTACTCGATTGGGTTTACGCCCTTGCAGGCGCTGTATCCGGTTGAGGTTCTGTCGTTCGAGATGAGGGCGAAGGGAATGGGCTTTTCGGGTATGGCTGTTGCTGCTGGTATGACTCCTTCACTCCAAACACTTGACCCAAAGAAATTGCTGATGACTTAAACAGCTGGCATGCTAAATCAATTCGCATGGCCCGTTTCAATGGATAAGATCGGATGGCGAACGTACATTATCTTCACCATCTGGTGCGGTATCCAATCCATCGTTATTTTCTTCTGGATCCCGGAGACGAAGAATCGGACGGTGAGCCACTTCCCCCCTCCCCCTTCATCTCATCTTTTCGCTCTCCAGGAAAAGAGAAAGGAGGCTGATATCCAAATAGCTCGAAGAACTCGACGAGATTTTCAACTCGCCCAACCCAGTCAAGGCCTCGCTCGCAAAGAAGAGACTCGGTTTCGATGCGTATGGTGAGGTTGTTAATATCCAGGATATCTGAGTGCTGTCGGGACCGATTTCTTCTTGGTTTATATACGTATAGTACATATGTTAGGAGTTTTTATGATACCCGGTTTACCTGTGGATATGTGGCTATGTGACAGGAAAGTGGCGCCAAGACAAGAGGGGTTTGTGGAAGAGGGAAAAGGCGAGGAAAGCTGGAGAGATTGGAGGAGGGGAAGCGAGGAAAAGGAGATATGGGGGAATGGGGGAAGGGGAAGGTAATAGGTAGTCCGCTGCCGTGCTAGGAGAAAGTGCAAATGGAGAAGAACTCGGCTGGGTCTGAAGCATTGGCAAGGAAAGCCCTTCATTCATGGAGCTGAGGGGTAAACAGGGAGCGAATGGCGTACGGTGTATCTAGTAGCATTTGAATGAATAAGAAGTCTTAGTTGCACACTCTGGAGATCTTGATCATTCAGCTTTGGGATCCGAAAACCCGTACAAACTCGCCGCCGCGCAATGGTTGCGTGTATGAAACTGCATCTTCTACGTATTGAGAGGGTTGTTCGTTCGCTAAGAGTGGATGAGAGTAACAAAAGACAAATCGAATTCTGTATTGGCAGAAACCATGCGTGAAGATGTGTCTGAATCCGAGAGGCTTGAATCGAGAAATCGGATTTGGCGCAGAGGTGAGGAACGGAATAGCCTTGAGAACCCCTATGCCGTTATCTATCACACAACTACACCAGTCCTTTTGCAATGAAGCCAGCAAGGTCAATTCTCTACGCCTTCCTCCTCAAAATCTTCGTTCTGATTGTCCCTCTCGGGTGTGAAGTGTAAAGGCACCCATCGTTCAAAGTGGTGGGCGTTAGATCGGAGGGCTTCTGCATTCGGAATCTCCTGCCCTAAGATGTTGTAAAGCGTCAGATCATGAACGCTGTTGATGCTACTATAATTTCGGGATGGAGGCACCAGAAATAGTCAAACTTAACTTGGGCCATTGAGAACTCACTGTCCCCTTCTTGTCCACCGCAAGGCGTCCCAAAGAGCTACAAACTTAACGCTGATCTACACATAGAACTTCTAATAAACGTCAAATCACATCATTCTTCCCCTTAACGAGTAAGAGCCAATACATCACGCCTCGCTCGCCAAAAGCGGTGCTATACAAACCGTCCATAGTGTAACCTCATGCATAACCCCTTAATATCGCTAACGCTTAAGAGCGTAGCCAAAAACAACCAAACACAAAACCACAAACCAAGCCCCCAGTGTTCGAAACGAAAGTCGTCAAACCGCTGCCCGCGTGGTACCCCTCCCTACACAATGTCAATCTTTCCAAAAATATATATTCCGAGAACGGAAAGATCTGGAAAGACGAGCCGAGACGGGACGGACGGCTGTTTGGCGCTCAGCGTAACATGTGTAACGATGTTACAGTACCGTGTGAAAGACGGAAAAGGACTGAATCCTGTCTGTTTCAAGAGGTCAGTACGGTAGACCTCGAGGCCAGACTCGATGCCCAGCTCGGATTGAAGGAACCCCCAATTCCGCGTGCGTTTATTCGGGAGGTAGAGGTTTGATTGGAAATGAATTGCAAAGAACGAAGTCAGCGATTTGCGATCGGAAGTTTTTAAGACTTTTGTTCGGGATGCTTGAAAAACAAGCTAGCTCACTTGTACCGAGCTTTGGGGTTATTTTTTGGGTAAAGAAGGAACGGTTGGGAGCGGGGGAAAGGAGAGAGATGTATGGTATGATGATATTTTGATCCTTGAGCCCATGACCCACGCCCATGTCTATTATACATTCGCTCTGCACATCTATACCTAGACAGAAGCAGTGGCAACATATTCCCTTCATACCACCTAATGCTTTGAGAGCACCAACAAACGTGAACTCGTACCTAAATCGTACACTGGACTATCCTCTCCACAACGTTAAGCACCAATCCTCACATACCCTTGTACCACCTCTCCCATCCCATTCATCCTGCTTGCTTGCTGTCCACTCCCACTGCCATTCCCACTCCCTCCATTACCATTTGCTCCCGAGTTCGTATTCCCATTAGCAAGCCTAAAGTTCGTTGCAGGTGGTTGCGACTGTGGCGCATCGCTCATTTCGACGAAGGAGTCGTCTTCCTCCATATCCGCATCAGCGTCTGCATCAGCGTCACTGCCCATGGCGTCCGCTTCCATCGTATTATCCGTGAGTGTAGAGTTTGTTCGTTCCGGCTGGTCCATGCTCATGTTTATCGTTGGCGTTTGGGCCGTGCTAGCATTATTCCCGGGGGAGATTGGTGTGGATGTGCTCTTCGCTGATGGAAGTGAGAGTGGAGGGTGGGAAGCCGAAGCAGTTGAATCGCCACTCAGACTTCTCTGTCCAGCCATTCCTCCACCGCCTCTTGCTTCCCGAACGACGACTTTCCATCTCCCTATCACCCTCTCGATTGCGGTGTCCAAATGCACAGAGCGATCCATGGGGCTGAAGCCGATGCTTGGAGCTGTTATGCCCATCTGCGCGAGGTGCGCCATGAAATCCCCGTCAATGGGCACCGTGCTCGGAGGAACGATCTTGAACTCCCTTGGATGTTGCAACCTGCTCAGCTCATCTACCTGAGATTTCAGATGCTCCATCTCCTGGATGGCAAACTCCTTTTCCCTTTTTATCTTTTGATTTTCTTCCGATTTTCTTCCCACGCTGCGGGCGAGCTCCAGAGTCCAGATCTCGGAGCGTTTCGAGGGACCCAGAGAGGTCCAGTGTGCAAACACGCTGTGTAAGTGCTCGGAAACTTTAGCTTCAAGCTCGGTAGACGAAGCTATGGCGCGTTGAGCCTGCTCGGAGGGGTCGTCGTAGTTGAGGCCGAAGAGGGAGGCGGGTGGTGGGTAAGAGAGGTCATCTCGTGGGACGGTGGTGGCTATTTGGCAGGAGACACGCCAGCGGTTGAATTCTGAGGCGAAGTGGGCACACAGGGCTTGGTATTGCCGTTCATCTGGGGGGAGGATGGACCAGGAAGTTGAGTTTGGAACAGGAGTGGATTGGAATAGGGTTGGTGGTGGGGGCAGGCAGTGAAGTGTAAGGGCGGGGAAGTCGAGCGAGAGAGGGTCGTAGTCGAATATTGAGGGGCCTTCAATTCGTTGCCTGTACTTGTCAGAATTCGTCATGTTAGAGACAGTCAGGAGAACTTACTTGGCGGCTCTGATAGATCCCAACAATTCTCGTAATGCCAGCTCAGCTGCTCTCGCATTGTCCAGCGCATCAATCATCTTTTGCTTCTGTTCAAATGTTGTCTTGGCCAACATCTGCTTGCTAACAGACCGGCTCCTGGCTTCTGCTCTTCTGCCGCCATCTCGGTCTTCTCCATCCCAACTTCGAGAATCACTGCTCCGGGGAACCGGTATATTGTTCATGACTCCCGTCGATTCCCA
This sequence comes from Hyaloscypha sp. PMI_1271, assembly GCA_021399465.1. Lineage (NCBI taxonomy): Eukaryota > Fungi > Ascomycota > Leotiomycetes > Helotiales > Hyaloscyphaceae > Hyaloscypha > Hyaloscypha sp. PMI_1271. The sequence continues at coordinate 1,023,302 of JAJTUS010000003.1, read as the reverse complement.
GGTCCCCTTATTTATGAACATGCTTGGCTTCCCCCTAAAATTGACGCTGTCAATAACTCCATTATCATCCCGCCGCAAACTCGGCGATCTGTTCCCTTGCCCGTCAGACTCGGGACGAGGACTCCTCCTTTCCTGCGCCCCAGGCGTAGCCGCCGGTGTAGAATCCTCTCTCCTCGATGTCGAATTCCTAGGTTGTCTCCTTGTGATACCCCCCCTTATTTTCCTGATCTCGACAACATCGTGGAGCCCGTCCGCCGGCTTGGGGTTCTTCTCCTTTATGTAGAGGTCGAGATGACGTCCGAGGGAGGAAGACGTGAATTGCTGGTGGCAGAACGGACACGCCTTGTCCTTGGGAGCACTGCTCTTGCTGCCATTTGCAGACACATCGGCGGTCGATCCAGGGGTACCCATTTGTTCGGTCATGGTTGCAGCTTGCACTACGCGGAGGTGGATATCGCATAGGCGGATAAGCTGTACGGAGGAAGTCGAGAGGAGAATGGGATCGAGGAAGGCACGACGGATATACTCTGGAAAGGAGGGGGATTCTGGGTGAAGTCGGCCAGCCCACGGTCAGACCAATTCAAGGGGTCTGCAGCTTTCACTCATTATTGCTCCCCAGATTGGGATTATTATTTCGCTTGCGGTCAGGGATAAGGATGCGCCAAATTTACAGGACCCCTGCTAGAGGCAAATCATCCTTCGAACTCCTGAACACAACGCGGGACGAGACAAGAGATTGTGGCGCAGGTAACTCTTCAAACTGTTCGCATTTTATAATTCAAACTGTAATTGAGGACAGTTGGTAAAAACTACGTGCAATGCTGTTGTCCAAGCGCAGGCAGATCTTCATCTTGGTTCAAACATCACGAGGCGGCAATTATGACTTGAATGTATGCGGAGTTATTTTTGGACCTTGTTTTCGATTCACGGGATACCAGAAACCTTCACGCCATCTAATGTTTCTAAACTCCCAAACCATGCAATGCAAGACCAGCCTATAGGCTTACATGGAAATCTTCGCTCTCAACGCTGTAAAAGAAGGCAAAATTGAAAAGGACACCAAGTTCTCATTTTCAGATCACTGGAGCAAAGGATCCTGAAAAATATGAGCCAGTGACCTTGTGGAACGGAGTGAGGAGAACTTACCCGGAAGTGCTTTTGCATATTGCTCTGCTTGTTGTTATACCACTCCGTCTTCCGTTGCTCACGCTGTTCTACTTTCCTGGATCTCTTTTCTGCGGCTTGGACCTCTTTTCTCTTTTCCGCCGTAACACCAACCATTCCTAAGTTTGCACGGTTCGTGAGAGCTCTACCACGTTCTCCATTTTCGCGACGGGAAAGCTGCTGGACTTCAACATCTGAATCGGAACTTTCAGCGGCCTCGATTGCCAGGCGCTCCTCTCTCTCAACAGGAGATGGATAATTGTGTAGGTTCTGTCTGTAGTACTTGTTCAAGGATCGATGGCCAGCGACCCGTCCAGAGGGAAGATGCAACTCATAATCAGAATAGAATACCGCATTAGCGTGTTTGTGTGCGTGTGAGTGAAAGCCATCCTTGTTCCGGTGAGGTCGAGGATCTGAATGTGAGTGGTGGGGATGTTGGTCAAGCTTCTCATATCGGTGAGTTCTTTGGTCGAGAGGAACTGCTGTGAGATCTGCGGAATCCAACGATGATGCCGAACTATCCGTCTCCCAGCCATCTCCATCTTCCATCTCCTCATCACCCTCCTCATCTGTGGTCGAAGGACGCTTAGCTCCTAACTTCGCTCCGCCACTCTGGTTCTTCGCCGGCATTGCATCCTCGGAATCGGACTCATCCTCAGCATCTGAATACGTGCTTGTAAAATCGTAAAATTCCCCGATCTCAAGCTGCTCATCCTCTGTGTCGAACGGAATCTTGCAGTGGCCCTTGTCTCTCATGTGAGTCTGGAGGCCGAATATGGTAGGTTTGAGCTTGCCACAATACAAGCATTCGTGGAAGTGATAAATCTTTTCAAATAACGCGCCAATCAAGCCCTCAAGATTAACCAGGTAAGCTCTCTCCGGGATGAACATGCCATGAATGCGTTCCATATGAGCGGCATTCAGCTCAATAGAGGGAGACTCGAAGTTGCAGAAGAGACACCGCTTCACCGAAACTTCCATGGGTGTATCATTGTCTCGAGCTGTCACCGATGAAGCTGTAGCCTCAGAATCCTTATCGTCTTCAGCATCGGCGGAATGGTGTGGTCGTGACGGCCGGCGGGTCGCATTTGGAATTTCCTTCAAGTTTGCCTTCTTCAGAGCCTCCACTACCTCGCTGAACTCCTCCTCGGCTTCGGAATCAATCTCCTCTGGCTTTGAGGATGTAGGCTCGCCTAGTGAAAAGGTTGAGCTCATCACAGAGTCGGTTTCATCACCTTCATTCCGGTCCCCGGCATTCGCAATGTTCGCCTTGTGTTTCTGGCTTCCGAGATGGTTTTGGTAGGCATTTTCGCTGAAGTATGTTCGGGCACAGGCAGTGCAGGTCTTTTCGAAGGCGGCTTTGGTCGCTGCAGCCGTTGATGAGGCTTGAGCTTGGAGGACTTTCTCTGTGAAGACTTCGGACGAGATCGGAGGGAGAGAGGTAACACGACGCTTCAGATTGTATCGGCTATTGTCTATTAGTCTGAAAACAGGCATGAAGCCTTGAATGAAACGTACTGCCAGTCACTCCGCATGTGCCCTCTTTGCAATTCACTGTTCCTGAAGGCGACTTGACAGGTATTGCATGTATATGGATGTGTCGAAGTGGTGTCTTGTGCTGCTCCAAGACCGGAGGCAGGGATCCTGCTGGCAGATATCGATGCCATGCTGTTTTGGAAGAGGACGCTATGTTGAGGCAAGGTCGTGGTGTTGAGGTTTGATCGCAAATAAAGAACTTTGCACGCGGAAGAGGAAGCCGGCTCTTGGACTTAAATGACCCCTCGGTGGATGAATAATTCAATCTTGGAGGCAACTAGAATCTCGGATCCAACGGAGAATACTATGCTTTCGTAAAGGGAAACACAGTGGGAGAGTCGGTGGAGAGAATGTGGACGGCGGGTCGATGTTGTGTTGAGTCAACTAGATTTCGAGATTTCGCCTTCGGCTTTTTCTTTGCTTGGTGGGGGTTTGGGATTGCAAACCAAAACGTCACAGTCGCAATTTACGCGCTAGTCACAAAAAAGGCAAGTGCTTGCCACGATCACTTTTCAGACTCTCAGCCGCGTCCGGGACCGCGACAAGGCACGGTAAGGCCATTTGAAGGTCAACCGATCTCTCCTGTGTCGGTGCAACTTTATTTACAAACATCACCTTCACTTCCTGCCTTCACCGTCGACCTGCACATGACGACCTATTCGAGGCGCCACGCACCCCCAAGGCTCTAACTTTGCTGCCAATGTCATGACTCGAGATACGTATAGAGTCCACGATGACCGCGAACCTGTCCGTGATGCCGAGATGTATGCAAGCCTCTGGGCTGCAGCCTCCTTTCCACGACTTCCAGACGATGCCCCGCCTGAGTTGAAGAAGTTTGCGATTGATATTGATGACCCGAAACGAGTTTATGCCATACATAGAGCCAGTCGGCGACACCACTTCCAGATATTAGTTGAGAGGTTTGCCTAGACATCTCCATCTGCAACCTTTGGATGTTTCCTTGCAATTCACGCTGACGGCACGCAGATACATCCTCCAGATCAGATACGGTTGCCAATCGAAGACCTGTCATACAGCAACATGCTTCTCCTGTCGAAAGCGGCTTGCTGGCGCAGCCCCAGTCCGAAGATATAATGCCACGAGTGCCCGTACGTTGGCCATATACATGGCAAGCCAGGACAATCCCGAGCAAGGCCTCTGCCACAATTCTAGCGCTCCACGACCGGTCCCCGAGGTCAAAAGACCTTTAAAATCGAAGGACGTCCCGGGTGGTTTGAGAACTACACCTGTTCGGCCGCAGGACTCGAGAAGCCGGAGGCGGAGTATTGAAACTGGCCAGAAAACAGAGGAAGACGATAATGATGCGAAGGAATCTGACAGGAAAGATAAGCCATCCAGCCGAAAATCGTCGATGGGAGACGCGATCAGCAGGAGAGCTTGGCCCGACTTGACTTCGCTAGAGGAGCATACTCCAACTGATCATAGATCCTTTGTCCAGAACGTGTTTGGAACAGTGGCATTCAAAATGCTTGAATGGCTCACTCCGAGGAATCTTGATCTACTGGCCAGATCCGAGGACAAAAACGCAATGGTGGAGGAAGAGTCACCAGCTGACGCTGTCCTGATGGATGGTTCAAAGGAAACAAAAACATGTGTGGAGAAGGGCAAGAATACGACTGTAAAAGAGTCCGCGCCGGCTGAAGATGTCCCGATCGATGATTCAAGGAGAACGGAAATATCTGTGGAGTCTGGGAATCATTCTCTCCGTGCACCAGAGCTAACCATCGAACATTCACAAGAGGAAATTGCCCAGAATTCTTCCTCTCCTGAAGTCCCATCTACATCCCCATCAGAACTGCCAACCTCGACTAACCCCAGAACGGATTCTCGAGCAGAAGAAAAACGGACCCCAAGAGGGTCGAATCAAGGTTCTCACTCGAAGCGTCCCTCAAGCCTTCGGACAAAGAGCGACCCTCTGGAGCCAGTTCCACAAAGTCTTGTTAATAAAATGACATCTGAACCTATGGCTGATGTCAACCCAACCCTGTCTTCTCACGGTAACTCGATGCCCAGACGCAAGATGTCAAAAACTCTGATCACAAGCCCAAAAATGCAAATGGCGGACACAGGTCCTGCACTGCACGAGCTTAAATTTCTGCCGCCAGCCAGGATATTGGAATCGGAATCACCTTCGTTGAAAGACGATGAATCCGAAGCCTCTCATGATGTTCAAGCAGTACGTAATAAACCCCAGAGCGTTCCAAAGGAGTCTCGATTTTCCCAACCTGCATCCGAAAGACAGGTCTCGCTACCTCAGTCTCTATCCTATTTGTCGATAGAGACCATTGAACTATTGTGCGACATACTGCAATCTGACGGTACCTTTGAGAAACATTTTCTACACCCCGAAGGACTTGACGAAACCCTCAAGAGACAGCGAAACGAATCAGTTCCTCTATCCCGAACTATATCAGTACAAACATCTTTTCCATACCTATCGTCAGTCAAGCAGCAGTGGCGATCTTTCATCGAACAGAGCTTATTTGATGTACTCAGCAGACCTGAGTCTCTCCTGAGATCTTTCAGCGACGATGAAGGAAGATTGTTCGACACTCAGACGATATGGTATCTCATGCTCAGAATGACCCGAGTTGCTCCATCGCTAGTCTTCGACTCTCTATGGAATTTAGCTGGAACACTTTTCAAGCCACCTCATAAACTGGAGGCAACACATGAGTGGGCTAAAGAGTTCCAGTCCCATGAAGTCTCGTCCCAAAAGGCACTATCGAATCATGAGGCAGCTCAAGCAATAAATATCTGTCTTCATGCCTTGGTTGCGGCTGCACCACTCGTCTCAGATGCTCGGCAGTTGGCAAATATGTCTCGCATTCGATCCTACGGGTTAGCTATGCGTGGCAGAGAAGCGTCTTCCCTCGAGCCGGCAACATTGTGCCTCCAGTATGAAGATGCGTTCACGAATGACCTTGCGGTTAGACTTGCACGTCGACTCTTTGCAGCAATCTCAACGAGACGACGATTCACGGAACTACTTAACCTTCAAACTGATATTCGGAAGGATGAGAAACCACAGCCGGATGTTTTGGAGACTGTCCTAGGGACTTTGAAGTTTCTCGACTTAGGCACTCCCCCCATCATCAATTTTCCAGATGATGAAAGGGACCTTCACGAGAAGAGAGTGCCGACTTTAATTCTCGATTGGACGAGGACTGTTATGCTCCAGGAATGGGAAGGCGCCGCGGAGGTGCCTAGTGATGGGCCATTCGGCGGCGCCTTAGCCACTATGGCTGCAATATGTAAGCTAATTATGCCAGTACAAGAACGCCGCTAACACGATCAGACAAGAATCGAAAATCGCTTCTTCTTGGTGACATACATTTCCGTACAGAGTACTTTGCTGAGCGCTTGGATCCTGTCGACATGCCCGTAGAATGGCTCTCTTACAACCAAAACAAACGCAACGTTCACCTGCTCGACTATCCGTACTTGTTCAACCCCTCGACGTTGGTCACTTATTTCCGTGCAATCAACTACTCACGTATGAACCAATCCTTCGAAGCAGCACAAGCTACAAGTCGTTTGATCTATCACACGATAGCAGAGGGGTCTGGCAGCTTAATGCCTGATAAACATCGGCGAGATAGACTCTACGAGCGCCTTCGAACAGCCGCTTCGAGGTTCACAGTCCTTGAGATTCGCCGCGATCATGTTCTCGTAGATACCTTCAATTCAATTTGGAGGCGTGAAGAGCGCGAGTTGATGCGGCCTCTGAAGATTCGTCTTGGGGAGGATGGCGGAGAAGAGGGCTTGGATTCTGGTGGTGTGCAGCAAGAGTTCTTCCGACTTGCCATTGCGGAGGCTCTTGATCCTGACTACGGTACATTTACGATCGACGGCAGAACTAAGATGGCTTGGTTCCAGCCAGGATCTCCAGAACCCTTATGGAAGTTCGAGCTCATCGGAATGATTGTTTCATTGGCTGTGTATAATGGCCTCAACTTGCCCGTCACTTTCCCCAAGGCGTTATACCGAAAACTGCTTGACGAAGAGGTTACAGAGCTGCATCATATCTCCGATGGGTGGCCGGATCTTGCGAACGGCTTGACCTCGCTACTCGAATGGGACGAGAAAGATGGCCTAGTAGAAGACATTTTCGCACGAACGTACGAATTTAGCGTTGAGCAATTCGGTACGCTCGTAAGTCGTGAAATGGGCAAAGTATCACAGTGGCCCCAGTTCGCCGATATACACAGCTCGACAAACCCTGAAGACGCACCACTTGTCACGAATGAGAACAGGAACGGTTATGTGAGCGACTATATCCGCTGGTTAACTGACATCTCTATCCGCCCACAATTTGAGGCTTTCAAGAAAGGTTTCTTCGCTTGCATTGATCGCCGCTCCGTCTCTCTCTTCGACCCCGAAACCCTCCAGTCGGTCGTTGAGGGCATTCAAGAAATCGACGTCTCCGAATTGCGGCGTGTAACACGGTATGTCGGGTGGGGCGGGGAAGCCACCCACAAGACAATCCGCGATTTTTGGAGCATAGTGAAGAGATATGATATTGAGCAGAAGAGGAAGTTACTCGAGTTCGTGACGGCAAGTGACAGGATACCAGTTGGCGGGATGCGGAATCTATCGTTCACGATACAGAGGAATGGGGTCGATGATGGGCATTTGCCGACTAGTTATACTTGCTATGGGATCCTTTTGCTGCCGGAGTACTCGGGCAAGGAGGTGTTACGGGAGAAGCTGGCGATGGCGTTGGAGAATTCCAAGGGGTTTGGATTTGCTTAGGGTGGTGCATCTACTCGTTTGGAGCCAGTTAGAAAAGTTTATGGGCTGAAAAGGCGTTAGCGTGGGTGCACATCATAGATTCCCAGCGAATTTATCTTTCGTTTCCTCGTCTTGCTGCCTAAGCTGTATTGAAGTTCTCACAAGTATTAGGGTAGCCACCAGTCCAGCACCCAACCTGAGCTTGAGGTTTAGCCAGTCACTCACACCTTCACCCCCCTGCCCTTTCTCAATTCCCACTTCACATATTAATTCAAATCAATCCACAAGAATATATATTGTTCCTCGTTGCAAGTGCAGTCAAAGGTGGTAAGAGAATAGGACAATGAATTTTACGATGTTTAATTGCTTGAGCGGCGTGTTTGATACTATCTTCTATTGCGACGTTTCTTCACTTCATACCCTCCTTCTCCGTACTCTTCTTCTTTAGTTTGGTCTACAAATGTTGTTGCGAGGTGTGGATAAGGAAAGATTGAACTTCTTGGGGTGAAGTTGGTTGTTGCCTCTCAATTATGCATGCATCTTACTCATGAGAATGTCACTGTAGCCGCACCTAGTCGTGATCAGGGGGAATCTAGAACGTTTCTGCATTTCCTTTTCACGTTAATTATTGTAGTATTTTTTTGCGCACTTCAGCTAACCCGAGCACTTCCACTATGCTGAAAGTGATAACTTTCCTCAAGTTCCCGTTCCCCACATGTTGTCCATTCCAAATTTGCTGACGTCTATGTCCTCTATGTCCGTCGTCCAGAGATCGTCTGGACCAATGTCGGTCGTTGCCACGGTCTTATCATTAGCACCAAAAGCTCCAGTACCCTCCTCTTCCACCTCTCCACAAAGGTCACTCCCAGCTGGCTGGATCTGGGGCGATGTTTGAGAGCTGGCAATACTGCTCAATGTAGTAGATGACGTAAATTGGCTGTTCAGTGTCGTAGATGATCTGAAGATGCTGCTCAAAGTGGTCGAGGAATTGAAAGCAGAAAGATTGTTGCCGCTGGCAGTGCCATTGGCGGAGGCAAGCTGGTTTTCACCGGTTGTGATTCGGGATAGTGGCTCGAATTGGTTGAGCAGCCTATCCCTGGTGAAGTTGTCGCCCATCAAGGTATCAAGAGTGGAAGTGACCATAGATTGATAAGTCGAGAAGACTTGGTGCTGGCAATTCTGGATCATGTCCATGAGTTGGGTTCTTAGTCGTTCCTCAACTGGCTGCATTTCCTTGGTGACGACTTCTTCAAGCGCAGCCCAGAATAACCTGGGCAGCTCATTGTGTGTATATTCTTCGAATTCGGCGAGTTTTGTTGAATCAGACTGTTGGCTAACGCTCTCCTCGACGGGTTCAAAGACTAGAGGTTTTAGTTCACGCGAGAGAGCACACCAGTCAGATCAAAGAAAAGTTTACATACAAGGGCTAGGTATGATTGGTGTGCTGAATAACATTCGATAGATCTCTTCCCAGCGATCAGCTTCCGTCTGATATGGATACGTCTTCTTCCTGCTTCGCAGCTTTTTTTCGATCTCCGCGGTGACACCTTCTGCAAGATTTATTCGATTGGGGATACAGCCCTCCAGAGCCAAAATGTGCTCATCAAGCACGCTCTGGTTCAGGAAGAGATGTTTGCACCTCTTGCATTGGAATATACGGTGATGGCGGTATAAATGCGCTCTGTAAGCAGTCAAATTAGTGAGGAAACCGCTTTGGAAAGGAGCGAGTAACAAACTTTACCCGAGCTACGTTTTCAAGAGGGGTGAGAGCACAAGGACGCCAATTTTGGACACAGTATTTTCGAGGATCGTACTTTCGATAAGGGCAGGCAAATTTTGCGTTGTCGTTTGCTGGAAATGAAGAAGCTCTAACCCTTTTAGGTGCTCTCTGATCATCGTCATCACCGTCACCATCACCATCACCGGGTCCTCCGTTATCATTGTCCTCTCCACTGTACTGTCGGCGTCGGTTGTTCGAAGAAACTTGAGAAGGTGTTCTTGGTTTAGACTGGTAGGTGCCATTTGGTGCCTCACCTGGCGTATTCCCTTGGTTTTGTGTACGGGCAGCCCAATCTTGCCTCAAGAGGACCATAAATTCATCCATGATATGGATAATCAGCTTTCGCTTCATAGATGCCAATGATGACCTCAGCATAAGAAGTCCTTCGACCTTGTCGTTTCCTTGAACTCCGTCCATCTCCAGATCAAAAATCGGCGTATCTTCACAGCCAAGGAGGTCCTTGCTGCCAAGCATTTCCTTTTCGTCTTCTGAGCAATCTACGTAGCTCCGAAGGCTACTCTTTGTGTCCTCCACGCCAACTTTTGTGAGCAGTAAATGCGGAGGAGGGTGTCTAGCATGCAGAGGCGATGTAGAAATTGGAGCCCTCTCAATAGTCGTGCCTTCCGGGAGATGGTGGATGTCGGCGCACAGGTCCGCGTTCTCATCCGAAAACGTCGAGCGCGTATCTCGTTCGGATTTGGTTCGACTTGCAACGCCACTGGCTCCATCGCTCGAGTTATTCTGTATGGCACTAGTATCCTCAGAATAGATGTCTCCAGATGGGAAAGGCGTGCAGCTGTCATCCAGAGTTAGCCTCTTTTGGGAAGCCAAGGATGCATGACGCAAGGCTTGGGTAGGACCATCCACCGGGTCAGGGGAGGAATCCAAGTCATTGTTGCACATTTCCTCTTTCAGGAGCCTCCGGTACCTCTTGTGCGTACGTAGATGGGTTCGAAGGTCAAAGTCATTGAGAAATCTCTCCTGACAGAAGCTGCACTGGAACTTTGTGGGTTCCCAATGAGTCCAATTGACGACTCTCCCACGGGGATCTGCAATCCGATAGCGTCCTGGTACTTGCATACTAGAACCTGATCTGCTTGCCGTGCGAAATGGCTCATATTCCGAGTCCACGAGCATCAAACGTCCAAATTCAGATGCACCGAAAAAGTCATGTTGCTTGGCCTTACTGCCCCGGAGAGGCAGTCGAGTGGTCCTCGTGAAAGCTTCTGGAGTGGGACAGGCTTCATGCGTATTGCTTTGGATGCTAGAGATGCCAGATGATGATAGAGAAGGAGTTGGGGGTGCCGAGAGAGACTCACGTTCAGTTTGGGGACTACTGTTGAGCTCCGAGTCCGTCCAGTGAGTGTAGGCTCGACTCCCGAAACCTGGGAATTTGAGCACGTCCGGTTGATATAAAGCCGAACAATTGGCCTTGACTGGAGGTAATGGCTGCGGAAGGGTAAATGCGGGACCAGTTGCCTTGAGCATTGGGTAATCTGGTGCATCTAGCTCTGCCCCCTCCATAGTTGTGCGGGTCCAGACAGACTCAAGGATGACTGGGATGCCAGGTTTGCAAACCCAAACAACTGCCCGATTTTATTTTCTTGCAGGTGTACAACCGGGCAAGCTTTACTGGGGCCTGCTGTTGCTGCCGTTGCAGTGTAACGATGTTGGTGAAGCCTGGAAGAGTGTCAGAGGTAAAATGTGGGCAGGAAACAAGAGGTAGAGTCAGCCTGCACTCACAATTGGCAAACCTGGGCGTCTACTGCAAACTCGGGCGTTGTGCTGAGAGTTGACAGGGGTTTTTGAACACCGGCGCATAACTCCCCCCCTCCCCAAGGCAAGCCAGTGGTGCACGTGACCATAAATTTAATGCTCTTGGAGCATCAATACCGCCCTTTGACCAACCTTAGCTAGACAACAATCTACACCTCTTCATCACGACTACTATTTCCCACAACCCAAGGTTCTCTCCCCCTGCTCTCATCAAATCATTACTTCACAATATGCTAGCTCCTCACAACGCAAAACCTGAAACCTCTCTGCTACCACGGCCTTTCACTGCTCAAAGGGTCAAGTCTGACTGCTTGGTATCCTTTCCCATCCTTTTCATATTTTGAAGCACCCAGTATGTCTTTCCCTCCTTCCCGTTTTTCTCAAACGCTCCCCCACGCACGCGATTCGGCCTTCGTGTGAATCCTCGTTCAGCTATCGACTGTTCGACTTCCTAAAGATATTGCGCCTCGAGTTGATGCGCTGGGACAAACCAAAACATAACGCCGTCCTCCACCATCAAGCCGCAAAACACTCCCTCCTGATCCTCCTCGCAATCCCACCCATCTTCACCTCCCACCCGTGCAACAGTTCATTCCTACCCATGAACCACACCACCCCACCTGCGTCACCTCGGCGACCAAGGCCAGCACTTGAAAGAAGAAATTCCAATCCGCTGGGAGCTTACCGTCAATCCTCGACCACTCTCTGAACGGCAAGCGCATGAAAAAACGAGATTCAGTATAACGAACACTGAAAATTTTGGTATAGCTGAAAAGAAAAAGATAGTCCCGACGTTCGAAGAGCAGATCGCATTGGATGTGAAAGCAAACGCCATTTGAAAATATGTCTGATCCTGAGTAGAAGTTAGAGAAGATGGTTAGGAGAAGGGAGAGCTGGGGAACCCATTCGGAGCGGGAGGAACAATATATGTGGAATGAAGGACCACCAGGGTCCTGGATGGAGCTTTGGGGTTGGATGGTGCATGCTTGGTATTGGGAAGATGAATGGATGCCAAGGGTTGGAAATATTGGGAAAGGTAAGGGACTTTTTGAGGTGGCTGTAGTCCAAAGTAGGGATTCGTTGCGGTCATTGGTCTAGCCATGAGAGTGAATAATCGGGAACCCAAGCTTCACTGTGAAGTAGATGGGACGGCATGGCGCATGGTATACCCTAGCCCGGGGCTTGTAATCCATTGAATAGCAGTAACGAAGTCAGACTGATAGAGCGGTTTGAGCTTTCAATTTCAAATTGAGCAAAGAACCTCGCTGTCTGGAACAATGTGCTGTACACATGGTGGGTTCCAAGACCAGGAAATTTATTTCCCGCCGCAAAGATATGGGTGATCCTCTCAAGTCCTAGTAAACTACCGGACTTTGGCTGCAGATATATCTTGTCTATTATTCTATGCTCGGGTCTCTATGCAAACCCAGATCCAATGCAAAAAACACAACTCTATCTCTGTCTAATCTCTATTTCCCATCTAAATCTCAACCTCCATCTATAATTTAGCATCACTCTGAAACCCACTCTCCCTCCACTCCCTCTCCCTACTCGCCTTAAGTTCCCTCTGCTCATCTGCCGTCAGCCCTCTCTCCGTACCGCGTCTCCTCTCCCTACTCTCCCTCGTCTCCCTCAAACTCGCCTCCCCACTTCCCTCCACAAACTCATAGCTCCTCCACTCAGTGTTCTCCCACCCCGTGCCCGTCCCCCGTTCAGCACCCTCCCAATCCTCCGTGAAATAATGGAGATATCCTCCATGCGTCACGACTACGATCTCAACATCGCCTTCGGATCGGGATGCCAAATTTCGCAGCCAGAGACGCGCTTCGCGAGCGCGTCGCTCGATGGCGGAGGATGCTGGACTCCATTTCCCATTCTTCGAGTTCCAGCCCTCGTGGATGAGGCGCAGGTCCACGGCTCCTGCGAATCGGCCCTCGCTGAACTCGTCTTGTAGTTTCGAAGGGGAGGAGCCGGTGTCGCAGGGCAGGTCGGAGGTTTCTTGTAATTCGGGCAATGCGATGACTTTCAGGCCGTTTGAGACTTCGGAAGGGAAGGAGAGGAGACATGTATAGAGTGTTCGGCGGAGGGGTGAGGCAACGAGGTGTGTGACTCGGTTGTGGAAGGGAAAGGTGGAGGCGAGCGTGGCGCATTGTTGTTCGCCGAGTGGGGTGAGGTCTGGATCGGGGAGAGAGTGGTTTGCTGTATTGAGGTTGTGGTAGCCTTGTGCGTGCTATATTTCGAGAGAGTCAGTGTTGTTTCCAGAATCTAGTTCCAGGGTCGAGGTGCAAGAGAGGAGTGAGGCGTGATGGGGAGGAAATGGGAGAGTTGCTTACGCGAACGAGATGCAGTGTTGTTTTGCCCATTGCTGCTACTCTCTCCTTCTATCCTGCTTCCTGTATCTACTCCTTCTTGATTTATCCGCACTGCTTCGATCAATGGTGGTTGCGCTGAATAAAAGGTGGGATGGCGGGGTAGGAGTGGGGTCGATAAGAAATTTTTATCTTGAAAATTCTCAGTGACGTATGTCCTGCTTTCTGCTTGAAACTCGAAGAGAATAACCCATATGATGAAAAGAAATCTGTCTATGCTCTAATCTATAATTCTATGAAGGAAGAAGGAGAAGAGTGAAAGCAAGGAAACCCAGAGTACAAGAGCGAGCAAATGACTCTTCGCTTCCGTACAGTAATCGCAGCACAGACACTTCTCAGGGCAAGGAAAACTTTCCTCGTGGAAGCTAAGAAACCAGTCCCAGAATGCAAGTTGGCTAGCGAATGACGCCGTCGGTTTTGGAGGCGTGTAACCCTGGGAGAATTTAATGGGAGGTTTGCCGAGTGTAATGTAAGGCTACTGGAAAGAGGGAAGGAATGACGAGCGAGGCATTTCTGCCCGGGAAAACAGGAAGCAATTCGGACAAAGTCACTGAGACTCAACTCGTACATTAAGGGCTGAGCGCAAGAGTTGTCCTCTCTAGTAGACAGTTGTCTGTGAAACAGCAGCCATGGAGGGGAAAACTTTCCCGATCGGGGCCTTCTGAGCCGAAATCCATCCAAGAGATGATGCTGTGTTGGCAGCTGGTGCATCCCAGCGTGGCCCTGCAGCTTCGATGCGTTGAAGGAGAGTTGTCAAGGCGTCGCCAGTACGTCGCGGGTAGTGTAAGAACCTTGTTCTCAGACGTCAAACCGAGGGTCGCGTGCGTGACAGGAACAGGATCCCGTGAGGGGAAGCCACAGCTGGTAAGGAGAAACACGCAATGTATGCTGCACAGATTCTCGAGCCATTTACGCAATGGCCTTGGGTTGGGTTCTGAACATGTTCGTGGGGTGCTGTTCGAAATTTAAGAGCGTTGATGAGGAGGAGATGCATATCTGGTGTATGCATGGCAGATGGTGGACCTATGAGGTTACAAGCGAGATCCGAAACCGTCAAGAATTGGACCCCTCACCTCCATCCAAGTCTTGATGTTCAAAAATTAAGTATAGTGTAAATGGAAATGGCAGAGATGTGAGCTTTAATCTTCTATGTTCAAGGGTGTACCCTCTTTTCTCATCCTGTCTACTGCTTCTTCTATCTGGATTCTTCATGACTTCTACCAGAACTGCAAATCTTCTCAGTCCGATCCATAACTGTATGCAACCGATTCTGTGTAAACTGTACGTATGTCCCAACGCAATGCAACAAAATGGTCCTCATTCTAAACCCATCTAAAAGTATATCCAAGAATCGAACCGCTTCTTCCCCTCCTCCGGCCGTTCATCGAAATGTTGGTACACTCCCCTCAACTTCTCACTCTGCGTTCTAGTACCGCATCCCAAATTTACACACCAACCGTATCACACACATCTCCTCTCCTTGTCTCTTGAACTGCCCTGATTCTTGTTCAAATATTCGACGTCGTCTTGTGGTCAAAGGGGTGAGACAAAAGGTTAAGTAAACTCCAAACTAGGCTCACGCTCCTCGATATCCGATCCCTTCTATTTCTAACCATACGGGTTCATGCGGCAGTTCGGGAAGAAGCCGTCTTGTGCGCGTTGCAGGACATTGAGCCAGGATGAGTCCAGAGGAGCATCTGGAAAGTTTGCAGCA
The DNA here is from genome assembly GCA_021399465.1 of Hyaloscypha sp. PMI_1271. Taxonomy (NCBI): domain Eukaryota; kingdom Fungi; phylum Ascomycota; class Leotiomycetes; order Helotiales; family Hyaloscyphaceae; genus Hyaloscypha; species Hyaloscypha sp. PMI_1271. The sequence goes on along the minus strand of JAJTUS010000003.1, from coordinate 1,008,208 downwards.
AGCAATTTGTGAACGTCATTTTCTCTGCCGAAAAGGATAAATCTTATACACTGAGATGGCACGGGCGTGCACATGCAAACCTTGGTTGGCAGCGGCTTCTGGAAACATTCCAGCGGTCTAGTGCTTGGGTCCCAGCAGCATCTTCCTCACTTTACCAGCTTGACACATGCGATGGTGGGTCTTCAGACCAGAGTTTAAGAGGCTCTTGACCAGCGCGTTGAAGTGTTCCAGCGAGCATCTCCACCGATCCGATCCGCATCCTTCCGTCTCAGGCTTGGACGCTTCTCCATTGTTGCAGGAACAGATCCGTGGCCGTAGAGAAGCTCGTGCGCAGCCCAGTTGATAAGGAGAGAATCAGAGATTCGAGATGGAATTCGTTGTGTCGTTGCCTCCATATCAATCTCTCCTTCGTACGCAACGGTCAGGTTTTATGGAGGAATGATGGGGTTGTGGTTGTGGTTGTGATGAACGGGGAATCTCCGGCGGCCTTTTCCCAGATGGAAAATGGCGGTACGGTGGCCGAGGTTTTCATCCCAAGTCATTTTCAGGAGACACCTAGCGACCTCCCTCGTCAAATCAACATGACCAAATCACTGCCCAGCATAACGCTCTTGAAACTCTTCCGGGAGCATCATTATACTAAACGTACTTGTTTAATTTCTTCTTACTGCGCACGACAAGGTATCTTGGACAGGTCTCTTCGTGCCAACAGCCAGCAGTGAAAAGCAGAGGTGACCGAGGCCTGGAGACCAAAGATTCTGCTTGACAAGTATCCGGAGGATCTGCATAATATCGCGATCCTTTCCAAATGCAGAATGCTCTGAGAGTTTGGATACCGCTATGTCGGAGATGCATACCTGAGGGCGGATCGCTTCACATCGAGAAAAGGAGAAATTTCTATTCATCTCAGTCACGTGAAGACGAGCCTGAGATATTCAAAGTGGTTTCCGGGTCTTCAGGGTCGATTGATGTAAAGTAAGTCTTTTGGGTTGTCCCTGATCTCGAATATCTGCCTCAGAAAGTGGTAATCAAACTTTGCTGCCTCTGCGCCAGCAATATCTCACGTGATGTTCCCCCCCTTTCTACGCTTCAGCTGACAACAAGTAGCCTCTACAACGCCCCGGCCCTCCGCAACCCTTCCTCGCCCTTGATCATCTATCTCCCGCCCACGGGCTTGCATCTCCATGCCAGCCACTCTTCCATACCAAAGTACCTCTTCCACCCCGCCGCCTCCCTAGCAGCCATCAATTATAGATGGAACATTTCCTCTTCTCATACATCCTACCCAACGCCAACACCAAAACTTCTAAGCAATCACCCCTCCTTCGCAACACACCCCTTCCCCACGCCTCTCCACGATGTCCTGCACGCGTATAGCTATCTCCTCACCTCTCTGCTTCCTTCCTTCTCTCTCTCTCCACCATCGCAGACCAACACCTCAACTACCTCTCCTTTCTCACCTCGACCCCGGACATTCTATGCCCCGGCATCAACGCCGAAGGTAATTCAAAGGCCACTTCTGGTGTACGGGAGTTACTTGGGAGGAACACTGGCAACGAGTCTTGCGCTGACGGAGAGTTTTGCTTCAAAGAACCTCCCAACACGAATCGCAGGCTTGATAACGAAGAACGGGGTGTATGATTGGACTGATATCGCAACTTCGACCCCTCCTACCGATCTCGAGCATCAATCCGAACTAGAGGAAGAAATATGGGACTCAAGAAAGTTACATTGCTTGAAAGAAAGACTCTTCAGCTCCCCAGGATCAGCATTCGACTCCTTCGCCTCTCCCCTCCTCTTCTTCCGCACCGCAGCGATAGCAGTACCAAAAGCATGGCCAACATCCAAAGACGACGAGGTTTCCTCGCCATCCCCGACAACAGACTCAACCACCCCCTCGAACCAGAATCCATTGATCGACCACCTCGAAGAATCGATTTTCTACCCGACCTCCGACCCCTCGCTCGCCACAGACATGGGCATCGATGAGCCGGAGATGAGCGGAAGGAGGGGAGGGAGGGATGGCGGCTCCCTCGAGCTGGAGGTCAGCAGGAAAGCAAACTTGAAGTTCCCACCCAAGGACTCCGGTCTCAAGATCCCTCGTTCTCTATTCCTTTACACTCCGTCTGAATCTCCGTCCACTGCGACCATCGAGAACAAGAGGCCTCTCTCTAGCAAGCGACCAGCACAGGAGCAAGCGCGGAAACAAGCCGCTGGACAGGATACCGATATCCAGCTCGAGGAGAAAGCGGGAGAGGAAGTAACGCCACAGACTCAAGCGGAAGAAATGGTCAAGTTAATGAGGAGGAGTGTGGTACTTCATGAGTTTAAGGAGAGGGTATTGTGGGACGAAGATCTCGATCCTTCGGCTGCGGCTGAGGAAAGGGTGCAGGTTGCTCCGCTCCCATGGTTTGATGAGCCGGAGATAGGAGAGGAAGGCAGGGTTGTGAGGGAGTGGATTGAGGAGGTGTTGGATTTATAGATGATTGAGGATAAACAAGGTGGTGGTGCGGAAGAGGTGGTTGAGGTTCAGATGGCGTTGATGAGCAGTTGCTGCGGCTGCGGTAGCAATAAGTAAGCAGCAAGAGCAGATATGCACTGTAGAAGCCTGTACATCGCACACAATAAATCGCCTCATATCATGTCACATCAAATCATCTCCCAGTGGAACAGTTGTGGGTTTTGTCTTTTCATCCTTTTTTTGCCTTTTCTACACCCTTTCCCACCCCCAAGTCATGTTAGGAAACTATCATGCATAGCAGAGTAGCATTGTTGAAGAGTAGAGACTTTTCGTATCATCATCCATCCATCGTCCATCGTGTCTCGTAAAGCAAGGAAAGGAAAGGAAAGAAAACTGCAGCATGCCAGCCAACCAATATTCATCTCCCCCACCCTATGCCAGCAGCTGCATATAATGCAAGGAAAATAAAAGCAAGAGTGTCTCAAAATCTTTCGCAGAGGTGAAAGAAAAAAGTATGCATCCATCCACCAAGAACGTATCCACCTCTCGAGTCAGGGAAACGCAAGTGTCTGTCGATCAACGGAGACCAGCTGCTAGGTCAGTTAAGACCAGCTTGATACTGTTTGCAAATCCACGACGAAATGCATCAGCGTCCCAATCAGCGAAGACCAGTTCGATGTGCATGCAATCCGTGACCATAATGCCACCCATCCATCCAATGAATTTACCAACTCTGGATGCAAGAGAAGGCTGTGTGATCCCAAGTCAAGATCCCAAGTAATTCACTAGCTTAAGAACCTCAGTTCCCTACCCACAACCGCTCGTCATGACGAACGTTGGCGCCCCATTGAATGCCATCAACACCATAAGCCTTAGCCTCAGCAGGGCTAACGAAGTCGATCCAAACACCTGGGACGTTGAGCATGTCATCAGGTCGATATTTAGTCTGGCGACGAACCCAGTCCTTCTGGAGGGCTCGCTTAACCTTCGGAATCATTCTCGGATCATAAGTCCAGTGTCTATCCTCCCCGGCGGTGGAAGCGACGAGGTGCAAGTGCTTCAAGTTGTGGAAGCCAGTGACGACTTCGACAAAGCCGATCGGGTTGTGAACAAAGTCGCGAAGAGGGAGCATGAGGTAGGAGACAAGCTTGCGCTCACGAGCGATGATCTGCTGGGCCATCTTGACAAGTTGAAGAGGGGAAGGGGTTTGGAGGAAGAGGCGGTCGTTTTCGAAACTGAACCAAGTCTCAGGACCGGACTGCATGGTGCCGAAGACTTTCTCGAAGTGGTAATTTCCAGCGATGTCGCGAACCTGCTTGCAGACATGGAGGAATGGTGGAGCGCGGGTTCGTGGCTCGAGTCTGCTGCTGTAATAATTGCCCATGTGGTAGTCATCCCACTTCCAGACGACTCTAGCAGTGTTCCTATAGTCCTTCATAGCCATCTTCCAGATCTTAATGCGAATCTCAGTTGGCAGCTCTTGGAAACGGTGAAGGGTGGCATTGCCAGGAGCCTTGTCAGCAGGTGGGGCCAAGGCGAGCTTCGGCTTCTGAGTCTCCAAGGTCCATCGGCCAACATCGGAGAGTTGGGTCTTCGTGGCTGACGAACGGCGGGGAGTGTCCCAAGAATTCTCGCTCGAGTTGACGGATTCCTGAGAAGATGACCCAGTCGAAGCTTGGGAAGGTGTCTTCGAGTGTTGAGCCTTGAGAGGAGCAACCTGAGAAACAACACACTTGGATGCAGTAGCAGCATAAGTTTCCTTTAGTTGTTGATCCTCAACCAGAGCATCCTTGTTGTAAACGTCCCAGGAGTACTTGGGCGGGGGGCATGTTCGAACTTGAACATACTTTGGCCCCGTCGCTGTCATAACAACATCCCACACCCAATCTGGGGAAAACATTTCATGTTCGACTCCAGGCCAAGGAACTTGAGGATTGGTTGGAGATGGTACAAGGTGTGAGTAACGACAGTCAACGCCCCTCTGGCACAATCCCGCAAGAAATTTTCTGCAGACTGAATTGCTGGACTTCGGAAATCTGCTGGCCAATTGGGCATTCGGCTTAGAGTAGATGACCGTGGCCCAGTTCAAGCGATGAACAGTCTCGAATTTGGTGACGGCCACATGAGCAACCTTCAGGTTGTTGATCTTCGCGACCATGGAAGAGATAATGTCCGAGTTGAAGGTTGCAGGGGTTGAACGTTGGACCTGGTTATCTGTCTGTTTGATGATGGAGTTGATCCTGGAGTTGACCTGGGCGGTGTTGGCAACCTTGATGGAAGTGATTGGTTTGGCTCGGTTGGCGGTGGGGATGTTGGGAGTCTTTGCAGCAAGAACGCTGTTGTACTGGCCTTGAAGCTGGGAGCGCGAAACAGCCAGCTTTTGTTCCTTCCTCTTCTTCAAGTTTTCCAATCTCTTCTTCTCCTGGGCCTCCTTGCGGAGGAAGTTGTCATGAACATGAGGACAGCCTGTGGTTTCGCCTGCCTTGCATCGAAAGCCGTTGTTCCACAGTGGGCAGCCCTCTTCGGAGATCTGATAGTCAGACATCTTGCGGATGATGTAGGATGTCGGTCGGAAGTAACGAAAGTAGATGCTTAGTATTGACGTGAAGTAGCCGTGCTGTAACACGCGGATTTGATGTCGAAGACCCTGAATATGTTGTTCTAGGACGACAGGAGATCAAATTGTCTGGCTGTATCCAAAGAACGAGCGTATTCAAGAGCTGTAAAGGCGTGGTTGTCGAGGAAGAATGGACTTCTTGGAAGACGCTGTTTGCAGTATGAAAGCTTGAAGGGAAGGAAGATGGAAGGAAGCAGGAACTAGGGAAGTGAGAACTGGACGTGCGCGAACCAGTATCTCACAATATTGTTGTGGACCACAACAGGTTGACGATTGATGAATGGAGGTTAAGGAGAGGGCGCGAAATAGAATTGCGAAATAGAATTAGTATTGTTGTGGTGCGTGACTGTGACTGTCCTTGATCGAGCTATACCTAAAAGAGGTTGGCAAAGGCGAGAAAGGTTCAACAGCCTCGCAAGCTCAGGCCGACATCTTCTACTAAGGCATCGACATAATTGAGGAGGTTGGTCCTTTCTCGGCCAATCATATTTGTTGTAGTTTCCGTATTCTGTGCGTGCAGAGAGAATTCACCAGTCCGCCAGATGGCGAATCCGCTCCGCCTCGGGAAAATAGGGGGCGCCACGTGAACATCTTCTGTCTCCCGCGTGGCTGCGGAGCCAAATGGCATCCACCCATGTCAGGTGCCATCCAAAGAAAAATCTCTTGAACTGAGAATGTGCTGCTATTTGAAACCAAGGAGAGAGCGCACACTTAAGTAATCTCAAAGATGACACTGCAAAGTAAACAAAAGGGGGCAACAAGGGGAGCTGCTACCCGACGAGGGTATCCGCACTTCAGAAGAACTTGCAGCATATTCCTGGGGAAGCATCATCCATATTTTGGTGGATCTCCATGAGAATGAAGTCCTTTGTGGCCCACAAAGTGTAGCTGTAGATACTACAAGTATCTTCAATACAAGCAGCAATAGATCAGGGCAGCAATATTAAAACAACACAAAGCTGGAAAATAATGCTCATAGCACGGGGTTGCCCTGCCTTCTTTCACGGGGGGTGAAGACGGGCAGCAAAGGCGATTTTGATCACTTCAGAGGCACAATGATCCCCCATAGACCACAGTTGTGCAGCCTTCTGTCATGGGCAGCATCATCAGCATTCAAGCCGGCACCATCAGAAGAGAGGGTTACAGAGAATGATTCTATGATTATGTCCCTGTTCTACAGCTATGGTACACAAGTCTCGCTTTTAGAATTCACCCTCTTCGCTGCCCGAAATAATGACATTATTGACCTTCAACACCATGCGACACAGCTGGGTCGCCAGCATCAACTGCTGTCTCTTCCCAATCAAGGGGTCAATGACAAACGCATCTCTCATGTCGTTGCTGCCAGTTTGCATGCAGTCAACTCCTAATCTGGTATTCTTCTCGGTGACTTGTCTGCTCTTGATGCTGGCGAGGGTCTCGATAGGTGACAGGCCGGAGTTCTCTGCCAGGGCCATGGGAATGGCATCGAGAGCATCAGCAAATGCTCGCATGGCGTATTGCTCGAGGCCAGGGGACTTGACCGCTGCATCTTCGACGGCGAGGGAGCAGGCGATTTCTGCTGCTCCTCCGCCATACACGACACGGTTGTCTCGGACAAGATTCCGGACCACGCAGAGAGCATCATGTAGGGAGCGCTTTGCCTCATCAATGATCTGTTACCAATATCAGCTGGGCCTGTGTACCAATTCCAAACTAGAACCTTACCATTTTGTTGCTGCCTCTGACAAAGACGGTGACTGCTCGGGTATTTGCACACTCCTCGATCACCAACATCTTCTCTCTCGTTGTACCAAACTCCATCTCTCGTACAATCCCTGCTTTCCCAAGCTTCTCTGCCGACAAGTCTTCGAATCTTGGCACTATCCTTCCGTTCGTAGCAATAGCAATCAGCTCGATTTCGGGACCTCCAACCCATCTGACTGCTGGAAGATCGTTCTGTAACAGAAGATGGTTCGCCTCGTCATCAAAGCCCCACTGGCAAATAACAAGATTGGCACCAGTATCCTTGATCATGTTGATCATCTCTGCGAACTTGTCTTTCTCGTAGGTTTGTAACTTCTTGAACTCCTCTATACTTGTGATATCCAAGTGGTGCTTCGTCTTCGGCTTGGGGGGCTCGAACGCACAAGTCAGAATCGCAATCTTAGCATCACGGACCTCAGAGGGCATTTGGGGATGAGAGAAGTCCTTGTCAACAATAACACCCTGAACCAGTAGAGAATCCTCGAGTGATCCACCGACCTTGCCGTCAACCTTGATCAGATCAAAATCCACATCCTTGCGCTCGAGATCAGCCACAGACATCACGGCATCCACAGCAATCTTTGCAAACTGGTCATGAGCTTTGGAGACGATTTTGCTTCCCAAACTCGTCCTCGCCACCCTGTTCAGATTTCCTCTGTCTGATTTTGTGAATTCGATGGTATCTGCAATCCTGTCCAGCTCAGCAACAGCAATATCGCATGCCTGGTCGTAGCCATCTGCTATTCGGATCGGGTGGATTCCCTTGTCGATGAGCTCTGCCGCCTGCTCTAAAAGTGCTCCGGCTAGAACCACCACACCAGTTGTACCATCTCCTATTTCGTCATCCTGTGACTTGGACAGTTCAACGAGAAGCTTCGCAACGTGGTTTGATATCTCCATCTGGCTCAGGATTGTTGCGCCGTCGTTCGTAACTGTGATGTCTCCATCAGGCGAAATCAAGATTTTGTCGAGCCCTCGGGGGCCAAGGGAAGTTTTCACGATATTGGCAACGGTTCTTGCGGCGAGGATATGTGATTTGACGGCATCGGTACCGTGCTGTCTCTTCTTCTTGCCTTGGCTGGAAAAAATGTTAGTGTGGGGAGTGGTGGACCAGCTGGGAGCTCCTACTCTCGGACGACAATGAATGGTCTGCCTTGCTCATCTTTGATGACCGAGGCTGCAAATGGATATGTTAGCATCGGATTTGGTATTACAGTTCTTGCAGACGTAACATACCCTGTGACATATCAATATCTAGAAGGCAACAAGTTAGCCAGGGCTCAACAGCTGATGGAAGCTTCAGCAACGGAGATAAACCTACTCATAGCCATCTTGAGGGGAGGAGACGGTCTTCAGGACTGCTGACTGCTTCTTGGGTGCTTCAAATCGAACTACAAAAGCTTCTAGATCAGAAAGGGAGGTTGTCATGCAACGTTTCGTTCATCAACGCGTTCAAAAATCTGAAGTCGCGTTCTCCAAAAAAGCTCTTTGACCTTCCAAATTGTGTTCAGGCCTAAAAACAAGGCACCAATACATTCACATCACGTGTAGCCCTGTTTCAACCACTAAACCACCACTTCATCTCTCCGGTCTTCACAATGTCTTCCTGGTCATGACCCCTTCGAATGTTTGCGTGACACCATCTTTGACCCTTGGTATAATCCACATTGAAGGTCCCTGCCATCACCTCTGGAACATAGTAATGTGTCTCGAAGGCCAGGAAATTCGGTTTGTAGCAATACGCTCTCGTCTCTTCAGATTCATGACGAGGAATGCGATGTAGTTCATCTTTATTGAGGATCTTGGCGTTCTTCCCAGAAGGATTTACAGTCAATTTCATGTGCGCTCGGAGTCCTCGGATCCTGCAAGTTGCAACTGATGAGTCCTGCGTCTGAGAAAGCCTTCTGATTCGGAATGTTCCTCCAAGCCCAGAATGTGGCTTCAATGGCTTAACAGCCAAGACTACAGTCACGCAAATAGTATAAGAATGCAGCCCCTCTCTAGCCCCGCGGCGCCAGGCACAATGGAAGTTTCCAACGCCTCGGCTGTTCCGCAATACTCCCAGCTGGAAGTCAATCCAGAGTCTCTACCAGAAGTTGTCCCTCAAGCGGCCTATGATATCAAAGATGCCTCTGCGATTACTCCGCCTACTAGCACAGCTCCGAGATGGTTCTTGCGAAAAATCAATTGGTTGTGGATCGCTTTAGTGGTTGTGGTCTTGGCTGCGCTTGTAGGAGGTCTTGTTGGGGGCCTGCATAAACCGCCCCATTCACCACCCACTGGGTAAGAAGAGTCCTGAGACCTATATATGATATTACAATGTGGCTTCTTCGCTGATGTAACATTGTTACAAGTGGGCCAGATTCGTCTCCGACCATGTCAGGCACCGCAACCGTTTTGTCGAGCTACTCCTATCCCACAGCAATCTCGTGGGGCTATCCTCACTTGGAAGTATTTGCAGTTGGACCGGGTGATGCTTCCGTGTACCGGAAATATCGAGGTTTGGACTCTTCTGATCTGATTTGGAAACCAACAAACGGCTCGCTAGATTGGGTCGGAGGAACCTTGACATCTTTCGACAAATCTGTGGCAGCCGTTTCTCGAACAAAATACGTCATGGATATCTATGTTACAGGTGGTCAGTCGGATGGTACTTTTGGCATCTGGGAAAGGTCCCATGGGCAGGGTGCTTGCTGTTGGGCAAATTGGGGGTGGCTTGGCGGGGAGGCCATTACCGCGCCCGCAGTTGTTTCCAGGACAGCCAGCAAAATGGATGTCTTCGTCTTGAAGAACACTTTTGAACTCTATCAGATATCCTGGGATCCAACCACCTTTCAATCACCTTTTTGGGGTTCCTGGAGTCGCCTAGGAGGAAACTGGAGCGTATTTGCCCCGACAGTAGTCTCTTGGGATCAGAACAGAATGGACGTATTCGTCGTCGACTCAAATTCACACCATCTCTACCATACCTATTGGAACGGATCATGGCAACCTTCATACGGGTTTGAAAGCCTCGGAGGATACTGCACCTCAAGACCGACTGCAGTGTCTTGGGGCAGTGGCCGTCTTGACATTTTTGTACGAGGGGGAGATGCCGGGCTATGGCACCTCTCTTACAATGGTTCTTGGTCAACCTGGACCTCGATCAGTGGCAACACTTCCGTTCAAGCTGAGCCCGAAGCAATTTCTTGGGGCGCGAATCGCATAGACGTCTTTGCGTGGGGTACGGATAACTCGTTGCTGCACAAGAGTTTGGATGGCACAAGGGGCTTGTGGACGCCGAGCAACGGCTTCGAAGTTCTGGGAGATTCTCTGGCAGGCCCTCCGAAGGGAGTAAGCGATGCGGTTGGCAGCTTGCATGTTGTGAGCTTCTCGAGATTTGGAAGCGTGCAACATATTTCTTTCAACCAGACATTAGGAACTTGGAGCCCTGAAGGGAGTGTTGACAACTTAGGGACTCCCGTGGGTGGTGGAACTGAGGTTCTTAATGGGCCACAATCAACAACAACAGGATCCATAGTCACGATAGGACACGCAACTATATTTTGAACAAAAAATAAATCAACCTACTCGTCGTTCCTCTCCATAGGTGAAGGCGCCAATGTCTCAGATCGCTTGCAGAGCCCTGCATGTGCTATAATCCAAGCGCCAGCTACTCGTTCTTCATCTCTGCAACCCGGTCTTCAACATGTTTCCCTCTTTTTGACGCCCAGGATGGCTTCGGATAGTACAGAAGCAATCTTTCCGTACCGAAACGCACCAGTCTCGATGCTCTCTGCGGATCATTTCTCGATCATCGCGACCTTTCTCGAAGACCAAGATATTCGAGCCGCGAGACGTGCTGATCGAGACTTTCTGGTCGAGAATTGTATTTCTTCTTGAGCCAATATCTGCTCAAGTCAATCAGATTTGCACCCCACAGAAAGCGTCTCAACATCCTCGAAAAAACCGCGCGCAATACTCTTCTCTCCCGCCATGTCAGGACTTTTGCGCTACCATGTCGGCATCTTTCAGCTGGAAGAAATTGCCAGTTTTGTGGCCCGGCAGTGATCTATTAACAAGAACCTCAGTCATGATTGAGATTCTTTTCCTGCCTTGTCAACCGCTGGTTTTGTCGATACCATAGCGAAGAGCGAGTCTGAACTTTGGGACACGTGATTGAAGTCATGGATGCCCTTCTGGCTGGGAGTGAGAATATGGACTTATTGTTGACCAGGGTGATGAATACGTTCTGCCTGACTATGGACTGAATCCTTTAGGGCCAAATAAGCGTGAAGCGGCGGGCTGGGATGCGGAGTTCTGGCTAGACACATCAACACCGTCCAAGCGGGGTTGAAGTAAGACAACAGATGTTGGTAAAAGTTGATAACCAAGGTCACTTGGGTCACCTTGGATCTGGGAATCCGAGTTCTACTCCATCAGCGCTTCCTCAACTAGAGACGGAAGAATTTACCGTACACGCAAAAGGCAATTGGTAACCAAGACCAAACAGGACCGAGGTAGGCATCGGAATCGGGATTGGGGTTGATAAGAGAATGGTGAAACTCTTTTGAAAATGAAGTTGACATGGATCTAGTCCTATATGAATAATATTCATGGAGAAGGCCGTCGACCTAATATCTACCAAATGCTGCTTTTGAATTTGAGATGGAAGCATCCTTCATTTCGGGGCACTATTTTCTGTTCATTTGGGGTAGGGACCCGACTGGTGTTACAGCCTGTGGAGATTGTCAGTTAAGTTGTGCTACCACTAAGCAAGGACACTCTCACCGTGGTCTCGGAATAACATCATTTGCCTTCACTCTCTCTATGCCCTGTTTCCACGTCTCATTTTCCGCGACATGTCTTGGCAGCGGAAGGAAGTTCAGATATGGCGCTGTGTAAAACATCTCCGTTTGAAAGGCTAGCTCAAAATCAGCCAGACTCAAGACCTTCGGATGACGGACTTACCAGTAAGCGCCTCTCCAGATAGCGGCTCTGAGTACAGAAACAGTATCGTATGCTTGAGCGTAGCAAGTGCATCATTCCTCGTTACCATCGCCGACAAATGAACGAATTTCTCCGCTCTCTTCTGCCTCAGAGTCTGGTACTGCCTTAAGGATTCCTCCAGAACTGAGAGTGTGGGCTTATTGTCGGAAGTATTGTGCAGAAGATCGAGGAGGCAGTTTGTGAGAACGGCCGCGCTTTCGATTGCTTGATTCCCGCCTTGTCCGAGCTGAGATGTTCAGTGGCTTGTCATAAGTGAAGGGGAATTGGCTCACATTGGGCGTCATCTTATGGATCGCATCTCCGAGGCACACAATCCTGCCGAACGTCCACACTTCGTGGCTCGCCTCCTCCAACGGCAAAAAACTCAGGGTTCCCGTCTTTTCAATAATCTCTTTCAGCGTAACGTTTTCTGTTAGCTTGAAATCTCCGAACTCTTCGACTTTTTGATCCATGTGAGCTTTTGTGAAGCGGGGAATGGAAGAGCCTGAGTATTTGCGGTCCATTTTGGAGAAGAAGAACCATTGAGGAAGACCGCCTGCGTGGGCGTTGGTTACTGCGTTGGAACCTTGGCCGACGAAAAGAAGGGAGGAGTGGTCGATGTCTGTGGAGACGTGGCTATCTCCCGGAATGAGCTCGGGAATTTCGTCGGCGATGCCGAAGATGCAGCTATACTCTGCTGTGATGCCTGAGCGGTGATTAGTCTACTTCTCCTGGAAGATTTGAATGGACAAGGTCGTGAAAGAACAGAAAAGCTCCCAACACTGAAGGAGACCTGGATGACATAGTACTTCATCATCATTTCCACAGCCAGTACTCGCTCGAGCATTCATGCGACATATGCTTCCTAACAGTGACTTACTTGACTTATCCCTATCCATCAACCCTTTCGGTCCCATCTTCTCCGCAAACCTCTGCATCTCAACCCTCGTCCGACTATGAATACCATCCGCACCAATCACCAAATCCCCTCTAAACTCACTCCCATCCTGACACCTCACCACGACCCCATCCCTCTCATGCTTGATATCAACAACTTTCTTCTCCAGCAGAATCCTAGACTTGTCCTCCAACTGCTCATAAAGACTTCCCAAAAACATGCGCCTCTCACATATACTGACCTGATATCCCAACCTGTTCCTATTAGCCCACACCAACCAAAATTGAAGTTCGGGAAAATGAAGCGGAGACTCACTTTTCCTCCACCATCCTAGGCCACTCATTGCACGAGACTAATCTCCCATCGCTCCTCCTAACAAAAGTCCTGCTCATCTTGGTAACAAAGTCGTCCTTCATGTCCCCGAAAATACCAAGTTGATCCAGAATCCTCGCCCCATTCGGCATGATAACTATCGAAGCTCCAAGCTGTGGTGAGATATCATCACGCGCTTCCAGGAGAGTGTAGTTAATATGTGCTTTGGAGAACATGTGAGCTAGTGTCAAGCCCGCGACCGAGCCGCCCACTATGATGGCCGTGAAGGCGGAGGCGGATGGGGCTTGATTAGCCATTCTGGTGTTGTTTGAAGAATTGGGAAGGAAAGGTTTCAAAGGGAGGAAAGAATTGGAGTGAAGTCGAAGGAGGAAGGTGTTGGAGGGACAGGGTTTAATCCATGTCTGCCTCGGCACGTTCTGCCAAAGGGTCTCAAAGTTTTTGCTGGGGTTTCAGGGAAGTTATCCAGGGGAAGACTGGGGACAACTTGCTGCAGGCTTTGGTTTGGTAGGTGTGACGGGCTGGCTATTAGTGCTTATCGAAGTTCGACTGTCGTGAGTTGCCGATTCGTGCTGACAGGCGACTAGCGAGGCACCCCTCGATGTGGTGCTGCGCATCTCATAATCGAACCCCTGGTCAATGGCAATCATAGTGTCGCCATCGGTTCTGGTATGAAGATTCAGCCTTGAGTTTTCTTCTGCAGATGAGCTTAATCTCACCCCACCAGGTAGATGATCAGGTAGATGATCCCGTCAAGCTGAAGTGCCCAAGCATTTACTCCGCTCAAGTCGGCCCATGTACTCATTCCGTAGTCTCCGGGAGGGACATAGACTGGCTTTGATGAGCATCTTTCCCAGTGAGGGCCGGAGATTGCAATACCCGTTCTACCATTCTTGCAAGCCGCGAAAGCAAAGGAAACCCGTGGCCCTATCTCTGGCGTCTTGCTGGCCACTGCTCCGTAGTCGAGAACATTGCCTATTTTCTTACTCCTCTTCGCTTCTCTCGTTGCAGCTGGTTGCGGAGGGTTGAGCTGTTACCCACGCTGGAATGAACGAGGTCCCGGATATTGAGAGAATACCGAGCCCCATTATGATAGACACGAAAGAGAATAAACAGGTGTCTGGAGCAACGACTATCTTCAGCCTTGGGCTACATTTATACGTTCAAGATATGAGGTGGCACGCTGAAGAGCGAAGTCTCGGGGAAGAAAGAGGAAAGAGAGCTTGGGCCAGAGATATACTGATTGTGAAACTCTTACAACATGGCAACAATGGCTTAAGGATGCCAATTGGCTGTGTACTAACATTGTTAACGTCACACTCGTGATTTGTCTGGGGGTGAAATCGGGGGCAGATATTATAGCCAAATCGTATTGCCCCACAGCAGATAGACTAGTCAAACTTCGAGAGGAGTTCCTCCGAATCTAGATCGATTCCGTCTCGAATACAACGAATACGCATACGGTAGACTGATTTCTCGGGCAGCTGCCCGACGGAAAGAACAAGAATGGAGAATATTGAAACCAAGGACCAACCATCAGACTTCTGATCACTTCAAGGTATGCAAGATTGCAAGAGAAAAACAGCTGAGCCATTTCTCGGATTCCCCCGAGCAAAAATAGAGCAAGAATGTCCAAAAAAAAAAAAAGAGGGGGGTAATAGGAAGGGTCGCTTCACAACCCAATCCAGTAAATACCTATGAGATCCAAGCCAGATTCGTTACGAACTGCTCTGGTGTTCGGAAGGGGCTTCCCTTGCCCGACGGAGCTTGATGCTCATGCCGTGCCCCACGATGTACCACACCCTCTCATGACATTTGATCCCATGCGCTTCTGCTTCTGAGAAGTAAAGGAGGATGGCATCCAGCTGAGGCGATGGTGGTGGATGTCTGAAATGCTGCGGAACCATCTTGCTGTAGATTATCGACCATCAAAGTCGAATCACGAAAGACGGAGAAGAATGTGTCGAAACATAGCAGCCACGGCATGGTTATATTTCGACTCTATCGTGACGTTGCCAAGACTAGGTTCCCTCCGTTCCCTCCGATTTGGAAAGGAGGTTGGATGTCACGTGCTTTGTAGCCAAGCCTTTTTTGGACCCACCCGATGTTCCCTCTCCATCGCGAACCAGTCGCGTGAATTTCTGCGCTCACCAACCACTTCCCAGCCTCTCCAATCTCTACTTCACCACCCCGATCCACGAGCAATTGTTGCGCTCGCTTTCGGGATCACCCTACGCCAAGTCTAGATATTTTCTACCCCTCTCCTTCAACTTTGGGCGCTCTATTTCAACTGCGAATCCTCTCGCGCCAGCCTCCAACATTAAACAAATCTCACTTTACCCTAGACAATGCCTCCACGTAAGTAACCACCGTCGCAAAACCCCTTCAAACAACAGTGGCACTACGTCGCTGAAGCTCTGCCAAGTCAATATGATGTCTGGCTTAGCTTCGATGTTCGGCATTGGCTCATCTCAAGCAGAAATCAGCGACGACGAAGCCTCCGACGTGAGCGAGATCGAGGCAGCCCCAACCCCAGCCCCAGCCCCCGCGACGATCAAGCAAGCGAAGGAGGTGAAGGAGAAGCCGACGGAGAAGGCGAAGCCAAAGGTTGTGGAGAAGGAGGAGGAGAGCCTGATGGTGGAATCCGACAAAGATGAAGATGAAGACGATGAAGACGATGAAGTTGGCCCGGATGAGTGCGCAACTCCTATCTTACGCGCCAATATTTGCTGACAAGCTTCTGTGCAGATACGTCGTTGAATCTATTAGAGGCCATCTCGTTGACGAGGGTGTCAGCATTCTCGAACTCCACTTGATCGCGCGATTCTAACATCTACACAGACCGGCGAGTTGAGATTTGAGGTTAAATGGGAGGGCTATGACAAAGCATCAGAGCGCACATGGGAGCCGGAAGAGAACTTGTTGTTACCATTCCCTTCTAAACTGTATTGCATAACTAATTTTGTCTTCCAGAGAAACCGCGTCAAAAATCCTAAACGAATACCTCTCAAAGGTTGGTGGCAAAGAGGCGATTTTTGCAGCATGGCAAGAGAAGAAGGAAACCGCAAAGAAAGGCAAGAAGCGTAGCCGAGCCAGCACGGGAGCCGAAGCACCGAACGGTACAAAGAGAGGCAAGAAGAACGGCCACCCAAAAGACGGGTCGCCGCCACTCAGCGCGTCGAAGGCTGAGTGGAAGCCACCGACTGGGAGCTGGGAAGAGCACGTTACGGGCATTGATGCTTGCGAGGGGAACGACAATAATGTTGTGGTATATTTGACGTGGAGGGGTGGATACAAGACTCAGCATCCACTTGCTCAAGTCTACAAGCGGTGCCCGCAGAAGATGCTGAAGTTTTATGAATCCCACCTGTTTGTATCCCCTCCCTTTTCATATAGACCCCGCTAACAAACTCCCCAGGGTCTTCAAAAAGAACGACGACATGGGCGAAGCCGAGTAAGAGACACAACGCCCCCATCAACACCACGACGACGATGGAACCTACTCCGGCATTCAATCCTCATCATATGCTTCGCCAGAGCGTTACAATTCCAGATGCTTTATAGCACATTTCTCGCTTCTTTCCTTTTCCTCTGATTAACCGTCTCTCTTGTAAGCTTGGCGAAATGGCTCCATGGCGCTGAACGGGGGGGCTCTGGATACGCCGTGTTGCTCGATCGAGCTCACTACATCTGTAATTTACCACGCATGCAAATCAAATCAAATCAAATCAAATCAAAGAGAAGAATCTGTCAAAGCTCGCAAGCCCCAATCGTGCACGTGACCCCCCTGTCTCCCTATTTCCGCTGTGCCTGCTTCAGCTTCGTATTCGATGAAGAATGGTTTAGGGTCTGATTTTTTCTTTTCCTGTGTGGGGGTAATTGTGCATGCCTTCATGTCAGCAATTCCTAGAAAGTGTGAGAGGGAGTGTGTCAATAATTCTGTTCACGTTGAAAAGGGGCTAATTTTCGGACCTCACATGTGTAATCTAGCTAGCACGTAACGCAAAAGCTAAGTTTGTATTCAGTAACCCAGAAACTCTGATTTTTGCTGCCTGCCTAGAAGAAAAGCTACGAACGCAGGTAGCAACGAAGAACCTAATGCACAAAGCGGGATGAAAACCGTCTGCCTGCCTGTCTGCAGACCGTCGAAAGACATCCATTGTCTGCTCGAAAAAAACGCTTGGATTCTTTTTGATACAACCGACAACCACGAAACCTCGCAAATGCATGACGACGACTGCTCTCCCGCTCGCTCACACCAGCAAAAGAAAGAAGAAAAAACACCACCCCCGAGCACGCGGCACGTCTCCAACGCTCTGTATATCACCCACTGTAAATCACCGATATCTATCCTCAACACGCTCTAGTCCCAGTTTCCATTGCCATTGCTGCCAATGGCGCCCTTACCGCCACCGAATGAGCGCTCGCCACCATTCGCGTTGGCGCCTCCATCCTTGACAGCCTTTAAGATCAAGTCCTTGGCTTTCTCGACCCCCTGAGTGCTGCCGACGATCTCGATGGCTTCGCCTGCTGCTTGGTCACGAGGAACGGTGATCTTGCAGCCAGTGGCCTTTCGAATGCTGTTAACCTTGCTGCCGCCTTGCCCGATGACATAGCGGTAAGTGCGAGGATCAGGGAGGACCAGATATCCGGTTGTGGTGTTCTTGAGAGCTTGTTCGATGGCTGCGGCGAGTTGGGCTCTGGCTTTGGTGAGGTTGTCAGGGGGACCACGAAGAACCCAGGGGATGTCTCCTTCCAGGTTGGACTCGGATAGGTCGATGATATTGAATGTGAATGCATCAGCTGCATCATCTTCATCGTCGGTGATCAAAGGGAGGGGACCGCCGTTGGATCGAGGAGTCGGTGCCACAGGCTTGGGAGGCACCTTGTTTCCGGCGTGATCAACTGTGACTTGATGATCATTGCGGAGTCTGCGGAAGAACTGGCCGTTGTCGGCGACAGTGTGATGGACCTTTCTGGGTACTTGAATTGTCTCGCCTTCCTGGTCCTTAACAAGGTCAAGAATGTGATTCTTAGCCTTCTCAACATCCGATGGCAGACCAACAATCTTGACGCCAGTCTGGCCGTTGCCTTGTCTGGGAATGTCAATGGAGACCTTGAACCTGGACTCAAGTTCTTTCTTTGTCTCTCCTCCCCGGCCAATGAGTGATCGATGCTTGTCAGTTGGGACATCGATGGTTTCGGTGGTTTGACTCTCCCGCTCGAGAACAATTTGATTCATCCTAGCGATGATCTTATCGACGACATCTGCCTTGCCTTCAATCTTGATAGCATTGCCATCAGCTTCAGCCTTGGGAAATTGAATTGTTCTGGCAAGTTCACGTCGATCGTCAGATCCGCCGGCCTGGACGACAATATCGCGAAGTGCAGAACCTGAAAAGTTAGCGTTATATCCATGTAGGGAAGAGCAAATGACCAACCTCCTGCACCAATTAATGCCCTGTGGTGTTTCTTGTCCACCTCCAGGGTCTTTGTAACTGTCTGATCGAAGACGTCTCTCTTCTCCTCGATCATCTTTTTGGCCTGAGCAACTTGAGCCTTTGCGCCCTTGATCTGAATCTCAACCCGGGCAGAAGGGTCCTTGGCGTCTCTCGCGTTCGGAATATCGATTCTGGCGCCGGTCACCTGTCGAATCTCGTCCATACCGCTTCCACTCTTTCCAATCAACGATGGTATTTGACCTGCTTGAACAGCAACGGCGGCGGTGTAGGAGTTGTCCTTGTAGTATTGGAGAAGAGACAGAATCTCGTCTCGTGCCTCATCAGCCCCCTTCTTGGGGCCTTTAACGATGACCTCGTCAGGCTCCTGCTCACGACGCGGGGCTCTACGACCAGCCTCGCTCGCAGCATCGGCATTCGACTGATCATCTCTGGCCTGTCTCGCTGATCGAGGGAAATGGATCTGGACCTTGTATCGCGTTTGGAGCTTGTTGATTTGAGCTCCTTGAGCACCAATAAGCTCACGGTGGTACTTTGGATCAACCTTCAAAACGTAGGTTGCCTCATCAGCCCATTGCTTCCCGAGAGAGGTGATATGGCTCTTGGCAGCCTCTGCTTTCGCCTTAGGACCCTTCAATTCAACGGTGCCGTCATTGACGTTGATCTCAACATCAAATCTATCTCGGAGGTCTCTGACGTTGCTTCCTCCCTTGCCAATAAGTTGGTTGGCATGCTTTTGGGGGAAGTCAAATGACAACGTAAAGCCGCGCTCCTTCTCATCCTCCTTTGCTTGTTCAACAAAGGCTACAACCTTTGCAGCCAAGGATTCAACGGCAGGGGCTGGACCACGAAGAGTAACGACCGTGCCTGCAGCCGCCACACGGACAGGAATTTGATCAGCAGAGCGAGCTTGTTGCTCCTTGTAGATGAACTTTCTTAGCTTTTCGTGGAAACTGCAAGTATTAGCCCTGGTAGACCCAAATAAGGTCAGAAAACTTACATTTGAGGCACATCGATGGAGGTACTGATAATTTGAGCCTGTTTGCTGAGAATCCCCATGATATGGGCTCTGGCATCTTGCAAACCCTGCTGGAAAGCTGCGATTTCGGAGGGGCTGGGTTGACCCCGTGGAACTTGGTACTCGGGTTCCAGCCCACTCTCACCCTCAAACACAAGGATAACCGGCATCTCTGAATCGGTCGTTTCGGGTATTACAAGATGGACACCATAATCCTTCTTGACCTTGGGTGAAATCTCCTTCCGGATGTGGGCGTGGAAGAATGGGTCAACCTCGACTGTCGAAACTCGAGTTGGAGGATGGGCATCGATAATGCTGTTGATCTCAGTTCGTGCCCTGATAGCGTTCTTGCCATCTCGGAAGAAAATATTCCATGTATCTTCTCGCTGCGTTGTTGCGATATGGAACTGGTGGAGCTTCTCCAGTCTCTCAAGCTCCTTCCGATCGCGAAGGTATTGAGTAACGTTCCGAGCATGCTCGCGGTTTCCTTGTCGAGCAATATTGACTGTGCCTTGCTGCATGCTTGTTGCAAGCTCTAGTGCACGGTTCTCAGCTGCTTCAAGAGCTTCAGCGGGACCGATGAAAGTAATGGTTTCCTCCTCATCAGGGCCGGGGAGAACAATAGCGCAGCCAGTATTGGCGAAGAAATCTTGGGGAGTTATGCCCCGGTCACCAATAACATATTGATGTTGGGCTCTATCCACAGACAGTTGTCGAAGTGCCAACTGTTGCCGTAATTCTTGAGCGAAGCGTTCGATTTCCGCACGAGCTGCTTGGACGGCTGCTCGGTCACCTGCAACAGAGATGTGGTTGTCCTCAGCGGCTGGAAGAAAAGCAGGGCTGTGACCTGCCAGGGGTTGTTGTGGGGGAGCTTGAGCATTCCAGGTGTGGTAAGGAGGAACTCGAACCTGGACTCCGTGTGCCTCTTCCAATGCATTGACTCTCTCGTTATGACGTCCGGCAATGAAAGGGTAGAACTCGGCAGGAACAGCTCGAAGCTTGGTAGTCACAGGTCCCATGCGTTCGTTGGCGATCTTGTCAATCTCTCTTCTTGCCATCGCAATTGCAACAGGGTTGCCTTCAAGGACCACATTGACCATGTCATCGTCCTCATCTACCGGGGCTGGGCCATCATCCGTCTTCGGCAGCTGAATTCGAGCTCCGGTTGCCTCTTGCAATGATTTGATGGTCGCGCCTTGTTTGCCAATGATATGCGCTCTCGCAGAACGGGGGATCGGGACTTGGCTAGAAGTCTGTATGTCTGTTAGTAAAGGAGTAGGTATAACGGCTTGAGGTACTGACCTTTGCGCCAATTTGTACTCCCAAGTCTCTAAGAGCTTGGTTTCTAACGGCGTCTTTCGGGGGTATAGTTTCCCGGAACTCCAAAATTCCACCCTCTCCAGCTGAGACAGTCATGTTCGTTCTGTACTTCTTGTTGACATCCTTAACGATCTCTGCCATGGGCTTTTTCAACTGGTTACGTGGTAAAACCTCATGCTTTTGTAGCACCATAATCGGGGGCCCTTGATTGCCAGCTAATGACATTGAAGCACCCTTTGGTGCTGAGTAGCTTGCAGCTGAGGGGGGTGTGTCTATGCCAGATTTAGGGGTAGAAGACCCATTGGTTGAGATGCCATTTGCTCCTCCATTGGTTGCCTTTGGGGCAGCTGGTGAAGGTTTCGCGACCCAGCTAGGCCTGGACTGCGCAGGTTGGACAGGCTTTGGGGCTCCTAAGCCAGGAAACAATTCGTTAGATTGTGTGTCCAAAACGGGGATCTTCTCTTTGGAGGGGGCAGCTTCTTTCTGCTTTCCGGCAGACTTTGCTGACATTGTGGAACCCCATTGTGACGACGGTGCGGCTTCTTCAGTGGACTCTAGAACACTGGCTGATATTGGTTCAGGTGTGTGCCTCAAGTCCTCCTCGTCTGGAACTTCCTCGATGGTGGCCTTATGCACTTCGTCATGGTGTTTCTGCATTAGCTTTTGAGCTGCAGACAGTGTCGCTTGCTTGTCGCTTTTGCCATTCACACCAATTTGCTCGGAAGAGTCGGAGGAGGCCATAGTGGTTTTAGAGAGTTACTCAACAGTGATGGAGGGTGACCGGTATGTCGAGTATCAAACGTTAAGAGGAGGTTCGGCTGGGGTTCGCTTTAGACTGTCTAATCGGAACGTTAGAAATCTGCAGGCTGGCGATCCACTCATTCGGTAGCAAGGCGATGTACTTACCAATTGGCAGAGGTTGAATGAACGAATTGCGACACCCAATTAACCCGGAACAAAAAGGTGACGGTGTAAAGGCCACGAAGACGAATCAGACGGGACAGCTCCTACTGTCTATGGAATTGCATAAAGGGCAATATTATGTAGATTTCCAAGAGATAGCAGGAGTGGAGGGAGAAGGGAGGCGCATGCAAATGGCCGTCGAACTTGTTTCGGGGTTGTGGATGGTTGGAGGTGCTTGGAACAACTTTTGGATCTCGACCTTTGGAGAACGAAGGTGGAGCGACTACGAAGCCGACTAGGGATTAAGCGAGAAACGCCGTCCGAACGGCAAGGGCAAGAAAGGGACTTCGAATTCTGGTTCACATTTGCAATAAAAAAGAAGGGGGAAAGAAATGGTCCCAAATTTGATTCTGGACCAGCTCGCCAATTGTTTTCCAATCTAGTTGAATGAGCACTTTCAACTGAGGCCCAAAATAATCAACGGTGGACGCGTCCTCAGAAATGACATCAAAGTCTTCCAAGAAACCCTGGACCCTTGATTTACTTCACGTGAAAAGCCCTGGAATCCGTTTTCCGTTGCAAACCGGGGAAGAAGCCTCTGACCATCATCTAAACTGCCACGCGAGAGAAGGTTCAGGACAAGGTAGAGGGACCGGGGCGGCACCTTGAGGCCCGATCGAAGGGTAAAAAGATGACACAGGCTGATGTATCGGAGCTGCTTGGAACATCCACGAGAACGGCTGAAGGTTGCACAAAACTTTTCTAAAATTTGGTTTCGTAATTTTCCCAACATCAAAATTCCCATCATTATCAGTGGCACGAGTCTTCAACATCGTAGGAGCCTTTGTGTGTAATTGGAGAATGCCCTCGGAGAGCGATGGAGTCGAGGATGGCCAATGTTTCACAGCCATTCAGCTTCAGGTATTTAGAGAGACGATCTCTTCTTTCTGAGCACTGAAGCTCTCCCTCGAAATGTCGCTTCAGGTTTGACAAGTCTACTGGCTTCCGAGAGAACAGGCCAGAGAGAGCCCGTGGCTGGCCCGGCATGGCGGGGTCATTTATGATCTTGGTGGGAGGTGGAAGGGCAGCTAAACGAAGTGGTCTATTCCAGGATTGATCCCAAAATTCGGAACTTGAAGATATCCTTTGTATATATACAGATCTACCCATTTGAGGAGAATTCTGGTGATTGGTTGCCTTTCACGGGTGCACTGTCCTAGAGCCTTTCGTAGCTTTTTAGGGCGCTTTTCTTCTGGACACTGTGGTTCAGCCAGCCAACGTGTCAAGAGTGGCTGAGGATATTGTCCGTGTTCACGATGGATCCGGCACTTCACCCGATCTCTTGTTCGGGGATGGTCGCCGTGGTCGCCTCGATGATCCACGGAGGTCACGGACCGAAATGTGGTGGCACGGCGTGGCTTTTCGACCTTGAGAATTCGATGTCGACATGCAGCTGAACATCCAATGTTGTGATAAAGTTGGAACATGCAAATGCAAATGCAAATGCAGAAGCAGAAGCAAAAGCAAGTCACTCTGCTGCCCCTCATGCTGTGGTGCGCCAACCGCCGAGACAACGTTCGCAATGAACAATCGAGGGATCCGAAGAACGGACCGAAAGGGAGTCCTTCGACCGCATCATGGTCCGGGCTGATCGTCCAAGTTCCTCATATAGATGCAAAGAGCAGGATAGAGGGCTGGGTTGGATCTCAGCCACTGTCGAAAGCTTCCAGAATGGTACCAGAAGCCAAAGCCAAACGGCGGCACCAGGGATCAGGACACCTTTCTGCAGGGAAGCCAGCAAGCAGGAGGGGAGGTGAACTCTGCAGCAGACCTTGAATATCCCCCTTCATGCAGCAAATCCGCACAGAAGCAACCCGGAGCAGCGCTTGTTGGACTATTATTGGAGAGCAGCCGGCTCGCCTGCAGGCGTACTTGTAATGCTGCCAACAAATGATGAATGCGAATGCAGCCGCTCCCATGGCCGTCATGACGTGAGGGGGCCCAAGATGGTGATACCTTAGACGCGGTCTTGAGACGACCAGCACTTGACAAGCACCAGGCTGCGTGGATCTTGGGCCCTCTCGGACCAGCTCATTTCAAAGGCTCTTGTGGTGCGGTTTCTTCGTAGCGTCGGGCATGTTGGCGCATCCTCAGGTTATCTGACTGTATTGGCACTCTCCCCATCCGCCTCCGGAGAGGGACAAAAAAAGTCAAAGGAGAAAAGCTTGTTGTGCACAGTAAATAATCGCAGGGCTTTTGCTTTAGCCGCAAGGTTCTGCTGGTGAGCAGCTCATGTCTCTCCGGCTCTGCCACCCAGAAACTCCACAAGTATTTGCCCGACCAGGCAAAGCGTGGCAGGGTTCGGGAGTGTAGCGTGCAACTGGCAACTGGCAACTGGCAGGCCTCGCAGGTTCGCAGCGCAGTGCCAACGCCTGCCCAATGGGCCTGCTGGAATCTGGATACACGCACTCCATCCAAGGCCATATTTCGACTTCGAACTTCGTCCTCGACTGGCTGCCCAGCTGTCCGTCAACCTGTCCTCGCCCTCGCCCTCCTCGTCGTCGTCGTCGTCGTTCGTCTCGTCCTGATCTGCGCGTCGTCCTCCATCATCAACAACAACCACCACCTCTCTTGCAGACCCATATCGCCCTGCCCCCCCAATTCCTGCACTGCAACCCCCTCGTGCCCCCAGTCACGACTGCCGCCGTTCGATGGCCAAGTATATCCGTTCTTGACACACAGAACGGTCGTCCCGCAGCCGCCAATTGCCAATCCAGCGTGTGATTGGGCAGCCCCAGCAGCGCAGTCGAAACATACCATACCACACCAGAGCACCAAGCACCAAGCACCATCCATACCCAGCCTGCATAGACTCCGTTTGAGGTCTGAGGGACCCGGCGGAAGGCACGTCAACATGGAGGAAATAAAAACACCTGCTCGACGCCTCACCAAGAAGCCGCCTCCGAGCGTTGTAGCTGCTGCGATCATCTCGGCCGATGCCCGTGGCACCGACAACCGATCTCTGCGCAGCCAACGATCGTCCGCATCGCTCCAGAGAGCTCCTTCGGCGCCGTACCCCAGATCGCACGCCCACTACGGCCATACCCGCAATACCACCTCTCCAAACGCTGCCGTGTACGCATCGTCGAATTCCTCACTCGATCGCCAGATATCTGGCCCCTCTCCAGTCCTGGCGAGCTCCGAGTTCAACGCGCCCCCTCCGGGCTCGGGCGGGGCAAGCGCGAAGGTGAATTCAACGCGTCCCCTCAGCGAGAAGTCCTCACAAGAATTCGTCGGCGCTCCGTTTGATGGCAACTCCATCCTGAACCAGTTCGACTCGACGAAAGCTTCAGGATACCAGAACTCCCTGCGACGGCCTCCTCCCCCTCCTTTAGCACACACATCCCCAGACCCGCGCATGCAAAGCCCACCACTACGACAATCCGCCAGCTTCTCCGCAGGAGACAAGATGGGCGAAAAGCAGCCCCCCCGCATCGGTGAGAACCAGCTGATCTCTCCAAAGAGATATTCGGATGAGACGAAGGATACAAAGCCTAGCGTCATGCGCAAGAAGTCTGGGTTCTCCGGCTTCATGAGCAGCATTGGTGTTGGTTCGCCCAGAGGAGTTAAGATATCTGCACCTGAGAACCCAGTTCACGTAACCCACGTAGGATATGATAACCAGACCGGCCAGTTCACCGTAAGTACCGTGCGAATGACACGAGATCGAAACAATGTCAAACGCGCTCGTTTGCTAACGCTGTGCAGGGCTTGCCGAAGGAGTGGCAGCGGATGATCAATGATAGTGGCATCACAAAGAAGGAGCAAGAGCAGAACCCGCAGGTTGTTATGGAAATCGTCGGTTTCTACAAGGAAAATGCAGAAAAGGCAGGTGATGAAGTCTGGGACAAGTTCGAGAACGCAAAGACACCAGAGCTGCGCGTTGGTACTTCGATCCCACCACCGATCTCGCCTGGACTGCTGAACACGCCAAACTATGGCTCTATGACAAGCCCGCCAGCCAGTCCTCGATTCCCAGCAAACCACGAGACTAGCTTCGAAAACCCCCGATCTCCCCCTCCTGTTCCGCGACCTGCACCCCAAGGCCCAGCTTTGCAGCCAAAGGATGTTAATGGCTTGGTACCGACGCGTCCAGCACCCC
Source organism: Hyaloscypha sp. PMI_1271 (assembly GCA_021399465.1). Taxonomy (NCBI): domain Eukaryota; kingdom Fungi; phylum Ascomycota; class Leotiomycetes; order Helotiales; family Hyaloscyphaceae; genus Hyaloscypha; species Hyaloscypha sp. PMI_1271. The sequence goes on along the minus strand of JAJTUS010000003.1, from coordinate 982,326 downwards.
GACCACCTGTGCCGTTCCAAGGTCCCACCAGAGCTGCACCGCCTCCCCCTATGCCTGGCAAGGACTCTGGTATTGGCATGTCACGTCCAAGCGAAGACCTTCCAGCTCTCGCATATGTGCCCCCATCACAACCAGATGTCTCGCCAATCCTTCCGGAGGAACACCGTTCACCTGCTAATTCGCGTGCCAATGGCGTTTCCCCCTATGCTTCTACGACTCCTGTTCTGCAGCCTGTATCGCAAAAGGTTTACCAGCAGCAACTCATGCAGCAGCATCATCAAAGCTCCCTAGATCGTATGCCAAGCAAGCGTGCACCACCTTCAGGACCAACTCCGCCAACCCCGCAAAACCAATATCAACAACAACCGAATCTGAACGGTATCCCTCATCCCAGCCAATCAGTCAGAGCAACAGGTGCTAGACCACGACATCGTCCACGTCAAAGCACTGGTATTGACATTGTTGCGCGTCTGAAGCAGATCTGCACCGAGGGTGACCCAAGAGACATCTATGGGGACTTGGTTAAGATTGGTCAAGGCGCGTCTGGTGGTGTATTCACAGGTTACGAGAGAGGATCCAACCGACTGGTCGCCATCAAACAGATGAATCTAGAGCAGCAACCGAAAAAGGACCTGATCATCAATGAGATTATCGTCATGAAGGAGAGTTCGCATCCGAACATTGTCAATTTCATTGACAGCTTCCTGGTTGTTGGCGAATTGTGGGTTATTATGGAGTACATGGAGGGAGGTAGTTTGACAGATGTTGTTACTTTCAACATCATGTCAGAAGGACAAATCGCTGCTGTTTGCCGAGAAACATTGAAGGGTTTGCAGCATCTGCATTCAAAGGGTGTAATCCACCGCGATATCAAGTCAGATAACATTTTGTTGTCCATGGATGGCAACATCAAGCTGAGTGAGTGTTGCCCATGACCATTAGTGAAAACAACTAACACGTCGCTCAGCTGATTTCGGTTTCTGTGCCCAAATCAATGAAGCTCATAATAAGCGAACTACCATGGTCGGAACTCCGTATTGGATGGCCCCCGAGGTTGTCACGAGAAAGGAGTACGGCCGCAAGGTAGACATCTGGTCGCTCGGTATCATGGCTATTGAAATGATTGAAGGCGAACCACCCTATTTGACCGAGTCACCCCTCCGAGCTCTGTACTTGATTGCTACCAACGGTACACCGGCAATTAAGGATGAGCAACAACTGAGCCCAGTCTTTAAGGACTTCCTCTACTTCGCCTTGAAGGTCGATCCAGAGAAGAGAGCCAGCGCTCACGATCTGTTACGAGTAAGCCGCTACTCTCCTCTCCCGTCAACCCCGCTAATATATGCTGCAGCATGAGTTCATGACGAAATGCGCCCCCCTCATCGAACTCTCTCCCCTTGTCCGTGCGGCCCGCAATGCTCGCGCTCAAGAGAAGGCTCAAAAGGCTGCCGCCTCATGAGCCCCTCCCCCACCACAACTACAACACCTTGTTTGAGTAGGATAGAAAAAGCACGAAATCACACACTCCTCTACATACCAATTTTTTTCTCTGGGCGGCCATCGAATGCTGCAAAAGCATTGCACAGTACATTACACATACGAAACGAACAAAATACCAAATTCTCGAATTCGATTTGATCAGGCGAGGCGTTCAGGTTCTGGCGTTGTTTGGCCATCCGGCTGGATGGCTGGATCCGGATTCCCTTACATTTGACTGATGATCGGAATCGATGTTGGATTGTCAGAGTCACATGAGTCACATGTTTGAGTTGAATATCACACAACCGGGGAGCAAGCACTACGACACGAGAGAAGAGAGATGTTTGGACATGACCGAGTAAATGACTGTTGGACTTGAATATTGAATCGGACCAAGCTAGCGAATGCGAGCGTGGGGAAGATAGAAGGGCAATGGGCGCTGATTGTATGGACTTCAACAAATATGAAACGGATCACGCGAGCAAATGCGAGCATAGGGAAGATAGAAATAAGCGATGAATTATGGAGGAATTTCTTCTTCTTTGTTCCCTCCTTTAGCCCTAAGGGGCGGAGAGGAGACGAAATAGGGAGGACATCCATTTCAGCGTAACGAAAGGGGGTTTTCTTTGTGCCTGTTGCCTACTACCCTGTTCTTATTGAACTCAGGCGGCATACATAGGGTGGTGAAATGAAGTGGATAATTCAATCTTCCTTGTGCATTTCCTATGATTGTGAAACCGGCTTGCTCAATGGCATATTGTGTATTGTGGGGGGGAGGCCGCTTCACTGACCTCATGATTTTCTTCACCAAGGTAATCCGGCGAAGCAGTTTGGAGAACTGCACAAGAGGGCAGCAGGAATCAAGATTTCTCTCTTCAGCGAGGATCAATTTACTAATCGTTGCCCACCACACAGCTTGCCTTGCCTTCCATGACCCTACCTACTAACTGCAAAGCGCGACAAACTACTGCTAGTCCTCCCCATTCCCATCCTCGGCGGCCTCCGAACATCAATCAATCAATCAATCATTCATAACCGATCCACCCCTGCCCCCATAGAACCCTCGCCCCATCCCCTCACCTCACCTCGTCTCGCCCCCATCTCTCCAGTATCAAACAAATCCAGTACCCTAACCAAAACAAATTCTCCGAGATCAAAGGGCTAGGCCAGGGAAGGCAGCAAAACGAGGATGTGGTCGTGTGGTGGTGTAGTGGGGGGCACACCGATTTTAGACCGCAGCTTACCGAGACAGGCTCCCACCCCCCCTTTCTCTCCCCCTCCCCCCTCCACACACACACACAGTTTCTCCAAGCAGGGGCGGCGCTTAAAAAAAACTTTGTTGTTCAGGGGTTGGAAACGCTTGTGGCGGCTAGAGTACTGTACCGTATCAGCTGGTCGTGAAGCTGGTGCTTGGCTTCGCGTTTGGTGGGGTGGGAGGGAGGCTTGCTTTACGGGAATGAATTAGTTGGGGGCTTGGGATTGGGGGCGGGTTATGAGGGGCTGATTTGCGTTGCTTGGGAGGGACGGGGGGAGAGGGTTGTTGGTTGCGTCACTGAGGCTTGGAGATTCGACTGAGGATGAAATGAAGAATGTCACCACAGATAAGAGTCTCAAAATGTCAGAAGAAGCGTCTCTCTATTGCCATTGAAAAGCCTTCTGCTGCAGCTCAAAGCCTAATAAAGCTTGTATCTTGAATGTACTTCAGGTTGCCCCGTGTACCAGCCAGTGTGCCCTTGCGAAATCAAATGAAATCAAACCATGCAAAGCAAGCAAAATGCAATCAAGCCCCAAATACGCAAATCGCAAACCCTATCTAGAAAACGCCGCCCGCTAACCCGCTATCAGACCGTACCGAGGATATCACGAAAGAAAGAAAACCGTGTTTGCTTTGCCCGAGCGAGTGAGCTTGCCGTCAAGTTACAGGATGATGTGTCTATTCGGACATCCATCATCAAAAAACATTATACATCAGAACCCTCCTTACTCATCAGAGAAAGGATAAGAGAGAGGTTGAGATGATGCTGCACTGTTATGGTGGTATCCATTCTGTGAATAAGATCCTCAATAGCGATCAGTAGAGGGTGTAGCCGCCGTCGATGATGACGTTAGAGCCGGTCATGAAGGCAGAGGCGTCTGAAGCGAGGAGAACAGCAAGACCGTTGAGGTCATCGACTGCACCGAGGCGCTTTTGTGGGGTGAGCGACTTCCAGATCTTCTTCTGGGCGTCGAGGGCTGGGACGTTGTTCAGGGCTGTGTCCATGTAGCCTGGATTTCATGTTAGAAAGGGATTTAGGGTTGGAGGAAGGGTAATTACCGGGAGAGATGCAGTTCACACGGATGCCGTACTTGGCCCATTCAGCAGCCAAGGACTTGCCGAGTTGGATGACACCGGCCTTGGAGGCATTGTAGCAAGATTGCTCTTGCGGATAGTTGACGATGGAGCCGGACATGGAGGCAACCAAGATGATTGATCCAGGCTTGTTCTCGGCCATCAGGGCACGACCAACTGCCTGAGATACCATGAATGAACCAGTCAAGTTGATATCGATCAATCTGCGCCACATCTCGAGATCGTAGGTCTCGGCTGGGATGTTGGAGCTGTGAAAGTGTTAGCCGAAGTTCAGATAATTGCACACCGACCCGCATGACGTATTTTGAGGACACAAAGGGAAGTGAATATACAACAAAGAATTGAGGGGTCAAGACGTCATGAGATGGGAACTTACTCAGCAATACCGGCGGAGTTGATCAGAACATCAGGTGCACCATATTTCTCCAAAACGGCCTTCATGCCGCTCTCAACTGCACCAGCATCACGGACATCGACCTTCAAGAACTCAATTGGGATTGTAGAACCGGTCTGCTCATGGAGTTCGGCTGCCGAGATATCTCCAAGGTCCTGGTTGGCGTCAAAGAGGATCATGTTCTTGGCACCAGCCTCGATACATGCACGAGCAATTGAGTTTCCGAGACCACGAGCACCGCTACGAAATTATATTAGCACATGGGTTCGCCTTTGTTGGAAGTAAAGATTATGGCTTACCCAGTGACAATAACAGTCTTGCCCATCAAGCTGAGGCTTTGCATGGTCTTTGGCATGGTGTTGTAAACATTCTGGGTCAAAGGAGACACCTTGCTGCTGTGAGCGTCCTCACCAACAATGATGGTAGAACGCTGCACCTCTCCACCAGAATAGGAGGACTGGAGGACCTCCTTCTCAGCAATGACCTCTGGAGGGGTGCATCGCTTGGTGGAAGCTGTGAAAGAGGCACGGGCAACCTTTGGCAAGGAAGCACGAGCGATCTGCGAAGGTGTAGCTACCTTAGTAGCGCGGATGACGGAGCGAGCAAACATATTGAAGGTATGTGAAAGAATGTGGAAAGGTAGTTGTGAGTTGTTTGTGGTGGTTCTTCGGAAGATCGAAGAGACTTCGAACTTCTTGTGGAGGAAAGAACGAAGGAGGTTCGGCAAAGAAATTTCTCGACCCTTATTTAAGTTCGAGAGTTCCCAATTCACCCCAATTCACTTCCGTTGCTCCTCCTTAATCGCTCGGTCTCGGATGTAAGTTTCGATGACGAAATGTGAAAAATCGGACTCGCTTTTCTGGATATGTTTAGAAGTGGTGCTCGCTTTCGCGTATTTGATAAGAACTAGAAATTTGCGAATCTGCTTGTCAATTAGCCCTTGCCACTCAATGCAAAGCTGCACTCGAAGGTACAGAGTAGTACAAAGTGATACGAACCTAGAAGCAACGCAAGGCAGGCTTTGCAGAGGGTATCTCAAGAATCCAAAAGAAGTACTTTTGTGCTGACAGAAGCGTAACGCTGAAGCTGAGGAATAAAAATCCAACTCTTGGGTACTTGTACTGGAATTGAAGTCGATTACGGTAGCGAAGAATGAAACAGAAGAATCCCAGCTCTTGGTCTTCCTATTAGTCGCAAGTGTGTCTTTCTATCAAAAACAGGAACCAAGTCTAGCTGCAGAACGAGAAATCAGAAATATCTATAAGCAAACTCAAGTTTTTCAACACGAAGACGCGGTCTATATATGGATCAGACCCAGAAAAGTTGTCAGCCGACGTGTGAATGGCCACCGTTCCGTATCCGTCTATCCGTCACCGGGGGCTGGCTGGCTTGGAATGACACTGCAAAAAGAAAACCACTTGGACTCCGCGCTCGAAGAACAAGAACTTTTCCGAAGGGTGAGCAGAGAGAGAATCAGAGACCGGGGAAAGTAAGGAGATTTGTCTGTTGGCAGAAAGAATACTGTGAATGTGGACTGATAGTCAGATGGGGGGGACTCGGGTGAGGGAGAAGGTCGCAGCACCACCTTTTTCTATGGTTTTTTTCTGCCGTCAGATAACGCCTCAACGCCTCTACGCCTCCCAAGATTACACAGCAGGGTCTACAGGGGAGCTTCTAGATGTCCGTGCTGCTATGCATAAGTCTCACCCACTACTGTACCCACAGTATTTACACTATTGAAGCGCCGGGACAGGGTTGGCAGAGCCGGGAATCTCACTTGGCCGTCCATGCCCCCAGGGGTTGCGGGCCCAAGGACAGGTCCAGAGACACCGTCACACCAGAGACCACCAGAGGCCGCGAAACTCGTGGGGGTACCTGGGAGGGAGCAAACGACGTCGCAACAGCGAGGCGGTGTGTGTGACCTTGTGATTCTCCAGCAGAGCCCAAGCAGGCACGGAAGTACAGTATCGTCGGAGCGCGCGCCCTGGAACAGCAATTCTATTGCTAATGCGAATAATGCGAATGTCTGGACACGGCTGCTGCCAGGAGCAGCGGATGCCCTGAGCGGCCGACTCGATCAGCTGGCCAAGTTGCCAACACGAGGGTACCACTACAGGCTGTGCTCAGGTTTTTCCATTGGATTCGGGGCTGTGACAATATGGGAGGGAGATCAAACCATGCGGCTGAGAAGCCAGACGAGATGGGCTGGCGGCAACCTTACCAACGACTACCGATCTGTCTCAAGCAGATTTACAGTACGAAATTTGATGGCAGCCTCTTGGGCAATGGGCATCGATAGACGAACCACTCGACTGACTCGAGGCTGGATGTGACCAACGAGCAGCCCAAAATGGCACACATGTGAGTAATGGGCATCATGGGCCAAGAGGGATGGACACGACCACGACCTGGTGTTGCGGGCCCAGACGAGACCAGGTCCGCTCCCCCTGGTGCGGATGCTCGTCCCAGACTCCCCAGGCCTGAATGCGAAGATGCTTCCTTACAGTAGGATGGGAATCTTGGCAGGTCGGCCGAGCTTTGATAGGCAGCCGCATTTCTTTGAACAGAGCCAGAATGCGGTCGCCAACGCTGTCCGACTCGGAGATGTCGATGGCGGTGAGAAACATTCAAGTGATGTGATTCCAATTCCATCTCCGCTGCCCACTGCCCAGCCTGCCCTCCACGCTCGCTCCCGCTGGCTCGAGCGTGCAGGCTGCAGCAGGTCCATCATCTGATGCGCTGAAAAAACGTTTAATTACCGCTCGACGTCCGGATACCGAGTTGCAACTTGCAACTTGCTTCCTTTTGGCTGGGCAGTGACTGACCTGCGAGTCTGTGACTCTGTGAGATTGAAGAGGTCGGATAATTCGGGGGCAGCACAAAGCCACAAGCGCCAGCCCAGCGTGGTCGGCGACAGGCGTGGAACGTGGGAGTGCGAAATCCGAAATTGACGGCGCCACCGTCACTCGCCAAAGACGCCTTCTAGAAGCATGGAAAAGCCTAAAAGGCTTCGTTTCCATTACTAAGGTAGCTCCCCCTATTGAGGAGGCTTGGACGTGCGGGCTTACGGAGTGCTACCCTTTGGGGGCAAGGCCGGGAGGAACTAGGTTAGTAGGTAAGTAAGCTCCCCTGGATCCTCCCTGGATTCTCCTCAGCTTCTCGTAGCTTGGGGCAATGGGGATCCAAAATTGGACCCCTAGAGTGAAACATGCTAATTATGGCCTGACTCGTGACGATCATAAATTTGTCGGGCTCTGATCGAACCTCACCTCAAGCAGCCGGCTTTGCTTCGGTCTTCAGATGGCATCTTCTCTCTTCTCTCTTCTCTCATGCAAAGAGTCGCCACAACTCCAGGAACTTCATGATAAGAAGTCGAAAGATCGCCGGAAGATTGCCATATTGGGATCAAGTCGAGCTTTGTATGGTTCAACTGCCTTAGTGGCGGGCGACAAGATAAGAGGGTGCAGAGCCGATTTCGCAAGTACCACAGACCGCTGGGGGCGGAAGTCTGGTAACAGCAAGTGTCGTAGGGCTTGGCTTGGCTACACAGTTATCTCCAACGTTGAGTTTCGAGGGTGTTTTCATCCAGCCATCCCATTTCAAAGTCGTTCAGGAATTGTTTGGGTGAGAACCGCTGTGCTCTGTACCAAGTCGGCGACACCGCTTTCGGAGTTCCTTAAGTCAGTTGATATTGAGCGCCAGGAAATTGCGAGATCGGATCCTTGGGATACGACGATATGATTTTGAGAATATTTGCTACTTTGTTCTTTGCATTCTCTCTGCAATGATCGATATCGCTTGCTGTTAATCCAGGGACTCTGTCGTACCAGAGGTGATGCAATGCGCAGCTGCAGCTCGTTCCACCAGGATCACTAGCTGGGACATCAGCAATTATCGGCAAGAAGCCGACAGACTGCTCTCAGAACTCTAACAGTAAGGCTAAATGAGCTATAGTCAGCTCGCTGAGCCCCTGTGAGAATCGAGCCACAGTGAGCCACAGTGAGCAGCAGTAAGCAGTACTAAGCAATTCAGCTCCGACCTAACCCACACGCTTATCGCTAAAGTTGGAAATCACATTTATTCTTCCTTATGAGCTAAACGCTCTGGATTGTGGCTGTCTTGAGAAACCACAGAACTGCGAGCATGCAGGCGGCTGGTACCAAATGTTGTGCAATGCAGCCTCCCCTCGTGCTCCGTCACACCTACGCCCACACCCCCACCCCAAGGATTTTTTTCTTGATAACTATCTGCAATTATATTTGCGAGATTGTGTACGGTGCTCAGAGGGGAAGAACCCAGGGTGGAGTCCTGGCCCTCGCTGAAGTCGCGAGTATTCAGCTCTGGAACTCGCGACACAACCCATTACGAACTTGAGGACTGCTTGTGGTTTACGTCCCCTGCCATTTTTCACTAAAATAGCTAAGGAGAGGTGCTGAGTCAATGCTCGAGGAGTTGACCCGGTGTTAAAGGCACCATGAAAGGAAGCTATGAGATGGCGTCAACAGGCGAATCAATTCCAATTTCAAACCAAAGAAAGCAGCAGCCTCAAGGCTCAATCACCACCCCTTATTCCCCGGCAACCCCCCCCGCCCCCCAACCCCGTCCCACCCCTCCTAACACTCCCCCTCATGCTCTTCCTCCTTCTCATACTCCAAATTTTGTTTTCAAAGCTTGTTTCAACGCCAAAGTCTCATCCACCCGCCTCTCACCTTGTGCCATTTCAGGGCACGCTCAGGGGCGAAACTGCACGGTGAAATGAATAGCGAAAGTGATACAAAGGTAAAGGCAGCTAGCTATACATTACTGATACTTCGCAACTTTCATGGAAAGAGTAATGGTTAGCCTGTTGCTTCAATATGGTTTGAATATGTGGTCGTATATCCGACAAGAAGCAGCTCCCAATAAATACTCCCATGCTCCCAAAGATTATCAAGTCTCGTGGCAAAACGGCGTCAAGTAGAGGATGCAGAAGAGAACACAGGCACGTGCCGGGGAAAGGAGCAAAGGCGGAGCCTCCCGAGAATTTGCCTGTTCGCTTCCCGTTTTTGGCCTTTCTTTATTTCAATGATGCTCATTGCTAATATTTCACCAGACATATTAACCTTGTATAAGTACAAACAATACCCCTCATCACACCGCGTGGTTTCAGCTCAAATCTTGTCGCCTCTTCATATTCATCCTAATTGCCAAAACAGAGCGCACAGCCCTCTTTATTATCCCTAACGAATTTCGAATATACCTTTTTTCCCGCCAAAAATCCTAGTTTATCATCCTCTGCAGCGGCTCTTAGTCTTGGGTTAGTGGGAACCGGTTAAGGCAGTCCTTCTTATACCATTTGTAATTCCTATCGTGATGATGGAATGTTGTCAGAAGATGGCGTGAAAGCCACGAGAGTCCGGCGAAACGGAAATGATTTGTGTTGAATGCCTTGTACCTTGTACGCTCCGCATTCGCAGCCAGGATCTGGGATGACAGACAGCGGCGTCGAGTTCCCGTTTACGGTTACCTATCAGGAGGGCATCGTGGTGGTCTAATGATCGTAGTACCGTGGAATCTAGCTTCCTTCTTGCGTTTCCAACCACCCAACCAACATCCGCTCATGATCTTCCTATCTTACCTGAGCTTCCTCTTCCGCCAGGAGTAGCATTTCTTGCGATTGGAGATCAAACAACGTCTGGGTTAGCAATTCGGCCGCCCGGTCTGCGGCATCTCCATCCGTATTGCCATTCGCACACGCAACCACCGCGCATCGGTCAGACGGGGAGGGCAGGATGGTGCCGTCAGATCCATTCATATGACCACTGGATTGAAATACAAGTCGTTGGGGGGAGGGGAAGTAGCACCGAGAATTGGAGGGTGCGAGGGGTTCTGGCGAGACGGATATCGAGGATGGTTGGGGACGAAGGGCGATTCTCGGTCTGGGCAGCATGTCCGTCTGATGGCTGATGGCAATAATTTGACGGGAAGAAATTCCACTACTTGAACAGGTCACTGATAGAAACTTCCCATGTCCATGCTCGCAAGGATCGTGTGGTGCTGCTCGTCCGTGATGCTGATTTCCGACGAAACAGCTAGCTTCTCGAAGGGTGAATCTGATTATCTGACGTGAGGCATGGCCGTGTTATGGTAGATACAGTAGCATGTATCACTGCTGTTCGTGACATACGAACGGCCGCAGAATCCTCGGTATAGAGAGGTGGAATATTTACACCTGTATGCACGTTGCAGCAGAAGATTTTCTAGTAAGTAGCCCACTTAGGTGTAATTCCAGCTCCGTGTCGTTTCGGAGCGCTCTTGGTCGTCGGGTTTGGTGGTTGGGAACCAGTTGACAAAATTGATGAACTCATCCTCGGATGGGAGTAGGATATCCCTTGGGCCGAGCAGGAGACTAGATAGATATTAGCGTTGCGGACATGTAAAATAGGCATACACTGCAGATCGTAGAGTAGCTGGAGCAACAAGGGATGTCAACATTTATATGCATTTGGGATTTACGAGGCCGCTGGTATAAATCAGCATCGGTGGTTGGGCAGAACTCGGGAATGAACTTGATCAGGGGGTCGTCGAACTGAATTTTTCCCTCCACAGCGGCCCCAACGACTGCGGCGGAGAGGAATGTCTTGGATACGGAGCCAATGAGAAATTTTGAGTTGGATCAATGTGAACCAGGTGTTCAACGTCACAGACTCCGAAGGCTTTTGTGAACTCGACTCCGTTCTAAATAATGCCAATGCAACGGCCCAGAGCACCGCATATTAAGAGTAGCGTCTCAAGCGACTGGATGGTGTCCGCGAGGGATAGGTGAAAGGCGGAGGGGATGCGTCGCTGGTCGAAATTGGAGACTCCTCTTCGGGGACCATCTTGGAAGGCGCAATATAAAAACCTGGGGTGATGGAGGGGTGCAGAGTAGTGGTGAACAGGCCTCACTTATCACCGGAGGATTTCGAGATCGTGTTCGTGCGATCGAGGCTGCTTGAGGACGAACTTTCCCAGTTTCCGGGGAGCGACGTAGTCCGGAAAGCTTAGCAGGACGTCGGGTTCGAGGTCAAATGTTCCTTCGCCTGGATAACAGCCATTTCTGCTTTCTGAAGCAGTCTGGACTTGGCGCAAATTGGGAAGATTAAATTAGACATCAGGTAGCCGTAAAATCCCATAGTCCGTCTCAATCCATATGGAAATACTCTTGATCCACAACTTGTGGGCCATTCACACAGGGGGAATAAACCCTAGCCGACATACTCCGTATTCCCTAGTGTAACGGCAGCTGGGGGGAGGAGGAGGTTGATTTGGTGGTACTCCAGGCATGTTTAACAAAGCAATCTATCCTTCGCAAAGAGCTGGAGAAAGGGCGATGCAGCAGTAAAAGCTCGCGCTATTTTCGCGGCGGGGAAAATACTATGAGAGATGGTACCAAAGGGTATATTGATGCTGATTGCCGAATCCAGATATTCGACCAGCGATGAAAACATAAATTGCGGAAACAAGCACAAAATATTTTGAGGCATAAGGAAGGAAGATTCGCGTTCAGAACTCGCTTGAGTAGCCAGTCATTTCACAGCTAAATCACTCACCCCCTTTTCGCACGTGTCGGATTAAATCCAACCTGGGAACAATCTCAAAACAGTTCGGAAATTCCCAATAACCATTCAATTTGACCTAACCAAACCAAACCAAGCCAAAGCTTATTCCCAAAACTCCTCCCCTAAATGCCTTTAACATAACTTATTCGCATACTGTACTCCAAACGTGTCCCCACTCTGTATACCCAACCACCGCTCTGTACGACACCGGAATCGCTAATCTGAAAGAAACTCGTGGTGAGAGAGGAATAAAGCAAGGACAAAGAGAGAGTAAAGTATGTAATGGAAGTGTGGTTGTGGTATTGGGGCATCAGTCATTGTCTCTAGGTCATTTTCACATAATTGGCAGGAAATATGCCGGTTCGGGTGCCGATTATGCCCGTCCTACAGTTTGTCGTTAGTTCCCTATCTCAAAAGGAAGGGAGGGGGAACGGAGTAATGTGACAAGGAAGATATACCACCAATCGTTCGTACTATCAGTCTTTTTCGTCACCGTAATCACATCACCCTTCTTAAACCCCAAATCCCCCGGCTGCTCCCCATCAAAAGTAAACAGCGCGATCGCCTCATTGTCCCTCAAATTGCCTGTCTTCCCCTGGAACAGCGGTTTCGGCGCCGCAGGTCTACCAGGTCCAATTTTCCCACTCGGACTAACTGGACTAGTTGGCGAATCCGAGTACACATAATCGTCGTCGAAACCACGACCTCGCCCACTGTTCGCCCGGGCAACGCTTCCCGTAGGCCGATCATAGATGTCGTCTGCCCACGTACTCGCCCGTTTAGGCCTGTCGCTGTATATGTAATCTGATGCGTTTCCCTGTCCAGAATTGACGCTGCCTGTGCGATCCCTCCTTACGCCTTCACCGTACGCACTGCCTCTCCGTCCCTCCCACACCACATCATCATGTCTATCGTCATACACAGGGATATCGTTGTAAGTTGCATCATCGCCCGCGGAGTTACCAGCAAAGATTCGCGTGTTCAGGACGTTCATGAGCGGTTGTGCTGCTGGCGGGGGACGCACGGCACCGGTCAGAAGCTGGGCCGCAGTATAGCGTTGGCCGTAGAGTTTCTCGTTCGCATCTCTTCTCTCAATGATCGCCGAACCCTCCAAACTGACACCCGCGAACAAGCCCTTTGTCTTACTGTAGGAGAATATTCCAGCCACGCCTTTCATGCTCGCAGCTCCTGCGGCCTCGGCATTCCGTCCTACAGGTCCAGCTGCTATAGAAACATTCCCACCGAGTGTGATGGACCCCTGTTGAGAGAAGGTCCGCACAGCGGCGGCATCATTCAGGATGAAAACGAAATCTGTGAGCTCGAAGCCGATCTGGCCGCCGAAGCCAGCGCCCCCAGTGCCGATTGCTGAAGGGGCGCTCCAGGAACCGTCCGCGAGGCGGGCGACGACGACGCCGTTGCCGTATCGCGCTGAGCCGAGGAAGCCGGCTTTGATAACGGTCAGGATCGCAAGTCCCTGGGCTTCCGGTTAGTTTCATGTATATCCGAGCAATACTTCTCAGCTGGATGAGGAGGGAGGGGACAGAGCAGCTACCTTTGCGTTTGCAAGGATTTGAGGTGGAATGATCTTGTCTGGGCCAAAGGCCTGGCGTGGATCAACGAAGGATGCTAGAATCTTGCCGCACTTCTTGCATTCCGCTGTAGCGGGGTATATCAGCTGTTGCCTTGCTTCTAGAGCTGTAGCAGGAAGCACTTACACGCCATAGACGACGGAAGAGGGTTGTGGATCCCCATTGCGAACTTTCCCCTGTTTCTCTGGAAAAGAACAGGTATGAGGTTGTAGATGTGCCGTGCCTCAGCACGCTGGTGTGGTAGTGGGGTACCTAGGGCCGCCCGGTTCCTAACTGCCTGGTGTCCGGAATCCTAGCTGTGCCGAATATCCAAAAGCTTTTTCAGTAGCGCTTTCCTCAAATCTCAAATCTGCGAGAGCGCGCAAAAGCGTCGATGTTCGTGGAAAGGAAATGAGGGTCGTCGGCGTGGTTATGGCCGGGAGTTGGAGTGATGCGCCGCTGACTAGCACGGATTTCGTCACCAAAGCCTCTTCTCTCAAGCCACAATCACAATCAGGCGTGGCTGAGCCGTCACCTCCACGCGGACACATGGAGACAATTTGCCCGACTTCACAACCTGCCTTGAACAAGTGACAGCTCAACGACGACGACGCTCCAGCACAGCAATTTGCCTCTAAAACCTTACCCCGCTCAATCGCAAGAAGACTCCACCAACGGTCGGGCGCATCCGCGCACCATTCGTTGTGTCTGAGAACAAAGAGACTGTGGCATCCAACTCGAAACGATTCGCCCGCTGGATCCGGAATCTCCTCAACTACTCTTACCAACCTAAATACACCGCATACGCAATCTCACATTGAGAGCATTCGCAAAAGGGAGCAGTAAGTGAGTGAGGGAAGAGGGAAGCAGCCAAGATGTCGGACGCCTACGAGCGCGAACGCCAGAACAACTCGCGTTTAGCTGAGCTATCTAATAAAGTTTCGGCGCTGAGGGGCGTGACGGTGGATATTTATGATAACGCAAGGGCGCAGGATGTTATCGATAATACTGTATGTTTCCCCTATCTCTCTTCAATTTTTCCTCGCCTCCTTTTCCCGAAAACGTGAGGTGGACAATCGGCGCAAGCTGAATAGGGGCAAGAGGCTAATGGTTTGAATAGTCAGATACATTCTCCTCGATGAGCACGAGCTTGAAGGGGTCAGCGGGGCGATTGGGAAGAATGGCTGCGAGTGGGAATAAGGTTGCGATATTGAAGCTTTCGGGGATGATTGTGGGAGGTGTTTTGATCCTTTGGTTTATCTGGGGGTTTATCTTTTGATCTGCGTCCTCTTAAAAGATTACAATGAGTAGATGAGAGGATGGCAATGGAAGGAGCAGAAGGATCTTGAGAAACGGGGAGAAAATTGAGAAAGAGATGGAGTTTATGGTAGGGAATATTGCACTGTAATTTAGTAGATCCGGACAGGACTGCAGCATAGCACGGCGTCAGGGGAGCGAATCAACCAATCGTTTAGCGGTCTTAAATGCAGAGTTTTGATCGCAATTATATCTTGATATAATCACCTACTATGACAAACAGGCATCTTCCAGCTGGAGGCAGATCTTTACTGGCTCACGGATATCTCATCCTCTCTAAACACGCTCACTCACTCCCAAACATTCGAAAACAAATCCTCACTAGCTGCAAAGCCTGTAGCAGGCTTCGCAGGTGCAGCTCCATGTCCATGGCCTACAGTAGGAGCAGAAGGTGCTGCACTCCATCCTCCGAAATCTTCATCTGCTGTAACTTTCGGTGGGGCGTGACTTGCTGGGGTAAAACCTCCTCCACCTCCGGGGACTATACTTTGACTTGCTAGATTTCCCCATCCGAAATCCCCAGTGCTGGCTTGTGGAGGTGCAGGTTTACTAATCGGAGGACTCTTTGGGGCGCTGGCAGAGCTCCAAGCGTCGTTTGAACCCCAGGCATCATTGTTAGAGCCCCATCCGCTAACTGTAGCTGTAGGTGGTTGAGGCTTTGGTGCGGGGTTGGGTTGAGAGAGGTTGAATACCGAGGAGTGTTGGGCAGAAGGGGAAGCAACAGTGTGTTTTGGGGATGCTTGGGGCGCGGGGGAGGAGAAGTCGAAGAGGTCGTTGAGTCCGGAGCTGGCTGTGTTTGATAGAGGAGCAGGAGACATTCCTGGTGCTGAGTCGAAAGCTCCAAAACCGCTGGAGGAGCTAAAGCCTCGTGTGGGCTGTGGGGGTGGGGCTTGCTGGACGGGCTTTGCGTCGAAGAAACTACCTCCGCTGAGGGCAGGTGGCGAGGTTTGCGTAGGGGCTCGTTGGGATGACAGGTTGCCTAAACCTGAGAAAGCTGATTGCTTTGGTTGGGCTTGCATAGTAGGTGATTTTTGGCCAGAGAAGCCTAGGTTGCTGAACGCATCATTCATTCCTCCAAATTGTGTTTGTTGAGCTGGAGGCGATTGCTGCACAGGAGATTGCATACCACCAAAAGATCCACTCGAAACATGGGATGGCTGGCGTTGCGGTTGCTGTTGCGGTTTAGGAGCAGAGGCGTACAGAGACAATATCGACTGCTTCAAATCGGGCCGTGATTGAGCTCCTGGTGTAGCAGTGGCACTCGATGGTCGATTCGGTGGAGGAGCCTCAGTCCCAAAGAAATCCAATCCTAATAATGAATCCGCAGGCTTTGTCTGTTTCGGGGGGGCAGGCTCTGACTTCGGCGGAGGTCTTGAGGCAACAGGGGCAGCAGTACTGGCTCTCGGAGGAGGAGAACCAGCGTCATCTCCAAACAAATCAGGCTGTTGAGATCTCCTAACCTGCGAAGGGCCTGCACCTGCAGCTTGCCCCGCTTCAGCCCTTTGTGAAGTCGAGCGCTCAATAGCATGCTTTTCCTTCACCAAACTCAGCGGCACATCGTCATCTCCATCCGCATCCAAAGTTGAAGGATCCGGCATCGGCCCCTCCATCACCCACCTCTTCGATTCGTACTTCGTCCTAATAAAGTTCTCAATCTTTGCTTCAGAGGGCACGTGTCCCGGCGCCAGCTTTGCCTCCCAGTATTTGTTCGCTCTCGAATTGCCCCATTTTAAGACGCTTTGTAACTGCTCATCTGTCCAGGCGTCGAGGTCCACGGATTTGACTCTGCTGATATGTGTTCCCATCCCTCGATGGATGCCCGAACACCTTATGCAAATGAAGATGCCCAAGTTCCAGCTTGCCCATCTCGGATCTGGCAGACACTTCAATCAGTACTAGAGAATTGAAATTGGGAATGTGGCCCAGGTGAGGCTTACGCTTATTTCTTTTGCAGTCCGCACACGTCTTATTGCCTTCCAGTTTCAAAAGACTCTTGATCGTCTGTGTGTTCTGCGCAGCGCGCTCAGCTGCTGGGTTGGGAGGCCGTCGTGACATATTGCTCCTCGGGATGTGTAATCAGTTTGGCGAGGATCTCGAACAATGCAACGTGGGTATTGAGAATTGCGGTCGATTGTTTCCGAAATGGTCGGCCTTGATTCCACATCCCAAGTCAGAATCGTGGCGGAAGTGAATCTTAGGGAGTGAACCTAGTCTGTTTGCAAGGGTCTCGGCCCTCCAACGTCATCATTGGGCGGGGAAACGTCAAGGTAGCATTTGAAATACTTCTGAGGCTGTACCTACCTGTGCCACCACCAGTAAAGGTATTCCAAACCTTCTTCTTCCTTGTGATTTGGAACATTTGCTTGTTCTTCCTCCCACAAAATTTCTTATAAGATCTCAATGCGCTTCCCCAATTTCCCAACCATCATCAGAACATTCTACATTCTCAGCAACTACTCTGCCCGCCACTCCACACCATACAAAGTCCTACAACCCTTCACAAGAGGAACAATACTGAAGTCAATGCCAACAATCCCCTTCCTATCAAGTTTCTTTAGTACCAGCAGCCCAAGCAAGATGTCTTACCCCCTCCAGAAGTCCGACGATGAATGGCAAGCCGTTCTCTCAAAAGGTATGTCTTCGCCCCTCAATCCCACAGAACCCCAGGCTAATACATCGAAGAACAATTCCGCGTCCTCCGCCAGCAAGGAACCGAAGCTCCGTTCACCGGCAAATACGACAAGCACATGCCCTCAACCGGCGTCTACACCTGCGCTGCCTGCGACGCCCCACTCTACAAAGCCTCCCACAAATTCAAGTCCGGATGCGGATGGCCTGCATACTTTGACAACATCCCCGGTGCGGTGACGAGACATACGGATTCGACGTTGGGCATGACGCGCACGGAGATTGTGTGCAGTAACTGTGGAGGCCACTTGGGACATGTGTTTAAAGGAGAGGGATATGCTACGCCTACCGATGAGAGGCATTGTGTTAATAGTGTTAGTATGAAGTTTGATCCGGAGGATAAGGTAGTCGATAAGGCGATGGAAGGGAAGGAGAGTAAGGCTTAGGAGTGAGAGAGGAGTTCTTGCATGGAGTTGGCGGTAGATTGTGGTGATCTGTGTATGAATTGAATGGCAATAGGACTGTATTAATGAACATTTAGCGTAGAAGAATCTTGAAATATTGTTCTCTAGAGCCTGTGTTAAGGGCTTGTGTGACTGGTATACTTTGATCGTCTTTCATAGGAGAAGTCTCCCTCTGTTCGTTTTAAACAAGTCTTCTGTGCATTCATAAATTGTTTTTATTTGCCAAATATATTCATTTCAGCATCTCAGAATTGCCTCCAATATAATCTCAGTGCACAGTCTATCATTCTCATTCGATTATTGGAACATTTAATTGAGAACTGTGATGCAGTTATTCCGAGTTGACAGCCAGGTGCGTTTACATTTACCTGGCCGTCAAGCCAATGAGGCGGATGTCACAATTTCGGAACAATTTTACAAGACAAACACCATTTAGAGAAGACGGAAGCGAGGTGATTACGAGGTTTCAATCTTAGCAGAAGCAGTCGTCCGAAGCTCCTGCGTTAGTATAATTGAACAGTTGAGACTAAAGCGTTTATTTTCTATTTTCGGGCAGAATTAGCACCTTGACTCCAAGTACAGCATCAACGGGCGGGGAAAGCTCCTCTGTCAGGAGTAACATGCATTCATCATTTGAGTCACACAGAGAGGCACAAGGATTTTTTTGGGATGTATTCTCTTATTCTATCCACTTTGTACTCGTCTGTACGCATGAAGATAATTCTTTTCCTCCCACCTCCAAGGCGTACTTGTATCTATTCTTCTAACCATGAAGACAGTTCCTCATTTCTCTACATCCTTATTCCTCCCACCATCCATTCGTCGCCACATAATCCATAAATCTGATTCCCGTCCTCCAGTATCCTCCTCACAACCCCCATCGAGCCGGCCCTTTTTCCGACACCGAATACGTTGGCCATCGATGCCATTCAAGAGACCTGATATTCGACATCTTCCATTTCCTCCCCTTCTCCCTGTACCCTTCCTCCGATCCCACTTTCTACTCCCTCCATCTCATCCCGGTCTCCTTGGATCGTCCCTTCACTCTCGCTCTCCTTCCCGGGTGGCTTACACTTCTTGACAAATTGCCAGAACTGCCGCTTCTCGATCGAGTCGCGGAAGCAAGGAACCTCTCCGTTCTTCATGGCTTCCGTAACCTGCTTCACCGTATGACTTCGTCTCTTCTCTGCCCGCCTTGCCCGTGCTCTCATCCCCTCTTCGGATTGGAGATAGGCTTGGAGAGCCAAATCGAAGTCTTGCCTGTCCTTTTCGTCCTGGAATCGAGGAAGGAAGCCGGTCTCCACTGTCTCCTTAGCTTGATCCATTGCGTATTTTCGTCTGTTCTCCTTAATTTCAGCTCTTTTTCTCTGTTTCCTCTGATTCATCGCCTCAATCGCTGCTTGTTGTCGTTGTTCTTCCTCCCTGTCTTCCTGTTCCTTAGCAATTCGTGCTGCTTCAGCGGCCACTTCTGCAGCAACTCGGGCTACTTCAGCAGCAGCTTCGGCAGCAGCCTTCTCAGCAAGGCAGGCACCAAGTTCGTAGCGAAGGTTACTCGGTTTTCTGAGTTGAGAAGTACGTTGAACGTGAGCGTTGGTCTTGATCACGAACTCGCTGGTCGGCTTTCCTTGCCGGAGGTTGAGACCTGGAAGCATGAGGATGTGTGCCGGGATGGCACTCAATCGAGGAATGGTGCTGGGGTCCGTTCCGAGTTTTTGGTTGATGGTGTCGAGTTCTCTGGTGATGGTGACGAGTTTCTCTTTGGCTTCCACAGTGTCTTTGGCGAGGAAAGCACATTTTTTGCCCTTCTTGTAACTGCTGGTCGAGCCATTGGGTTCCTTCTCTCCCTCCTTCAGAACCATTAATTGGGGCTCTGCGGGGATTTGGATCACGCGGTCTTCGGCTTGGGTATCGGGCGGTGCACCGGTTCGGCAGTAAGACTCTTTGATTTGGGTGATGGTTCGTGCTTGGGGTTGTTCAATTTTGTGCCACTCCCCAGCGTTGAGTTCCTTGTGCTGAGCCAAAAGCCAAGCGTCGTGTTCTTGCTGGTAGTCGTGGAGAATCTTTCCAGATTCATTCAATGGAGGAATTGCTTTTCTGATAGCTTCTTGGCAATCTTTTCGCTTTTGATCCGGCCAAAGAACTCGAGCTTGATTCAAGGCCGCCCACTTCTGCTGGTAGTCGGTGGTCAATTCGTCCAGCCGTTGTTGCCGGACTTCCTCTTCTCGCTGAAATCTCCGAAGGTCGTTCTGGGCTTGTTGGGGCGTCTTTCCTCGTTTAAGGGACTCCAGATGTTGGCTCAGAACGCAGTTCCAAGAAGCCCGGCTCTTTCTGAACCTGGCTTTGACGTCCCAGACGATTTGCTTGATGTCTTCGTTGGCGTCCTGCTGCTTTCTCAACGCCAGCTTCCTCTCGGCGAACTCTAGTTTTGCCTCCTCGAAAGCTTGCTTTGCCTGCTGATAGCCATCCAGGATAAGATTTCTGTTCTTCACAGTCTTCTCCAGTCTAGCTTTTCTCTCGGCCCGTTTAGCAATCATGCTGATGTAGATTCTGCTTGGCGTGTACTCGTCGGACTCGTGGCGTCGAGCAAAGGCGAAGAGCTCTTCTCGAAGGGGTTTGAAGATAGCTTCCTTCAAAGCCTCGTCTTTTCTCATTTTGGCCATCGCCTTGTAATCGTTGTTGACCTCTGCTTTGGTGAGCTTGAATGCTTTAGTGCCTCCGTTCCGAGGAAGCCTTTTGAGTCCGTTCCGAGGAGGATATTGTATAGGTTCGGTAGTAGGTTCTTTGGCAAGTCCTCCCTCTCGGCTGAAGTTACCGGTATCTCCTTGAGGCTCAACGAGTTTGGCACCCGCGGCTCTCTTCCTGCGGGTGGTTGCTCCTTCGACTGGGGCTTTTGCTTGTCCAGTGGGTTCCGCTTCTGCTTCGATGGATTCTGCTCGATGTTTGGTGTAGATATCTGCTTGCTTCGGAATGGCGGCGGGCTCTCCTTCTTTGTAGCTATGCTTGTCGGCGATGAACGGCTTCTTGATCTCGTACACACATGGTGCGCAATATCCTAAGTGCGGTCGTTTCGCCGCGGACTCCAAGTCGAATAGGCCCTCATTCTTCCGCTTCCGGATGTTTTGTTGTTCGACTGGTGCTGGGGAGGCTTGATTAGGTTGGGTTACGGGAGTTGGGACATTTTGACGCCATGATGGGGTCAATACTCGCTCGGACTCTTTGAGCTTGAGATGAATTCTTGCGCCGAGGCCGGGAGGATACTTGCTAGTCTTTAGCTGTCCGGATGTTGCTCGGGATGAGTTGCCGACTGTTGACTTGGACGGTGAACGGGATGAGTTGCTGGCTGGTGGAGTCGGAGGAGGACTGGCCAATCCAGCTCCGCTGGGTTGTGATGGGCGCGGCGAAGTCGGGTTTCGAAGAATGCTGTTCTGGTTCTTTGCAGCGTTTTCTTGCTGTTCCTTTTTCTTGAGCTCCTCTCTTCTTGTCCTCAGAAACTCTTCAAAGCGGGAAGTCTCGTGCTCGATGACATCTCTGAGGCCCGTCAAGTTCAATTTGGCGGTCTCGGTTGCGGCTTTACTCTTGTAAGGAGCAGTCATATACTTCTCCTGGTCTGTGACTGTGCAGGAGCATCCTTCTGAGTTGGCAAGTTGGTCGCGGGCGAGCTTGTACTTCTCCAAGAAGTACGAGGCGCCGGCTGACATGCTCTTGGAAGACATGTTGAGTACGTTGTTCGACCAGCCGTAAGTCGGGACTCGTAAGTCGTATGTCGTGACCTTCTTCCTTTAGGAAAAGATCAAGTTTGATGTTTCGTCGACTTGGTTTCGGCAATGCGGTAGGTAGTCAGAAGTTCCGGCTACTTGATGTTTTGGTTAAATCCCTTGTGTTGCTTGCTCCCTAGCGTTTTCGGTTAGCAGAATTCAAGTGAATCTGGAGATGTCGACGGCGGCGTAGCCGCGTGGTCTTTATCTTGGTCGAAATGTGAATTAGAGCAAGTCTGAACTTGGAATAGTCGAAAAGAAACCATGCGCATACTCACTGTATGATCGGGTTGAATAAAGTTCAAGTGAACCGTGGTGGTGTTGAAGTTGGTTGCTGTCCGGAAAGGGTTAGTACCGAGTAAACTTTAGAGGCTCCACGGATCTGAGGTTCGAATTTCTACCGACCTAGTTTAGAAATATTCTTTGTGTGCCGGTTTCGAATGCCCAGGGCTCGAAACAGAGTTTTGGGGAACCGTGGGAATATGTCGTCGATGAGTCGATGACCTTTCTGGATCCTGTTTGGGTTCTGCCAAGGTCTTTGCTGAACTTGAAGATTTGGGACTCTGTGAGCCGGAGTCGAATTCCGAGGGTTGTTATTGAGTTCGAGTGAACCGTGAAGAGTGACTGGTAGCGGTGTGTTCTGGAGCAAGTCAGCCATAAACAAAAGTTTTAGAGCTTCTCTGCATGAAGAATGGGAGGACTTGAGACGAAAGGACTGTGCTCGAGACGGAGAGGTACTCCAGATGAGGTAGTACTCGAGAGAATATGCTAGCCGGGGAGAGTGCTCGTGAGGAGGTAGTATTCGCAAAAAAGGAAGTACTCGCAAGGAAGGAGTACTCGAGATGGGGAAATACTTACTTTTGATTATTCTAGTAGCTGCTGCTATGTAACTGAGTGTGTATGAGCTCTATGAGCTCGATGCGGTTTGTTGGTAACTTCAGATGAGTTCTTTGAAGACGTGTGTTAAGGGTCTGTGAATGGTCTGTGAATGTGATAAAGGGAAGAAGAATCTCGCAGTGGGGGGGGGAGAATGTTATACAGGGATACCTGAGGCTAAGAAAGTTCATCCAGAGAACTGCCAGTTTGTTTTGAAATGAGTTTGAGCTAGGGATCTGAAGCTTCTCGTAGTTGTTGATGGTGTACCGGAATTGAGATTCGGACTGTTCAATGGGGTTGGGGATTGGGCAGGGGAAAGTGGTATAAACTCGATTGGGATGACCCGAAAGTGGAAAGGGAATGGCTTGGGATATACCGATCACAAGGACGTGCTCTGTATCTGACTAGAAACGTAGTGATGGCAGGGTGAAGGAGACATTTTCTATTAGCTAGGGACCTATGCCAGAATAGGAACCCATAACCGCATAACCGCATTCAGACAGACTAAATTGATCTAACAGTGATTACAATGCCTTAGAAAGTCGTTGGCGGCACTTGTTTTATGGTTTGGACTAGGATTTGCTGTACCGTTGTAAATTGAGGTTGGAAATCCGGGGTAGCGTTGAACTTTATATGTGACTGACAGGTGACGGCGGCGGGGATTAAACTTGTTAGGTCCCACAATTTGCACATCACGTCCTTGTAAAGTTCTAGCAAAGGGGGAAAACCAATGAAAAAGCCGTGGAGTATCGTGGGAGAGGCAATGAGACAGGAGACGATGCCTCCTGGTATTGTGGCGCACGCTAGTTGTCCATTTCTTCTAACGAGTAAGCGAGTTCAGAAATTTGGGCTTTTTCCCCGCCCCTCAACAGCGAACCTGTCCAGGGACATCCTTCGCGATGGATGAGAGCAGGTTCAGCTCCAGTTGTAACAACAATTCATTCTATATACCGTTAGACCGGGCGTCGGGGGACCTTTCCCGTGGAAGAGATGCAAGGATGTTTGGGAGAATTTGGAGAGGGCGGGGCAGGGGATGGCATCCGAGCCCTATATCACCGCAAAAGGATGCAACAAATGACCGCGAGAGCGGTGATTGTTAGTTGGATGCAGGGAATTTGTTTTGGTTGAGTACCGCGAGCTTCAATGCATAGCTGAAGTATCTGGCCACGAGGCACTGACTGCTGGGATGGTTAGATTATTCAATGTGAGAATGAATTCGACAAAGGTTGCACACAACGAGCATTCCCAAAAGCTCTTGCCACATGCACACAACTAAATCCAGCTGGAACCGTTGTCACAAAAAGAGGTTTTGAGTGCAGAAGAAGCAATTTTTGGCTTCGATGACTAGAATTATGCAAGTGCTACAATGATGCTCGAAGCTATCCTCTGCTCATGTACGCCAAGCTCTCGGCCCTCATATGCCAGATGTTGGTACATAGTTCAGCTCAAAGTCTCCACAGTCCACAACACTCCACCGTAAAAGCCTGACGAGAACATTCGACACTAGCAAGTATTGGATCTCTTGACTCACATTCCAAGTCCGATTCGTCGCCAGGCAAACTCCGCGTCCTGGCACAATTGAAGGAAGTCGGGATTCTCAAGGTTTTCACAAATGAAGTCATTCAGCATCATCTGGCGATGAGCTTCATCTGCCCCGGTATATCGTGGTGTTTTCCAGAGCTCCTTAGGTTTCGGCTGAGGATTGTGCTTAGTGATGAAAACGTCAAGGTCATTCAAGTAGTTTTCTGGTGGGGGTACGGGTGATGGGGTGTCGGCTACGAAATCAGGAGTACTATTTGGAGCAGTGCTCTGAGCAGCGAAATGGTCACGACCTGAAAGTGCTTGGGTTTGTGTGGCTGCGTCTACCATCTTGGGTCGTTTGGCAATTGAAGCTGGACGAGGTGGAGGTGCAGCGCGTTTCTTCGGAGGAAGAATTGCTTTGGAAATGAGCCCGGGAGCAGATGCTGGGCGGAATGAAGCAGCAGCACTCTTAGCAGCCAATGGAGATACCTGGTCCGGCTCTTCTTGTATGCTTGCCAATTTAGGGATGGATTCTTCTATGATCTCGTTCGCCGGAGCTTCTTCGTTGCGCACCTGCTGACCGGTTGACCTTGAATTCGTGGCTTTTCGCTGTGCAACCCTCTTCTTGGGTGCCGGCTTCTTGACAGGAGTCGAAGCTACATCCGCCTGGACTTCCTGAACCTTGGGGAGAGAGTCGGCTGTTGTCTCAGAAGTTGGCTTTGGCAACACTGGTGGGAGTTCAGGAGTCGAAGAAGACTTGGGTTTGCTGGATTTGCGAGGTTTGGGGAAAGGCAATTCGCGCTTCGGTGGAATCCACATTTTCATCAGATCGCTATGCTCGATTGGAGTCGAGGACGGTCTTTGAGAATCAAAGGCTTGTGATCTTTCCGCACCAGAAACCTCCTTGTCTCCAGCTGACGGGAAAAATGGAGAAGCGGATAACAGTCTTGAAGTTGCCGTCACGCGCTTCAGAGCCTCGTCCTGCTGCGACTGCAATTGGGAGATATAAATCGAAGGAGCTAAGCGAGTGTTTGTGTTGTCTAAACCTGGAGGGGGCAAAATGGGCTGAGACATTCGCCGGTGTTGAGACTATATGTTGTAAGCTTTGTTCAATTCTTTCGAATTCGGAGTAAATTGTGCGCTTACCTCTCTCTCCATCTGAGAGACGAACAGAGAGTGAGTTTCATGGGCAGGGAGTTGATTGGAAGATTCAATTCTCGGCTGTGGTAAGAATTGCGGAACCTTCGAACCAACAGATGAAGTAGAAGATGTGTTTGTCGTATGAGGGGTAGAATAAGGTATGCGGTTGGCTTGCCCTTGATCAGAAAACGCCGTGTCCGATCGCAGAGGAATCTTGAAGTCGGATTTAACCGGCGAGCTTGCTAATTCTGGTTTCATTGGTGAGCTACTCCTCAAGGTTGACGATGACATTGTAAATGATGATGTTGGTCGAGGCAGTGAATCTGCGAGCAGATGTGCAGTTCCGCCAAATGCACTTGCTGACAAGGCCAGAGAGGGGGTAGGAGATGGGCTTGGAGCGACAGTAGGGGCGGATCCATCCTTGTAAGTGATGTGTAATCCGAGGGCATTCATGACGCTCAGCGTTCTCTTGAAGTCGGAGTCGGAGCGCAATTTCACCTGAATTCGACGAACCTTTCATAGAGTCAGCAAAGCTTGAGACGGAAGAAGAGAGGCGTACGGTGTTAATAGTTTTGGGATACCTCATGGCCATGAATGGGCTCTTCACAACGATGTCAACTGGGTACTCTGATCCTGAAGCAGGATCAAATTCCCGGCAAAAGGTGACCAGCTGGCCGAGGTCCTGGGTTTCCTGACCATGGGTTAATGTAGCCTCGGCAGCAAGATGGACGAGTTCCCATACCAGTACCTCAGCACCACCAGTAACTTTCATCAAAATACGCTCCTGGTAATTGCCATAATCATCGACGACACGGGCATTTCGAATGACGAGGTCCAGATCATTCCTATTATTGACATGAGTCCAGACAAAGGACTTGGTTCCATAGGGTGTGGTATTGTGAGAAAATTTTGCGATGGGGACAGAAACCCAATTGGGATCTTGTACTTGAGAGGAGAGCTGGGACATGATGGATTAGTGATGTGAAGAAAGGATGTCAAGTGAGTTGCTGGATCAGAGCAGGTAGATGGTGAAGGGTTAGTATGTGATCAATTCTGAGTATAGCAATACTTCGACCGTCAGCGGTGTCAACTCATTGATGGTATTTGGAGGCCATTGATGGCTGGATTGTGAGGTTTGAAGGTTGAAGTGGAGCTTCAAAGATGAAATGGAGACACGTCACGTGAAAGCAGTGCTAAACATGAGACTAGCGCAGCAAGGGTCCCAAAATTCAACAGACAGGGCTGAGATCGCGACCGCGTCGCATCGCATTCAGTAAGAAGAGTTGAATCTTCCTCCCATTGCACACTCAGCGCATGGCAGTATTAATAGCGCGACTGTGAAGATGGCTCCTCCTCGAAATATCCGCGAAGCCTCAATTCAAAATACCCCCGAATACACCGAATTCATTCAGAAGCTGACTGAATACCATGAGAGGCGAGGAACCCACTTCGAGCCCGAACCCCGAGTCGGAGCCAAGCACGTCGACCTTCTCCATCTCTTCAAGACCGTTGTTGACCGCGGTGGATATGACAAAGTCAGTGAAGAGAAGCTAGCGTGGAGAAAGCTGGGTCAGGACTTCAACTTGGGCACGAACAATCTCCCTGCTCTCGCCTTCAGTCTCAAGACAGCATACTACAAAAATCTTGCGGCGTACGAGATCTCTAGCATACACGGCAAGGAGCCGCCCCCGAAAGAGATTCTTGAGGATACCACGGCCAAAGGCGGAGGATTACTCACTCGAACTCTTGAAAACTACAGACCATCGGCTCGAGCTACTCTGGGAAACGACCACTCCGAAGCATCTGGCGACGACGGAACACCTGACAGGCAAAGAAATGCAAGTGAAGAGACACCAGGCTCTGGAGGCAGGGTAACACGAGGTCTTCGACACGCTCCTCCGCAGAGGATATTGTTCCAACCGGAAACCTCGTCCCGTCAGACCAGGAACGTCTCAGCGACATCTCATGCTCCTTCCCCTCAACACCATCCTAATCACCACCAACAGCATCAGCCCCGAGGCGCCTCGACATCCTATAATCCGAACATGGAGCACCAGTCCCTTGCCGTCACAAATTACGAGCCTCGACCCCAGATGCCCCTCACCCTCCGCCCAGTCATAACCCCCGGTAACAATGCAGCCGAATTCGCCAAGCGCCAAAAGCTTATGAAAGATGCCGCCCTCTCTGCCAGTGGAAGAGCTCAGGCCTCAGGTAGAGGAGGCATTATGCTCCCTGGCTGTAAGTCTATCCATGACCATCCCTTGCACTATACTGACCCCAGAACAGCTGGCTTTGACGGACCAAATATCTACGTTCGCTGCTTGTGCGCCTTGAGATCTGGTATTCCAGCCGAGCAAGATTATGCCCTGCACCATTTGGTCAAGATTTCGATGGAACGTGGGGACAAATACCGATTCGAAGGATTTCCCGGCTTAGCGGAGGCTTTGATCGAGAAAGTCCTTGAGGTCAGCTCCTTGTTCTACAAAGTCGATTGGCAAGTCCTATATATGGACGATGTTGCAACGCCCGGTGCAGATATCATCAATGGCTTAGATGGTACTCCAGACATTCTCCGAAAAATCGCAACCCTCCCCAAAATTGATGTGGACGATAACATCCAAACCGCGGAGTTTAGTGACGCTCTATTGCAAATCAATGAAGCTGCTCTAACCATCCGAAATATGGCTATGCTGGAGGAGAATGCATACTACGTCTCAGAAATGCTCCCATTGCGGGACTTTCTCAGTATTGCCCTCAACCTTCCAAACCTCGATTGTGTCGTTGAATTAAAGCACTACGCTCTTGATATTGCCGAGCAACTCACCAAATATCTCCACTTCGACGAAACGGACCCTCTGTACATCTCGCTCCTCGCACAATTATGTGACAACGACCGAGGTGCTATCTTGACCGCACTGAGGGCGATTAGCAGAATATCTATGAACCTGGAGGAGAACAACCTCCTGAAGGGCGTTCCCATCAAGGTCATTCAAAATATCATCGATTGGACCCTGCTCAACGATGAAGACCTCGTTCATGCCTGCTTGGACTTCCTCTACCAGTATACCGCTGTGGTAGACAACGTCGACTTTCTCATCTCGGAAGTGCAGGTCGAGCCATTGGTCAATCAGCTCGTTCGCCTTTTGATGCACAATGCGGAGAAGAAGGAAAAGACACACTTCTCTGGCTACCCGACTCGGATACAGATGCCTCCACAGATTGCGCGCCTCCCCAGAGAATTGCTTACTCAACTTCTCGCACTTCAAGAGCCCGAGCGCAGCTCTCAATGGCTTCGTTCTCTGTTTGAGGAAGATCCTGATGAGAAGATCACTCAGATCGCTCTATGGCAAGCCTATCAAGCCTGCTTCGCCTCGCATGCTGCCCAAACGAATGTACCGCTTTTGGCCGCTGCCGATTTCATCAAGAACGTTAGCACTACCTTTCAAGATAAAGCCGCTGCGCAAGTCCAGCAAGGATTGATTCAAAAATTCATAATCAAAGGCATCAGATATCGAATCACCCCAATCGACATGAAAGGCGAGGAATTCAGCAAGTGTTTATGGCGAAGCCCTGGCGGCGAATCTTGCGGCGAATTCTTCATGAGTCCAGAGGCCATGTATCAACACATCCTCAAAGACCACCAAGGTGCCAATCAACTAGAAGACGGTAAATTTGAGAATACAGCAGGGGATTACACATGTCGTTGGGATCGATGCCACAGATTCGAAACTGAACATGCAACCACCTTGTTGCAATTGGCAAGACACATCAAAGTCCATCTTCCGCCGAAACCTTCTTCCACCAAAATTCCACCCAATTACTTTGGCCCCCCACCAGCGAAGAAACTGAAGCCGTCGTACCTCATACCTCCTCCGAGTCATTCTCTCGAAGAGATCCAGACCGCTATGGACGAACGCAAAGAAGCAGCTGGTATTCCTCTCAGTGCTGTGCTGGTTCTTCGGAATCTAGCACGAAATCTGGCGAAGACTGAAGCCGAGGAGATTGCGATGAAGCTTGAGGGAGGCATTTCCTGGGTTGATAAGTTATTCAAGCCGGTCGAGCGACGATTATTTGAGATCATGGCGCACAACCGTAGCTTGGTGAGTTCTCCCTTCGCCCTCAACTCTCCGATTCCGCTAACGATCTAATAGTTGCCATACGTGACCGATCTACTCGGTACCGCCGGTAAGGATCCGTAGATGAGTAATTTGACACATTGAGACTTTTATCTGCTTCTGTAGCCTGGGTCAGCATGGAGGAAAATATTTGGCGCAAATGGGCGTATTCAGGGAACGTGTGTAAGATAGATACCTGGCACTCTAGAAAAATGCACTGATACTACACGACCTCTTGTTTCCTTGCGCACCCTGACAGATCTGCTTGACTTGCAAGTTCATTCATTTCTTATGTGATTGGTCTGCGAGAGTCTGACTAAAGTGGAATCCTGCGCGCCCTTTATCCGGAGAAAAAGTCGCGCATACGTTTGGACCGGATACCATCGTTAGCGTCGTATCGACATCTTGCATACTTCTGTTGACTAAACGATGGCTCACCTTGGTCATCAGAACTTGTATTTCGCCCAACCTTCCATCGGTAAGCTTCGGGTGTTAAAATCCTCATGCAATAACGTTGAAGGTGGGGCTGAGTAACTCAAATTTTATCGCCTTCCTGTTGTAATCAAAGTGATGTTTCAGCCATGGATGTTCAGCTCACGCCATTGGTGCCTCCGTAATATATCTGCTTCGAGCCTTCAAACCCCAGAGTGAGATTTCCTCGGATTTCCATCGTTCTTGAACTGAGCATATAGCAAGTATCGCCGTTTTCATCGTGAAGAAATTTCATAGAATATGGCGTTCTCACTCTCGCTCGCAACAGAAGCTGATACCCCCGGCTTAATCGCGGTCTGGAACTCAGCTTTCTGGCAACCGGGCGTGCAGGCCGTCTTCCCTGATACTCCTACGGGACGAGAATGGCGGCGGAAATCATTTGAACGAAGCATGAAGACTCCGTCTCAACACTGCACGCACATGATCGTGACTGAAGATTCCGCGGAGGGGAAGAAGAAGATCGTCGCGTTTGGGAGGTGGTTTAGGTATGGCGAGGGAGAGTTTGAGATGGATTGGAGCACGAGGTGGGAGCCAGAGTTACCGGAGGATATGAAGGTCGAGATGGTGGGGCATGTGTTTTTCGATCCGATGGCGAGGCAGCATAGTGCTGTCATGGGTCAAAGACCACATTACTGTTTGTCTCTCCCCTTCCACCCTCCCGTTGCAAAACCGTCCAAGATAGGTGGATGGGTGGGGCTAATGGAAGCAGTTGTTGAAGTTCTGGCAACTGATACGGAGTATCAGAAGAAAGGCTTAGGCTCTAGGCTTCTGGCTTGGATCTGTGAGAAGGCGGATAGTGAGGGGTTGGAACTGTATTTAGATGCTGGAAAAGATGCTCAGAATTTGTATGAGAAGTTTGGGTTTGTGGAGCAGGCTGACAAAAAGGATCCGAAGGCGGTGGCTCCAATGCTGAGGCTTGCTAAGAAGAAGGAGGACTAGAGGTCTGAAGTGGGCCTCCATGTTTTACGAATCCACTGTGTTGTCGATACCAACCTCAACTGCGCGCCAATGTATCTATTCTCACATGGAGCCAACGAACAGTCCAGCAAACTCGTGACAAGGCAAACATGTACTCGCTCTGGGAGCCAAAAGTTGGTCATTTACGGATACTAAGGTTGAAGTAGCAAACGTGTTCATTCAGACATGCAAAGAGGTTTTTGATTTCATGATGGCACACCATTCCCTCCGCAAGCTAAATTCTGAATAATGATAAGACCAAGCAAAAACAGAAGCGTCTAACAGAAGCATCGTACAATCTGTGTTCAACTTCGAACAAAAGTTTATCCCTGCCTTTCTTCAAAACCTAACCTCAACTTTTCTAGCAAAGCTTTCTCTAGGGAAACCATCTGTGTCAACCGTTCCTCTGCAGTACGAGTCTGCATCCAATCTTACCATATCTCTCAGTTGATCCAATTATAATTCCTGGAATTCATTTCTTTCCTTTCTTCCCCTTCTTCCCCTTCTTCTTTTCCGCCCACGGGTTCTGGATGCAATACCTGAGAGGACAATTTTTGTACCAATGCCATTCATCACATGTGCATGGATAAGGGGGTTTGTCATTTTTCCCTCCGTTTCCACCTTTTCGGTTTAGGTTTGAGTAGTCAAAATCTTGATTCGGATTGGACATGTTGACTGCGTTATGTCTTGAAGATATTGTTTGTAATGAGGTGGTTGAATATTGAGGATGAGGGAATGTGGCAGGTCTGGCTCTTGATTGCGGGTTACGGGCATGTATGGTTGATGGACTCTGGCATGCTCGAGGTTGGGCGCCTGGAACTAGAAGATATGGACCAGGTTCCTTTGATCGAGGGATTGGCTATTGGGGTTTTGGGGGATGCATCGATCCGATCAGAAGTTTCCAAGTGTACCCACACGGAGGCATGTTGATGTGGTGTCTCGATACTGGGCAATCATCAAAGAACTCATTCGTTTCTTCTGAAACTTGAAGTTTCAAGGAGAAAGGGCATGAACCGAGCAAAGAGGATGCGTCAGGAAAGACACATGTGCACGGGCGATAGCGAATAATCTTTGGAGAACTAATCTGTTTCTGCCAAGGTCAACCACACACCTCTCTTGACCCCTTTCTTTCACCTTCAGATCAGTTCAGCGTGCGTAAGGTGACCATATGAGACCCAGAATCTGACTTCTGGTTAGCTTTTAGATACTCAGTCACGCGGTGGACAAAAAAAAGCGGTACTCATTTTCAATGCCCTAAAATCAAGCTGGATATCGCAAATACTCCCTCTCTAAATAAACACCTGCGATATTATATATTCAAAGTTTGCACACTTCGGAAACATCGGAAATTCTAGAACATTAGTTCCTGCCCCTCCAGAGTTGTATGAATGTCCAACTTTGAATTGGAACATTGAAAATCAGTCCACGTTTTCTGTTCACTGCGAGCCAGTGAAGAAATCAGATATTTGGTTGCTAGCGGATAGAAACTTGGCGACATGGCTTAATTAAGTTTAGCATGATGCTCAGAAGACGGATGCAAATTCGTGATGCCGCGATGCGGATTCTTTTCGTGGAAATTTTTCTGAATTTTTTGTCGGATTTATGCCTCGCGTTGTTGTATTACCTTGCTCTGAGCCCTGAGATCCTGGATTCTGCAGGCGAACAGAACATTGGTGGAAACCTCAAGGGCAGCAGTAAAAGGGGCTTCAGGGGTAAGCCAATTCAGTTAAGCGACGGGCCCACCAACACTGCAGGCAATCGGACTTTACTCGCAGGAACACAGCCTTTCTAACAGCTTGTTTGAAAAGACGCCTGTGGCTTGCGGCTGAGCTTGACTTGGAAGAAGGCAGGGAATGTAACAGAAAGGTCTCCCTGGGAAATTAGGACGAAGTGACCAATGACCGCGGGTGTGACTACCGACAGGCCACAGAAATCAGCAGAGGGGAAGCGAATTGGCCTCCCCCGACAAAGCGCCAACTTTGTTTCTTTAATTCGACGATGAAAGTTGTTCAGACTGTTCGGGTCGTTGCGAGGTAGCACCGTCGTTCTTTTTGAGTTGTTCCAACGCATTATTAAGACCGTTGCTTTGCAGAACCAGGATCATGAGGTTCCCAAAGTACAGCTGCTTATGGGTGCTGGCTTTGTTAGACTGCTAATGGGTACTTGCAATCTAGTCATTGGTAGGGCCTCCAGCTTCAAGCCTTCACCTCGAAGCCTCCGACTCAAAAATTGCTGTCACCTCCAAAACTTCCAAAAGCCATTCGCTTCCTAGAATACAAATTCGCCATACTGAGAGAAACCATAGTGTACGGTTGCACAAGTTAACTAATTTGCGATTGTTCAATCTAGCATTTTGAGGTAAGCCTTCTGCGACTGAATGTGAATTACTAGCACTATTAGAAGTTTTATGTTATAAAAGAACAGGGGTGGTATCCATACTTCAAAATGAGGAAACTGACCTGAAAATTCTTAAAGAAAATAGCTAGGGATATAGCTTATAAATTTGTCACCTTTGAACAATGAGGATATTGCCCAATTAGGATAGACTCATCGCCGTCCGAAAGGAGGGGTGGGGGTTCACCGCCCTCGAAAACGTCGTAGCCGAGGAATCCTAGCGGCAGAAAAATTAATTGAAGTGGGATGATCCGTCTTCGCCCGCACTTCCTCCCCATCTTTCTCTCACGTCCAACATCTGCCTTTGCACCAATTTGCACAATCACGTCCAATCTGTGAATACCTTTGGAGTTCGTCAAGATGTCGGCCCATGATAATTATCAAACGCCTTTGGCATCGAGATATGCTTCGTCTGGTGAGTGCCCTGCCATTCCTGCCCCGCGTTGCCTGATCCTCGATCGCTTGCTCTTGGCTCTTGTTAAAGGCGAAGTACTAACCTTGGTGATGTGTACAGAGATGAGAGAGCTGTTCAGCGCCAGAAAGAGAGGTTCCACATGGCGTCAGCTCTGGTTATGGTCAGTCCTCGAGTCCTTACATTCCTAGGGCATTGTTTCCTAGCTGGCATTACTTCCGAGCTGTTTACTCCCTAGCTAGTCTCGGGAGCTAGGTACTGCCGAGAGACTGTTTCAATTCTCTATTATATTCTTTGAGAGCAATACTAATGCGGGGCTCTGATATTTTAGGCTCGCAGAAGCTGAGAAAGAGTAAGTACCGAGTTCACCTTCTCGTTCTACTTCATTCTTCTTGCAGACACCATTGGGTCTCAATTTGGATATGGCTTGAGTAGAAATACTCTCGACTCTATTCCAACTTGTCGTTTGAATATTATGTTAACTTCACTTGTCTCTAGACTCGGCCTTTCAATTTCAGATGAAGCCATTAAACAGATGAAGGCGCACGTTTTGATAACGGACGATGACTTGGAAATTGCTCGCAAAGAGGAGTCAAAGAGACGTCACGATGTGATGGGCCATGTGCACGCTTTTGGTCAAGTCGCTCCAGCTGCAGCAGGGATCATCCATTGGGGTGCCACCAGCTGCTATGTCACCGACAATGCGGACTTGATTTTCCTGAGGGATGGACTCGACCTTCTTCTCCCCAAGCTCGCAACTGTCATCCACCGACTTTCTCGATTCGCACTACAGTACAAGGATATGCCCACGCTTGGATATACGTAAGGCTTGCCCTCATACTCAGTTGCTTTTCTTCTTCTATGAGAGCCGCCAGCCTAGGAGCTGTTTCGGGGCCCAGCATATTCCTTTGACTTGTGTTCTGGGCCCAAGGCGACCCCGATGCTCTCAGCCCCTTCATTCCACATTGAGTTTTACCGTGCTAATTTGCTGGGCAGACATTACCAACCCGCTCAATGCATCACCGTCGGCCGTCGAGCCTCCCAATGGGTTCAGGATTTGATGATGGATCTTGAGGATATCGAGGCAGTCCGAGCTGCTCTTCGATTCCGCGGCGCGCAGGGCACAACAGGAACACAAGCCTCCTTTATGGAAATCTTCCACAATGACGGCGCTAAGATTGATGAGCTAAATGAGATTTTGTGCAAGAAGGCCGGCTTCGACAGATGTTATTCAGTAAGCTTTATTCTCCTAGTATTTGCTGAGTTCTTGTATGAGACCCCAAAGCGCGGGAGCTTTGCTGGAACTGAAGCGCATTTACCTTTGGAGACTGGCTCCTCAGCTACTTAGCTCCCCATATAATCAGGAAATAACCATACTAATTCGATAATAGATATCTACCCAGACATACACCCGCAAAGTCGACCTCCGAGTAGCCAACGCACTTGCTGCTTTTGGTGCAACAGTACAGAAGATTGGCTCGGACATCAGACACTTGGCCTCGCAGAAGGAAATGGAAGAGCCGTTTGAGAAGGACCGTATGTTGGGGAAGAACCCATCTCCTATTCCGGATTGTTTTAGCATATTTCCTTAGACAATTCCCACCCCCGAAACATTCTGTATCGAGCAATCGCTAACTTCCCCGTTACCTAGAAATTGGCAGCTCAGCCATGGCATACAAGCGGAACCCCATGCGTTCCGAGCGAATCTGCGGACTGGGCCGCCATCTCTCGAACCTGAACAAAGACTGCTCAGATACATTCGCAGCACAATGGTTTGAGAGGACCCTTGACGACAGTGCAATCCGACGCATTGATATCCCTCACCTCTTCCTCACCGCCGATGCTATTCTGATTACGCTTGACAACGTCGCCTCTGGCCTCGTTGTGTACCCAGCTCGTGTGCACAGCCGCTTGATGGAGGAATTGCCTTTCATGGCCACGGAGAACATGATCATGAAGATGGTTTCCATGGGTGCTTCCCGACAAGAAGCTCACGAGGAGATCAGAGTCCTGAGCCACCAAGCCAGCGACGTTGTGAAGAAGGAAGGCGGCCGAAACGACTTGATCGAGCGTGTCAAGAAGACGAAGTATTTCGAGCCGATTTGGGCTGAGATTGACGGCATGCTGGATCCGAAGAACTTCATTGGACGATCGCCTGAGCAGGTTGAGCGGTACTGTGGGGACGGTGGAGAGGTGCAGCACGCTCTTGCAAAGTACAAGAAGTATATCGATGTTGCGAAAGCGGCGGAATTGACGGTTTAGAGGGGAGGGGGCAATGGATTGGAGATACCCGACAGGAGTTGTGCAGCTTTCTCTTTCCAATTTGATTTCTCTGGTAAATAGGGAGCTTGGGATATGGAGGCTTGGACTGGGAAAATCATAAGATGGTCGGAACCAGCATTCAGTGTGTTCCTTGGACGAGCCGGCTAGCTCAGCATGGTAGATCCATCTAAATCGATGAATACCTCGTCCTCAAACCATCATATATATGAGAAGCCACTTCTGACTTGAACTTTGATTTTCTTGATTTTCTTGATTCTGTTGTTGAGCTTCTTTTTCACGCAAAATGCGGCTTTCCAATCCCTAACATGACTCTACACCTATTCCGGTCGCGAAATTCTGAGCCGTGACCGAATCTCTATGGTTCCATGCCCTGCCGGGACAAGCGAAAACTCTCACTCATCTAGCTAAAATGAAAACGCGCCTCTCACACCCCTCCAATTCCCAAGACAAAAGAAATTCAAAGCCGCACAACACTAACATCCAAAATCCCCTTCTCCTCCCTGAGTTCAACCTCGACCTCCTTCCCCACCGCCCCATTAACCCCCAAAATCATAAGTGCCTCATTCTCCGCCTCGCTCTCACTCTGCTCTACACTCACCGCCTCCGACCCCCCAAATCCGGACCCAGGCCAGCCAATCGAAGCGCCCCGTCCCCCTCGATCAAGTGCCGCAACAGACATGAACTTAATATTAATCCCGTGCCTCCCCAAGATACCCCCCACACCACCAATCTTGCCCGGCTCGTCGTAATTATGCAGCACAAGCAACGTCCCCTCGGGGACAAACGAAGTATTAAAGCGGTCTAGTCTGGAAATGTAGATCCCTCTCCCACTCACATACCCGCTTATAACCTGCCCCGGTTGCCCAGGCCTTGCAGTGGCGCGAAGCGTGACCAAAGAAGCATAAACCAGGTTCGCAGACTCCCGCGTGTGCGTTTCGTTGATAATGAGGCCCTTCTCCTTAGCGATCAGCGAGGCGTTGACAATATTCACGTCCCGGCCTCCACTATCACTGATGGCGGATGTGAGGCCTTTCACCAAAGCGGCGAAGAGAGGGCGCGTGTTGGAGATAGAGGCGAGTTCGCCTTCGTAGATGAGCTCGAATTTCTTGCCGCCTACACCTTTGCCAATGGTAGAAGAGGGCTTGGAGGAGTAATGCTGTGTGTAGAGACTGCCCATCTTTTCGATCAGGCGGACGAAAGGTTGGAGTTTTCTGTACTCTTCGGGGAGGATGAGAGGGGCGTTGACGGCGGAGGATGGGAGGCCGCCGTTCAGGATGGATAGGACTTGGGCGCAGACGTCAAGGGAGACGTTTTCTTGTGCTTCGACGGTGGAGGCTCCTAGATGGGGTGTAGCGACGACCTTTGGGTGCCGGCAGAGGGCTTCGGCTGCGGACCCTGGGGCCGGAGGCTCGCTGGTGAAGACGTCGAGGCCTGCGCCTGCGATTGTTCCGGCTTCCAAGGCGTCGAGGAGCGCTTGCTCGTTATACACTCCTCCCCTTGCTACATTCAGCACCTTTGCAGTTGTCTTCATCGTTGCTAGTTCTTTGGTACTGATCAGATCAAGTGTACTCGCAATAAGCGGTGTATGGATAGTGAGAAAGTCGGCCCTAGGAAGAAGGTCTTCGAGATTTCCGACCAACGTGACATTCGCAGCAGCAGCTATGTCAGGAGAGGCGTAGGGATCGAGGGCTACGACTTTCATCCCAAGGCCAACGCCCATACGCGCCACTTTTAACCCAACCTTTCCTAGCCCGATGATGCCGAGTGTCTTCCCGCCTACTTCTGTGCCTACGAGCTTCGAGCGTTCCCATCCTCCATTGCGAAGTGAGCGGTCCCCAGCTGGCACATTACGTGCTACAGCCATGAGGAGCGCAATCGTATGTTCGGCTGCTGCAACGATATTCCCGCTCGGGCTGTTGACGACAATGATCCCATTCTTCGTGGCCGCGTCCACGTCGACATTGTCAACCCCGACGCCAGCTCGGGCGACGACTTTTAGTTTCGAGGCTGCGGCAAGCACGGAAGCAGTGACTTTTGTTTCGGAGCGGATTATGAGGGCTTGGTAGGTGGGGATTTGGGCCAGCAGGTCTTCGGCTGACAGGTTCTTGGGCTGGTGGATTTCGAAGTAGGGGGAGAGGAGGGCGAGGCCATCGGGAGAGACTTTTTCGGGGATGAGGATTTTGGGGCGATTGGAGGTATCGGTGGGGTCAAAGGAGGTTTCTGGGATGGTTGAGTGAGCCATTGTGAGGTATGGGAGAAGGGACGTGGTGGGTGTAGCTGGGAAGCAAGGGATGCTCTTGGTGGGGAGACGAGGCGCGAGGAGCTGAAAGACTTGGTCAATGAGAGCAGACAAAGAAATGGAAAAGATTAAGTGGGAAAGGCGGAGGTTAAAAATGAGGAAGAACTCGCGTGTTCGAAGCCTTGCGTCTCACAACAGCGATGTCGCTCTTGGTGGCGGGGTAACAACACCTTTATTCGCCCAAATCGAGTGAAATCAACACCCCCGCGTTCTCCGGGGCACACTAATGCACCCAGCGGGCAAACTTTGTGTTACCCCACACCGTCCGGGAACCTAGATTCGTCCGGGTTACGGAATCGGGCGTAAGCAGGGCATCACATGGGTAGAAAAAGAAATATGAAGTGTCAGTGGTAGACTATTATTTATTGTACTTGACAAGTACAGGTCAATTGCCAACCTCGTCATGATATGTGTGCTGTCCCTCCGACCCTCTACCAGTTTGCTCGGTTCTTCAGTTTCTCGTTCTGAATGACCTCAATCCCTAGGTAAGGGGTTAGCAAGTGCTTGACACAGCTTGTCGCGAAGACCGGGACATCGTCTCTTGCTCGATATAGAATATTCTGTGAGAACAGGACACTGCCTCGGGACAGAATCAAGAGAATAAGAAAGGAATTCTTCCTAAAACCTACAGTAGTTGTCTGGGTCAAGGACAAATGCTACGTTCTTCATACGGCCATCTGTGAGGCGCTTCTTCCAGTTGACTCCCAAGTCTTCGAAGCGCTTGCATGCTGCATCAAGGT
Source organism: Hyaloscypha sp. PMI_1271 (assembly GCA_021399465.1). NCBI lineage: Eukaryota > Fungi > Ascomycota > Leotiomycetes > Helotiales > Hyaloscyphaceae > Hyaloscypha > Hyaloscypha sp. PMI_1271. The sequence goes on along the minus strand of JAJTUS010000003.1, from coordinate 943,562 downwards.
CATCAACGGAAACACCTATTCCACAATTAGCATCATACCAAAACTCCGCGTAGAAAACATACAGATATGACCAAATCCTTGTGGTTGATCATTTCCATTATGATACGTGAAGTTGGCATCCTTCTCAGTACCATAATTCCATGTCAACTCCAAAAGACCCTCGCGCTCGGCTGTCGGGTTGACGCCATTCGCAGATGTTCTAGAAATTCCCTTCTCGCCAGGATAGCCAAGGAAGTAGAGGTTGAATGTTGCATCAGCATTCTCACTTGTTCGAAATAGGGTCATGCCGAAGACGTCTTGGTAGAACTTGAGGGACTTCTCGTGGTCCTTGACCCGGATCATGGTATGGTTCTAGAGTATTGTTAGCGAAATTCAGACTTGGAGGGATTGGGACGAACCATTCTGTACGTGCCCACATCGGTTGTTGTGATGCCCTCTGTCTTGTCAACTGGATTCTGGCCAACCACCTCGACCCAGTATCCATCGGGATCAAGAACAAACGCTATGCTCCGCATACGGCCATCTGTAAGCTTCTTCTGGAACTTGTATCCTGCATCCTCGATTCGTTGGCATGCGGCTTGGATGTTATCAACAGAGATGCAGGTATGTCCAAATCCCTTGTACGGCTCAGTATTGCCTGTTGTCACTTTGTAATCGGGGTCGTTCTCCGTTCCGTAGTTATGTGTCAGCTCGATGAGACCTTCGCGATCGCTGAAGCCGTTCCCATGAGAGAGAGCTTTCGGAGAGTCGTAGCCCATGAAGTAGAGGTCGAATTTAGCTTCTGGTTGCTCAATCTTTTTGATCATTTTCATGCCGAGGTGTTCATAGAATTTGACTAAGGACATTAGCCTTGAGCCTCAAGGTGAAATGGGGCGAATGTGCCTGATTCCTTTGGGTCTTTCACCCGAATCCTGCAAGCAAGCTATCAGCATGGCTCCCATTGTTCCAGCCTGGGTTCGTACATCGAGTGATTGAATTTGTAGGTCTTCAAATCGGTAGACATGATTGCGTATGTTTTGATTGTACCGAGGAAGCTGGGAATTGGGGGCCGGGGAGGAAGGAAGTTCGAGGATAGTGGTCTGTGAGCTGCTCAAGTTAATGATTGTCCCACCGCATCGCGGAACAATGGGTAATCGAAGCTTCTTACCTGATTGTACGAAGCAGACTCGAATAATGGCTGATCTGGAAGCGTTCGGTGCGCAGGGTAAGTGCATAGAAGTGCTGGAACACAGTGCGGGGTGAAGGAGAAGAAAGGACGAGGCGAAGATGGGACAATGAAATATGCCCCGCCTTGCATATGACGTGAGTGACCAATTACCTTTGCACACTGACACCCCGCGTCGGCTTTAAATTATTTTCAGCAGCAGGAGCAGGAACAGAAAATAGTGAAGAAAGATCATGGAAATGGTGTCATTGACAGAAAGAAAATGAACTTCGCGGCGCGCTTGGTCCTGCCACTGCTGTCGTTCGTAGAACTGAACCCACCGAGTCGTGGAGAGCTCCCAGAGCCGGAGGACACCTTCCACGATATGCTCAAAGGTGGCAAGAAGGAGGTCGACATGAAGGTGCGACTGGCCTAAGTTGAAGAATCTGACGAAGTGAACGAGGAGCAAGCGTCGTGCCCCGGCGTCGAATTCCATGTGTGGTTGTACCAGGGAAGTTGGGTGATTTGATGGATGACGGGTGAGTTTGGTTGTACCAAGCAGAGTTGGGTGAATGGCGGCCGAATGTTCAATGCTCGAAAGAACCATCTGCTGCTGCTGGCGTGCCAATTGTACGAGATTAGTCAAGGGCATCGAAATCGAAGTCTTCTTCGTTCCCCCAGACGACGTCAAACCCTTCCTCCTGCGCATTCAAAACCTCCACATAGTGTTCGCGGTCTTCCGAGTGCTGGGTGATCCTGGACCCAAGGCCAGCGGTAGTCTTCAAACGCTGCAAGAAGCCCCTCGATGAAGATCAAATGTAATTATGCCCGCAGGAAGTGGGACAATACGGAAAATCCTATGGCCAGCTCCCTGGCCGAGTCCATGAGATTGGTAGAACTAGTTGTTGGTTGTGTGTGACGCGCTCGTGATCGAAACGTTTTCGCGTCGCTTGATTGTTCCCAGATCTTGAAGAACTTTGACCTCAAGCTTCCCCGCAATCGCCCCAACCTGCTACTGCACAATCCAAAATCAGCATACGCCAGATGCGCCCTTAACAGCAGAGTCGATTGACTTTGACACAAGTGCTAGATGCCATTGCACGTCCTATCCGAGTCCTATCATTTCTTCTCCCGTCAACTGACCTCACACCAGCATCCATTCTCATTCATCTCCTCTCCTCATGTCGAACACCATGCTCCTCACCAAACGTCTCACCACCTTCCTCTCCCAAAACACCACCCCTAAACTCCCAACACTCCTCCTCCTCTCTCCAACCGGCAAGCTACTCTCCAGCTCCAGCGCCCTCCCCGCCTCTACCCTCCGCACACAAGCAACACTCGCCTGTTCCCTATGGGCGCTCTACCAACCCGCCGCCTCGCCCCTCATTACCTCCGCGATCCCTCCCCAGTCCCATTCCCAATCAAATACCCATCCACGAGGCTCAGATGCTACACTCTCATCTACCACGACGGCAGCAGATAACGATCACGATCTTGCATCCATCACCGTGCAGCTCACACGCGGCGTAATGGTTATCCGGACATTAGGCTGCGGTTTGCTGTTCGTGGCGATTGGGCCCTCTTCAGTAGCAGTCTCGAGTCCGTCGCAGACTTTAAGGGCGCAGTCGATAAGCTCACATACACATACGAGCCCGCCTTCTTCGCCGCCGGGACAGGGGCATGGAGAGAGTGAGTACAACGGGGAGGGAGCACATGATGGTGGTAATAGTCTAGGAATGGGACTGGGCAGTGGCAGTGGGGCGCCGAGTGAGGCGGGCAGCGTTAGGAGTACGAGGACGGCGAGTATTATGGGGGTTAAGAGGCAGGCGGAGGAGGTGGCCCGGTGGTTGGACCGGCAGTTGGAAGGGTTTCAGTTAAGTTCTGTGGAGGGAAGATGAAGGGATCTGGATTGAAGATGGTAATATTGGAAGTATCAGGGCAATGGAAAACGGACAGATAGTTGGATCGAAGGATAGGCACGCAAGGACACATGCGGGTGTTTGGGCATTGGAGGATGTACGGAACGAAGAAGGACGGCGAAAGCAGATTCCGGTTCCATACGGAGCATCGGGCAAGAGGGGAGCTGCTCGAAGTGCAATAAATGCAACGGCACGGGCATGGAGTCAGTCGTGAAGATACCATAAAATCTCGCGTAATAGCCCTGGCTCAAAAGCACACCGAACCTTCTCTTGCTTAATCTGAGAAATCAGGTCCGAAGACCTTAAACTACACTGACAGCAGTCCTGCAGGAGAGCTTGAATTACACAGAAAATGTAATGCTGTAATTGGTTTCTTTTTCGTTTCTAGAACGCAAGATCCTTCGAGCGCCAAAACTGAGGCTGAGCTTGTGACAGCGCAAAAGCAAGGCTCCAGACAGCTATCAATTGTCCCTTCATTCATCCCATATTTTCCACTGTCTGCTACCTCTCGTTTCACGCGGATCATGGATGCCGATACTGCCCTCGGTCCAATCTTTCATCTCGACGCTCTCTATCACCACCGAACCCTGGAAACAGCGACACTCGAGTCCTTTGGATCGATCCCTCGCATCGCTGTTCACCTGAAACCGTCTCCTTGAATTCGACACCAGTTTACCAGGCACACTCGCACAGACAGGGTGCTCCTGATGTCGGGAAACCTTCCAGTCGTGTGCTCGACTCCCACGAGATGCCCACCACTCCCAATCTTCGCCCTGCTCTCAAGCACCTTCAGCCAGGACTTGTAATTGGATTGATGCCCTGCGTATTGACCAAAGCGATGACAAGGAGAGGGGCCATCAGTTGCGGCCGATGACAGATGTCTACCAGCCTGCTTCAAGTGTTGTGGTCTGGCTTGGTCTAGATGAAGGCAACAGTAGGATATTATTAATGGACTTCCTAAATAAAATCGTCGCTTTCACCAACGAATGGAGAATGCGAACATTTAGACGTCGAATTTTCCGACTCGCTCTACCAAACACTCTCAAACAAGGCATACGACCCACACTGGGGTGGATTGCGGCAGGTACTCCAGCGCTCTTATTAGAGTAGACTCGGTGTTATTGAAGAGCTCGTTGTTGCGGATCGCCCTAATGGAGTCTGGTTACTTTGCAGTTCTAGAAGAACTGGATTCACCTACCTCCGGATGGTCGGTTGACAGATAGACTTCTTTGATGGCAAAATCACGACCTTTTACGACTCTCAAACGGTAGATGCGGCCATTGTTGAGTTGAGAGAGCTCAGACAGAGAGTTAGTGACATTGCCGTCCATATGAGAGCATGGGGAACCCCGAATCATGGGGGGCGCGGTGTAGGAATCCTTCGTCTCGTCCGCCGTTATCGTGACTTATTCTGCGCGGACCCTCGAGATAAAGTGTACGTTTTACTTGAAGTATCGCACCTTTATCCTGGTGTGGAACTTCCTATTACTTACACGATTTCAGTCCTTGATGTCTACAAGAACTTAGCAAAATATGTCATTGCAGGTTCAGCAAGACTTGATATTTTGACATACGCGGGCCATGATCAATGTGTATCCCAAAATGTGCTATCGTGGCTACCAAATTGGCAACATTATGATAGTCTTCGCCGCATGGTCCGCGTACCATGGTATGCATCTAGGAATTTGTCATGTGTCATTCAACAATCGCCCGATGACAACATCTTGATCACACAAGTTTCGTCCTCAGACCTGGCCCTCCTCGAGACGGGCAATTTTTACCCCCAGAGACGTTGTTGCGACTCAATTGATCTCGCCCTTCCGGCCGGCGGAGCTAAATTTTCACAATGGCTCCAATTCATCACATCAAACTTTCACGGGAGCCAGAGCCCCACTCCCTCCATATCAAAAACTCACATCAGCATAGCCTTCGAGCTACAGTTCTATCTTGTGAGAGTACAGATTACTTCCCTTTCGAAAAATCCTCCCGCCTTTGCGACACACTCTCCTTTGTCAAGTCGGAGTATGTAGCGGGAGGCGATCTTAAGAGGAATAATATCCTACATTAGGTCTATTCTATGAGACATCAGCGGCATCTCTGTGCGATTGAACTCACATCCCCAAGGAATCAAGAATCGTATTGTTTGGAATTGAAGACTTCGGACGCCGCGATAGGTATCTGCTCTCGCAACGCGAGGATCGGTGATATCGTTACCGTTGTCAGGGGATGCAAGAGGCCGCTGCTTTGAGCCAGTAGCTGAGCCCTACTATCGCTTAAGCTAACAGCACTTAATGCAAGGCCAGCAACTCCTTCAGCTACACCAGACATGCTATTGTTCAAGAGATTGTCATATAGGACGAAGAGGCTGGGTATTAATGACAAAATTGGGAGAGGAGATGAGACTCTTGAAGACGTCGGACCTCCAGGCTTAGGCAAGCCGGCGGTTCCGTATAGAAGGGTTTCACGGGCAACTACCCAGGTTCGAAGTTCGTCACAACAACAATATTAATTGACAAAATAAAGTTGACGTTCGTGATCTGCGACCCGTTTATAGTAATCTGTGGAAGTTCTGGAACTTTCTAAGCACTTTCAAAAAATCTCAATTTTTTTGGTGTTCCTAAAGGGGAAGAACGAACATCCCGAGGACGTATGCGACGCGAGGTCACATGACGCTCAAGGCGACAGCCCTGGGTATAGCCATAGCTGTTTACCAACAATACTACTTTGGAAAAAGATATGGTCCAATTTCACTTAAAAACTCTCGGTTGAGCTATAAGATAATATCTTGAAATGCAATCAATACGGTGCTTAATTTCGTAAAGTGAGAGACTTGTTTGACACCCCTTTCAGCTATACCAGATGCCACTCTCCACTCAGCCCACCTTCTCCTAAATATCTGATAAATGACCGTTCCGACGACTTCACATTAAGGAAACTAATTTGGAGACTGTGACCCATCACACACGACCTCTCTTCCATTGATCTTATCACAATTTGTCATAAAGCTCACCGCTAGTGCCCACTCTAGATGCTACGCTCCTTAGAGAAGGTTAGGTTGGTGGCTATCTCCGTTAGTATAGGAATGCTTACGAGAATTGAATGGCTCTCTAAACGGCATTAGGGCCCGAATTGGGGCCAGAGGGGGAATTGGAGATGGGTTGGGTTGGACCAGAGGTTGGGGTGTCTTGTCCACAAGCACCGCACGGCATGTTGATAGATGAGAGTTGGTTGGAGGGTTTGGTGTCCTTAAAAGTAAGATCTTGCTTTGTAAGATGAAGTAGATGTTTGTTTTGAGGAATCGAAGAGTGTTAGTTTCGATCGTCCTCGAGGGGGTTCCGACTGTGCTTAAATGCTTTTCAGACGAGTGTGGTTCCTAATCTCATCGGAAAGCCCTTCCACAGGTGCATCGCATCAATTGCCCGCACCCCACGCCATTTGTCACAACCTTCTCAAACCGCCTCTCATGCTAACGGAGAATGCCTTATCATACGATCTTGAAGTGTGGGCTGCAGCTTTGGAGCAGCCCAAGGTGGCGGGCTGGGCCTGTTGCAGAGTGACGCCTATTCGTGAGTAATGATCACTCCCATTCCATTTAGCATTGGCGCCAAGACGAGAACCCTCTAGCCTCTATGTCCAATCAACTCGTTCATCCACGCCTCGCGTCGGACGGGGGCTTACCATACCAGAAGCGGAGACGCCCGCGTTCGACAGATGGAAGGTAGAGAATGTCGATTTATAGATGCGGGAGATAGACTCTATCTCCTGCCATTCTGACAAAACTCTTATTTTTTACTAATGGAAAGCCGCAGATGACCTCCTGATGCAAGCTGTCCTGGCATCCAAGGTGAAATTCTGCAACTGTGGTTGGTATGAGATACACAAAGATATAATCTCCAATTATTGAGCATATAGAGCGCCCACAGCGGATAGATCCGAATCCTTCTTGGGTATGTTTCATGGTGGAAAAGGCCCTGCAGGCTGAAAGTGCAGAAGGGGACGGGAAAAGCCGATTGTTGCTCTTTCCCTAATCGACTGCGATTGATTTGAGGAATAGACAACGGGCAAACACTGGGGGGTTGGGGGGGATTTATCAATTCCTATGAACCCGACACGGTCCTCGTCAGGTTACTGCTAAAGTTTATAAAAATGAAGCCAGTGAGGTGTTTAGAGAATCCAGAGGGTGAAACCTCAGAATTTGGATTATAGCAGTAAGGTTCCTCCCCTTGTTTGAGGCGACCACTATTAATGACCCTCCTCAAAAGCTTTTAATCTCTCCAATTCGAAGCCTTTCCAGGGCAGCCATCATAGCTTCATCTATAGCTATGAATAAGAAGAACAAATTAAGGACCAAATTTGATTAGGATGGGTCTAGCAAATACAAAATCTTATGAGTGATGCTGGACTTTGGAAGTCAACCCAAATTTTCAGGGGACTCGAGGACCGCGGTAGCGGTACAATTCTTAAATCTGACAAGACACATTTACACCAGTGATAACAGCTCCCAACCATCAACCTTAGACGATATTTGTTACTTCATCAAATGAAATCGCGCCTGGTAAATGAAGAAGTACAGCTTTCACCCTGGAAAAGGGTATCATCGGCCTGGCGTTTTTTATGCGTTTCACAAAGTAGAAGGCATCACCTACCAGCCGCCCACACCCGCTTCCCGCTTATCACGTCCTGGGGCTGATGACCTGAAGGAAACAGCTCTGTTGGGTGTGTATGTAACGTCTAAAGAGAGAAGAGAGAAGCGGGGAGCTCGAGGCTAAGAAAAGCGTGCCACGCTAGGGGTAGGTTCAGGTCATGTGATGCCGACGTCACAACACCGCTCAACTTGGATTTTGGAGAACTTAACGCCACAAATTCGAAAAATTAATACGATATTCGTAATATTTTGAGTATTCTCTATAATCTTGGATTTTTTTTATTTTTTTTCTAAAGACTTTAAAAAATCGAGAAAATTTGGGTAGGGTAGGCGTGGGCGGGAAGGGGGTTTGGGCGGTTGGTGGGTGATGCCTTCTATGATTTTTCAATCCTGGGAAACTCTCTAGAATTTGCTACAAAAACATGATTAATTGATAAGTGCCGGTCTAGAAGAGTATTGAAGTAGCATCTGCCTCACCAATCACACGGTTACCCTCTCAAGATATAATTTTACTGAGGCAATAGCTGCAAGGCACAGCCCTCGGTCGGGTACCCAACCAGCCAATCGTGGTCTGCACCGCCTCATCGAGCCACCTGCAACGTGATCTCGACTGACCCTGACTCACACGCCGATTCGGCGGTCCAAACTCTGGCTCTTGGGGAAAAAATTAACTTTCTGGTTTCAATTCACCGAATTATCTTCATCCCCTCCATATTCAAACTTTACTCATCATTCAACTCAACCAATTCCAATTCATTACCTGGTCTTCCACCGGGCTCATAAATACGTTCCAACATGTTAATCACGACCACTGAAACCGGCATCCCGGCTCAAATGACAGAGAACGATTTGGTAGATCAGATCGACGTCTCCCGAGTACAACTTAACGACGAAAGAGAAGCAACACCAGAGCCCGCTCAACAAAGCACTCTTTTCCCCAAAATCACCGGAAGAGTCGACGAGCTGATTGAAAACTACACCTACAAATTCGGCACCAGCCACCCCACCATCAAGCTCACGGGAACCGTAAAGCTTCACGGAACGCATGCCGACATCGTCATCGAATCCGACAATACCGTGCGAATCCAGTCTCGAAACAGACTCAGTCTCGACATTGAACACGACAACTACAACGTTGCTGCTTCTCTGCTACCACTTCAAAAAGTTATTCTTGAACTCAAGGATAGGGCTGTGGATAAATGGCGCCAGTTAAATAGTCCTGAAGAAATTGAAGAAGACGAGCCGGTCATTCTGGCTGGAGAGTGGATCGGCCCCGGCGTCCAGAAGAAAGTCGCGATCGCCAACTTACCCCAAAGATGCTTCGTCATTCTCGCCGTATCCGTCAACGGCGAGTGGCAAGACGGCGAAGAGTACGCAAAGATCCACAACGAGGCAGCCGGAATATACAACATCTCTCGCGGCGGCTTCTACCGCGAAGTTCTGGACTTCAAGGACCCGGAAACGTTGGATAGATGCAAGGAGAAGCTAATGGGTCACACTATGGAGGTGGAAAAGCAATGTCCGTTTGCGAAGAGCTTCGGAATCTCTGGCATCGGTGAAGGGATCGTGTGGAAAGCACAATATCCACTCTCTCAAGACCCCAGATTCTGGCTGAAGACAAAGGGGCCGGAGCACGCACATACTCAAACCGATAAACTGAAGAAAGATGAGATGAAAGCGGGTGCGAGTGTGAGAGCAAAGACTTTCGCTGAAGCGGCGGTGGGTGAAATGAGATTGCAGCAGGCGTGGGATTATTTGGGTGAGATGGGGATTAAGAGGGTTAAGTCTGCGACGCAGGCGTTCAATCAATGGTTGGTTAAGGATGTCGAGGTTGAGGAGAAGAAGGGTATTTTGGATATGGAAATTGATAAGGTTGCTTTGAAGAAGGCGATCGGGGTTATTGGGAGAACTTGGTACTTTAAGAAATTGGGCGAATATGAGGTTCGAAAGAAGGGTAATATTGAAGTGTGAGGAGATAAATTGGAATAGAATCGGCATTTCTAATTATTTTCAGCGCTCATCCACCCTGTTTTGCAAGGCTGAACTGCAACGTTTTAAGGAGAAGTCTTATTTGTCCTCATGGCTCGTTGTTCAACTGCATCCAATGCCGGGTGGAGCAGAATCATGCACGTATGGTGGGTCGGACGTGATACTCGATAGGTGAATAATAACCTAACCCAAAGCCCAATAGCCATATATATTCTTTCTCGATTCTCATGTTTTTCATTCCTCGTTAGTGACTTCACTTCGAAATTGAACAAGTTCTCGATAATTGTTAATACAATCCAGATTGACTGGTCTAAAGGTGAACCGAGTTGGCTTGTCGATATTGGCACTCACAAGTTATGTCTCTACTCTCACGGCCCAGACCGCAAGCTCCGGAAGCCTGTTGTCATATATATGTCGAACGGGACTAGCAATTAATTGCAAGTAAGTGTTCCTGTCCCCACATTCTTCAACTCGCCAACTTATGTTGCTCTGCATTGAGGAAGAGGCACCCTCGTTACCTGGAGATACCCACCAAGAATCCCCTCAAATAATAGAGCGATTGAAGAATGAATATACACATATAAGAAATCAGACATGGGTATTATAGGGCCTATGCAGCTGTTACCCGGCTTCTCAAACCCATATCCGCAGCTACACTTATGACCGTTCGGGCTTCGATGGAAACAACCTTCGCCGTTGACCCCAATGTCAAGTTGTCAACCAGTAATGTCCCGAGCTCGACCTGCTACTGAAAAATACCCCTATTGCTCTCTCGTTTTCTCATTCATTACCTCAAACAAATAAGCTAACACCACTCAGACAGGATTCTGATCCGCGAATTCCTGCAACTCCGGCCCTCCCCCTATATCATCGCCTCCCTCGCCTTGTTAGACATAAACCACGACCGCAGGACAAATCTCATCGACTGGCGCCACCCCGCGATATGCCCCATGGCCGCAAGCTTCGACATCGCTTCTCTCCCATCATTTGCTAATCCCATGTTCTCGCGGAGTCAGAATGGCATGCTTACCAAGCTGGTATTTCTTGCGAAATATGGCACAAGCAAAGCTGGAGAGGCGGAATTATACTGCTGCTTTTGAGACTCTTGGGAAGAAGGGGCATTTGAAGAGGGTGGAAAGGGGGGGCCGGGGCGCGTTTTAGGGAAGAGCCTGGTATGCGATTATACCACTCAGTAGTGGTAGTACGACACAGCTACTGACAAAACTGCAGATAGTTGTTCTTGTTGCGGAATAGTCTAAGGGTTTCAAGATATTTACGATGCTGGATTAAAGGCTGGCAACTGCACTGCTGAGGAGCAAGCCACGCTTGGTGAGATGGTGGCGAGGTGGAAGGAGACGCATGAGCGGCTTCAGGTGGAATTAAAGAACTTGCCTGGATGCAGGAAGAGGAGGTACTTGATGTGTTCACATAACGTGCATGAGTTTGATCCGCAAACTGTTGTGGAGGAGGTGTTATAGGTTTTGGATTCGCGGAAGGAGCGCAAGGTTTCAGAATAATGTTTTACAGTAGGAGTGTTAGGAGCTGTGATTCTCCTTCTCCGAGATTAAAATCTCAATCTTCAGCCCCTTTCGGGACGTTGCAATCCTGCCACCTTCTCTCTTTGTTGACTTTCGGCACTCGGCTCGCTTAAAATGTCTCATTGAAATAGGGGCTGGCGAGAGCCAGGCCGTAGCAACATCTTCCCGAAAAATTATTTGCGACTCCACTTCGAAAGAGATACGACTGCATGTCTTTAGCAAGCTGAAGCATTGTGTAGCTTCTTTCGTAAACGTGATAAACGTGTGATCTTGGTCCAATAAAACGATAGAGATTCCCTTCCGGTTATTGTTTACATTCCATAAATCTAACTTTCTGTTTACCTCCTCCTCCTTCGTTGAAGTCCTGAAAGATGCCGGCTGTCATTTATGTCGCAGCCGTAGTCACGAAGCCAGACCCGTACGATACGACCCCTCAGGACATCGAAGGGAGCCTCAATTGCCTCGGGCAAGCCGCAAAACAGCTATCAGTTGTATGATCTGTTTTGAGTTCATCTTACGGCGCTGCGTTCAATACCTTCCTGATCCAAGTGTGGATCTTAATGCAACTTCTTGGAGTAAGGTGGCTGTCAAAATGGCGTTGGCTCCAACACTGTATGATGCCAGTAGGATTGGACCTGCAAATGACGCCAGCAAATTAGAACCAAAAAAAAAGACTTTTTGGAAGTTCGTGGAAGTGGAGAAACCGCCTTTCGTTATGAATTTGGTTCTTCCATTTTGGATCTGTGGGTAATTTTTCCACAAGATCCAGAATCCCTCGTCTGCTATTTTGGGGCCGAGAATTGTGTAGTGGGCAGGTGGCTCAGAGTTCTAGGTGTTTGTAAGTTCTTCTCTCTTTCTTTTTGTTTCCTTGAGAGGCTATCTTGCTAATTTCAAGATTTAGATAGCTATGTGAACGTAATTGAAGTGGAGAGGATACATGTTGCTGGTGCATTTGACTTCGAGGCCAAGAACAAGCGCATCTATTCAATTGCTAAGCATGTGACCTAGAACAACCATCTTGCAGTAATGCGTAAGATGTTCCCGGAAGAGGCATTCATAGATGATCTGAAGGACTTGGGAATTTTTAGTGGAAAGGTTGAGGATGACGGGTCGGGACTTGAAATCTTGAGGATCACCTGATGATTAGGTTCCATTAGAGGTTGGGAAACAGGAGACTTTGGATTCTGTATACTAACTCAATTCCAAAATTTCCCTCTTTGCCCTCTCTTGAGTTGAACCCTTCTCTCTTCTAGAAGTTTGCTGAGATCGGAGTAACGCTTTGCGTAGAAGGTATGATGGTGATGTGGGATATTCAGCGTCTCTAAGTTTAGTAAAGTAAGTTCCATTCTTTGAAACACGCTGAGAGAAAGTAAACTATAGATGTTCCATTAAGTTTTGCTTTCCCTAAGCAGTTCCAATTTGTCGAGCTGCTCCCAAGTGAGTCGAAATTCACCTCTGATTTCCAGACCCCAAATGAGGTAGGCGGACTAGATATTCGTCCATCCTGATTCGCTGCAACATCTGATATTTATGTTCGACACCACAGTCGGCTGTTCTTTGGGCAAGACGTCCGAAGCCGGAGGTCACGAGCTCTCTATTTACTTTGTAAGCGAGAGCATGTTCACTTCAATATTTAGATCAAGCCTCGACGCGAAAATTCTTTCCTCATCTTCCTTCTCTTACATCGGAGCGCTCGCAACGGATTGTCCCTCATCTCAGCAGTGTCTTGTTGAGCCTGGCATCATAGCTGGCTGCTTCCATCACAAGCTATTGTCCGCACTCTCTCTTGGCTTCTTGCTCCCGCCTCCATTTCCTCTCCCCGCCAGAAAGGACAGACTATCAGAATCATCCAAATAAATTAGGTTCATCGGAGATCACCCATCGCGACGTCAACCAACTACCTCAAACGGTCCTGAGAGGATGTTTCACCTCTTCGAGAGACTCCCAATCGAGTAAGGATAACCCAGCTCCTAGATTCTTTGTTCCATTACTTTGAGGCGCTAGCGGCTCATCTCAAGTGCTTTTAACATGTTTTCAAAGACTTTATATTATTCAGATTCCTTTTATGACATTCCGAGATAGGGAAACGCTAACTGACCTCATTATAGGCTGCGCTTCCAAATCTGGGGATACCACCTTCCAAAGGCCCGCGCCATCGAATTCAAGCCCTACGAAAACGAACGTACATTCACCCTCCTCTGTTACTCCCTATACCCAACCTTGGTCTCAAATTTCGAACAAAAGCCCTTGGGAGTCTTGCCATACGCCTGCCCTGACTCTCGTGCCTGCTTCCTCAGCTGCTACAGCCTCTGCTTCGATGGTATGCTTGCACGACCTGTCTACTTCTACCCGAAAGTTGATGTTGTTCTCTTCTCAAATGAGTACACGTTGGAGCTCTTCTCAGATGCTGTGAACCATTTTCCTTCGGCAGAAACTAGGGAAAGCGTTGCTCCCGTACGAAAGGCCGCGATTCGGTGGACAGTGAGCAGCGAAAGCAACAACATGACTGTGCACGGAACAGTCGAGGAGGAGCCTGAGAATCTAGCCCTGGACCCTGTAGGAGGCGTGAGATATAGGATGAAGCTACGCACACTGCTTGAGCGCCTTCCTACACTTGAGCATTTCGCCTTCTGTTACCTATTTAGGTCTATTGCGCCAGACTCCAGGAGACACATGGTTCGTTTTGCGGAGAGACTGGAAAAACAAATGGAGGAGCGATTGCAACTTGTGAAGGAAAATGGAAATAAGAGTATCGCTGAGTCGGTAGGCAAGAATCCAAGCATTGTGATGTTGCAGTGTCCAACAGGCAATGCCTTGCTTAGACGTGTTGCGGGATTTGGCCAGAGGGACCACTGGAATACGTGGCCAACAGAGTGCATGGAACTTGGGACTAGAGCTTGGGAATGCTCTAGAGACTTTGAGGACTTTGATCTTAGACGACAAATCTTCTCTTGAATTGCGAGGTAAGTTTTCATCAAGGCCTTCCCAGACCCACCTCCCATCGAAGCCATGCAGCTAACTTTTACCGGTTTGCTTGTCTCCAATTAGCTTTTGTGGATATTGACATGTTGGCCTTGGGTATTGTTTGTGTATTCGAAGATTCTCAGAGAAATATCCTCTTTGAGTTGCAAGGTAAGCAACTGTCAAAAGACCAAATTGTCCACAGCCTCACAAAAACCAAACCATCCATTTCCAATCATTTGACTAATTTTGCCCAGTTCAATTCTCTCCCCTCTATTTTTGTGAACATGCGCATGTTGTGCTTGGTTATTGTATGTGTTTTTGAATTGGAGGTGGATGGGTTAGCCTATGCACAAGCAGTTTCTTGCGAGATCTTTCCTTCCGAACAAATCAATTATTTCCTCACGATCAGTTCTTTTCTTCTCGCTGTACAGTAACACTCAGAAATAAAGGCCTCGAGACATGGCCGATGCTTCCGAGACAATATCAAGTGATCACTGGGCCGCCAAAAAGAGTAACGTTCCAAAGCCAGCCGTCCCGTCCCGCACCCCGCATCCGCAAAAATATCTCGACCTCCGTCCGCATTCAGCTAGCTGAGCGATGCACCGCCGCCCACGAAAAGGTCCCGGAGGTTACACAGCATTTCATGGAAAATTGTCGGCCAACCAATACACACCAATTGTGATGAATATTTGGGTCTCAAGTATTTGTTCTACTTTTCGAGTTCCAGCATTCCTCCTCTAAAGTCCATCCACTTCCCTTTCTTTCTTCAATATCTCAATCTCTCAACACTGAATACGCCTCAATTCATTTTCTCCTCATATCTTTCACGTCTTCGTCATGTCTTCCAAACCCACACTCGTCTTAGTCCCAGGAGCATGGCACACTCCCGAAGCCTGGAACAAAGTTACTTCACTCCTCGAAGCAAAGGGCTACGAATGCATCCCTGTAATCCTTCCCTCGACCCTCTCCAACCCCTCGACAACATTCTTCGATGACATCAAAGCAGTACGCGATGCAATTCTCTCGGAGACTAGACAGGGACGAAATGTCGTTGTTGTAGTGCACTCCTATGGTGGAGCCGTTGGCTGCAGCGCAGTCAAAGATCTGACATCCTCATCAAGTGAAACATCGGGACGTGTCATTGGCATTGCCTCCATGGCATCTGGTTTCGGCCCTTCAGGAGTGTCTTTTATCGACGGACTCGGCGGCTCGCCTCCTCCATCGTGGAAAGTCGATGAAGAGAGCGGGTTTGCAGTCTTGGTCGCTGAACCAAGGGAATTATTCTATCACGATCTTCCCGTCGAAGAGGGTGAATACTGGGTTGGGAAGCTCACGAAGCAGGCTTCGAGGCCGTTGATGCATAAGGAGGGTGGAGAGCATGCTTATGCGGGATGGATGGATATCCCAGCCTGGTATCTGGCTACAAGCCAGGATAAAGCGTTCCCGTTTGAGGCACAGAAGTATTTTGTTCAGGTTGCCAAGAATGCTGGGGGTGATATCACTGTGCGAGAGGTTGAGAGTAGTCATAGCCCAATGTTGAGTAAACCGGAGGAGACTGCGAAGTTTATCGAGGAGGCAGTAGCAGCGTTCGTGGGATAGACAAACTGGTGGTCCCTTCTCCTGTGGGATTCTTCATCGGGTTGCAGAAAGAAGGAAAGAAAGAAATGTAAGGTTAGATGAGCATGGTATTGCCGATAAAACTCCACTCTGTAATGACATAAACTACCTATCCATACCCGTCTCTCGTCCTCGGGTTAATGTCTCTCCTAATTTTGGGCCAGAGTTTTATCCGTTACGCACCACAGCTTTTAGTCCACCTAAGGGTATACTTCCCTTTCTCCTTGCCCACTAAACAGACTGATTTGCACCTACACCTGTCTGAGAAATTCTTACACCTTCGCCACAGTTGCAACAATTCATGGCAATGCCAATACTTCGCACAGCTTGTCTTCCCCCTGTCATCCAACGTTCTCCATCCCCAAAATCATTTCCTCCATTACCTCCTCTCCCACAGATATCCCAATACTTTAACTCACGACCATCGGTACCCTCATCACCGGCTTATCACCCCGATTAAATCCAGGCATACCACCCAACCCCAACATCCTCAACCGATACCTCTCCTCCGTCAAGTTCCTCTCCAGCTCTCCCCTACACCTTCCCCTCTCCCACCCAACTTCCCCTTTGCGAATAGCTGCTAGAATTTTACCTCACTCTTAACCCATGCTATTAGTCATAAATGTTCACGCTAGTTTAAAAAGGGGAGAGCTTATTCTTTAGCTGACTACTAGGCTTTGCATTAGTGGGACAGGTAGCGTATATGAGGAGGTTTCCTTGGAAGAATCACATCACTATTTGTCGAGAATAATTCCTTGATAACTCAGTTATACCAAGCTATGAATCTTGATTCGTACTCCTACTGTATTTAAGAGAACCCCCCCCCCCAAAAACTATTCTGTTATCTGTTCCAGCCCAAGCGCGGATCGGTTCATTCGCGATTGGCCTGGTCTATTCACGAATGAACCAGTCCAGTTGTAAATTATTCTCAATCCGTCTATTTATAAATGGACCAGTCCAATGGCGAAAGCACTAAAGTAAGCAGTGAGGGCCAATACCCATAATTACTATTCTAACCCCCGAATTTTTTACTTTAATACGTTATCCACTTCTAACTCTCTTATTAGCTACTTATTAAGATTGCAATTGTGTCAAAAATGGATGAAAGTGCTTAGTAATTATTATTTTGATACGGACCACGACCGCGGGCATCTCACTAGCTTAACCTTGAAAACATAGATTGGGATAATTAAGAGCCTTGAGAAGATAATAAGGAAGACGAAGAGGGCACAAGCAAAGACCGCAGGAGAAGTATTGAAATGGGAACAATATGGAGTTGCAAACTGGATATATATTTGATGATTGAAAAAGGCTAAAATAACTAAGTACAGGCAGAGTGGTGTCTGAAAGAGAGAGAAAAGAGTCCAAAGCAGTGTTCTTATACCCATTAGCCTTGGGCAATTTGAGTGATTTCCAAGCGTCCTTAATTCGTGACTAGACTAGTCCATTTACGAATAGACCAGTCCATAGGCAATTTCAGACCATTTGCGATTAAACTAGTCTATTCGCGAACGGAGAAAATTCGCGAGTGGACTAGAACACATCATCGATCCTTCCCAAAGTAGCTAAGAGAATATATTTAGCTAAGCCCTCACTAAGAACAAATCACCTTCCTTCCTTCTCACAACATATTCCACCTTTCTTCTTCATCGACCTTCCTCTTTAGCAACACCGCTACAACGTACCCCTCAAATCTTCTAGGTCATTTCTCTTCACTACCCCCCATCACTCACAACCGTTAGTCAAATGGCACCCAGCTCAAGCTCGATGCTGCAGCCTGCCTCCCTTGGAGGATACGGCAGGCAGACAGGCATTTACGGAGGACTTCAAGGTGTCGAGTTCGCTGCTAGATGCCCTCCAGATGTCCAGAAAAACACACGAATTGTTGCGGTCTGCGGAATACCGGATTTTAAGGCGGCTCCACAGGAAGATGGATGGTTCTTTTCGGACTTTTTCTTATTTTATCAGATGCTAGGCTCTCGACGTGCGTGCAAGTTCAACATTTCTCCCTTCTCTTCCTATTCCATTCCATGAATACTCAAGCAAGCGTAGCTGAACTACCCAACCAACTATGGCTTTCAAGCTGCTCGCCTAGCGATCTTATCCGCAAACACCAGCGTTATCTCCACGGACCTGCAAATGGAATCGCAGGGGATCGAAGAGTTGTCATGAACGAGACAATGCTTCCTAAAGATGAAATGAAGGCCGGGTTTCGTGTTTTCGAGCCAAAGGATCTTCTTGAGAGATTTCTTGGCACCCTCAAGTCTGAGATTAGAGAGGCTGCCCAAACCAAGCAGCCAGTACTGGTTCTTATCTTCGGGCATGGAGAAAAGGAAACCTCGGGAATTTTTATTGGTTGTAATGAAGGCGGCTCCTTGAAATTGAATCCGGCGAGGCTCGCTTCTGTCTTGCAAAAGGAGGTTCAAACGACGATGGTTTTGACATCGTGCTACTCAGGCGGCTGGATTATGAACCCAAATTTGAACGAACACTTCGACGTCAAACCTACATTCAATCACACCTTTCTCACAGCGGCGGGATCCCAGAGCCAGAGTCTTTCCTGGTCATTAAGCCAGACCGTTGGACGACAAGCTGGAGGAAGTGTCTTTGCAACATGTCTTCTCAATTCCATCATCACGGCCTCTGATAGAACAGAGGGCTTCTACAGCCGGGGAAAAGGTTACTTTGAGGAATTAGACGAGAAGGGACAAACCACAGGAGACATGAAGGAAAACCTTATCAAAGTACGAGAAGATGATGAGGGAGAAGATATTTCTCTTTCGATGGCCGCTTTGACACAACAGATCGTCTACGAATGCGAAGCACGATATGGTTCACTATGGGAAACACACCAGTTTTCATTTGCCGCTCAAGACGACCTTTGGGCCAAAGCATGGAGTAAGAGGACTGGACTTCCTCTCTTGAATTACAAAGATAAGTGGGAAAGTCTGCCAGAAGCTCCACTGATGAAGAATATCTACCCACCGGTTGGTCCCCTTACTGGTTCTAACATGTCAAAAAGCCCCGAGGCTCTCTATAATATTGTCCAAATCAAAGCGGCTAGATATATGGGCTCGAATCCAGGCCTCGATAATTCTGGTTGCAACACCGACTGCCATCCCGGGTTCCACAAGTTGGTAGAAGGAACTCGTTTAGAGTTTGACGAGCTTTATTGCCTCAACAAAATCTTAGACTACAGACAAGGTCAAATAGGGCTAGCAGAAATTTATTGTTACGCCCTGGAGATAGGTGTGCCGGAAGATCGACAGGTGGACCCATTTGATGAAATGGAATGGCTGGGTTCCCAGCTCATCGCGAAAAACGGAAGATCTACAGAGCGTTCGAAAGTTGCCATAGACCTCTTGGAGAGATTTTATACCATTAGGGGTTGGGTGATTAACCTTTGCATCTTCGACTCTCCACTTCCTCGGCAAGGGCTTGATTATAGTAAGCCTACGGCCTATCTGGCTGCTAGGTTAGCAGAGAGTCCGATGCCAACCCAGCAGATCCATAAGATGCTAGAAGATCTCTTGCAATGTATGTATTCTTTGCAAAATAGTTATTCCGATATTTTCTAACTCCCGTATAGATAAGTTAGAAGAGGCAAGACGCGCAGCTCGCTCGCCTCTTGGAGTAGCGGTTCTCAATCAGCCCGAGATTAAAACCATGCGAGGACGGCTGTACAAAACTGTGGGCAAGCTGAAGCACAGAATGCGGTCTTTGTCACCACAGAAAAGATCGCCTAGAATGGAGGGTAGGGGCTAGGAATAGTCGACATGATAATGCGAGATTCAGAAAGGGCTTTGTTTTTGGTACACTCCGTAAATACTAAATAGTCACTGAATTCAAACACGCGATGTTGCGGTAAATCTTGCTTAGGATGGTCAAGCTTACTCAGGTGAGTTACTTAGGATACTCAGGCCAGTTGACTGAGTCGAGGGTGATTAGCGCCTGAGTAAGAGCGGTGAGCTTACCGACCAATGCAACGCGAAAGGGCGAAAGGGTTGATTCATAATACCCAATAAACAAACCAGAGATGCTTCCGCCCAACATGACAGTCAACCGCTCAACGTCGCATTGATAGCAGAAATACAAAAGGGAAAGAAGTTTAATTTTGCACGCTGTGACGTACTCTCCGAGCTCCTCTGCTTGCGGAGAAGTGTTGTTAAATTAATAAAAGTACTTACCCTCGAAGCGTGAGACCGTTCAAAAGCATTAATTTATGTTCTGGAACGAGAACTCAGGGCATTTTTCGTTCAGGAGAAAGACCCTCTTAAGTTAGACGAATTCTATTTTTACGGCCCGATATGTTTTTTATATTTCTTTTTAGCTCCCTACGCTATACTGTACAACAACCGTTCTCTTCATTGATTAGGCCACTTTCTCAGAATGTGACTAGTTCGTACTTGCTAGGGGACTATTCAGCGTGGTCACTAGAAAATCTAGCTTGATCAAAGTAGTTTACAACACTTAAAGAATTTCAAACATGACATTGATTTTACTTTAGCAATAATTACTTACATCAATTTAAATACCGTAGAAGATTTACCTCCATTAAGTACAATGACTTGGAGTTCAAGAAGGTATTGAACTTTTGGAGTGTTGTTAGTGAGCAGAGAACACAAGGCACATGACAATGGAGCTCATTTCTCAACAGATTGTCCCAATGAACACTTGAACTTCACGTTTCACCTCACTCACTTCACTATTATACAATCAAAGATATTAGATTAATACAGTTTCAAGTTGTCATATTCTCTAGTATTGTCCCCTCTGCACCCGGAAAGGGCACCGCTGAATGACACTTCTGGAAGAAACATCATTGAAACTTCTCGCGCATTCTCATCATCGCACAATTGAAATCTAATATTACAAGTTATAGAAGATCAACGCTCTAGTAAGTACGCCAAAAATAGCTAGCACACTCCGTTGCAGTATGCTCAATGAGCACTACCCAAGAGCGTCTTCAATGTGCTCGCAACTCCCATAACAGAGTGAGCAACGGTGGTGAGCTCAGTCGTGACTACAGCACCGCCGGGAACCAAACCTAGGATGCTGTATACGAATCCTACGGGAGGGGCCACCAAGGGAATGGCCAGTTCAAGAACCGTTGCGATTTCAGGGCCGATCAACGCCTTGGCGTCTGAAAAGCGTAGTTAGCAGAGATACCTTACAGATTTCAAAAAGGTACGAAGGCGAGAATAACTTACCAGCTCCGATGGTGGACAAGAGAGATGAGAGAGCTAATTTGATGTTGTAGACAAGCGCCTCGATTTCATTGAGAGCACAGAGAAGAGCTTGTGCTTCTTCGGCAGTGAGAGCTATGGTTGAACCAACTAGTGCGGGAGCCATGCCGGTAGTTGCTGTTTTCATGTGTGTGGCGATGTTTGCAAGGCTTTTCTTGATGACGGGGATGTCGTAAGAGGGGGCGTCTGATGCAGACATTGACGCTGCTCTTCATCAGCGGCACTCTTGACCGGAGACCTGACGGAACTTACTGATAGTGGAGAGCTCTCCAGAGACGGAGCTCCTGAGTTCAGAGACGGCACCTTTGATCACTGCGATGTTCGGGACGCCGACTGGTAATGATCTGACTGCTGAAGCATCTCCAGCCACAGCTCCAACGTCTGACACAGGTGCAGGTGTGGGTAGAGCAGGAGCAGGAGCAGCAAGAACCTGGCACCCAAGACTGAGGGAAATGGCGATGACGTTGGAAAACTTCATGATGATGGTAGATTCTGGATATTGGGAGATGATTGGGTAGAACGAAAGCGAAAAGGGTAAAAAATGATAAATGAGTGATGGCGGAAGGGGCAAAGGAGTGACTGTGAAGATCTATTTCAGACTACAGAAAGACATCTTCTCGCTGGGCGTTTATGATATATATGCAATAGTGACAGCCGCTAGAACGCATGTCAGATAGTGACGTGTGGATGTGCATTTCCACAGGTTTCGGAAGGAGATGGCGATTACCATGCTCAATCAGAAAGCATCGGCGGTTCTTGTGAGATGTGTTGATCTTTGCACAGATGGAGAAGAGTTTTGAAGAATTTATTACGATCATCTGCAATAGTCATCATGCAAAAGGCCCTAAGACGCTGGTCTCAAATGGGCGGAATGGGCGCAGCGGCACACGGAAGTTTCCGCTGCCTTATGAGTTCCCTACTCTGAAATTGATTTCTAGGATTGGACCATGAAATAAGCGTGACGCTCTGCAAGTACAACTCTTGACCTTCAATCGTGATTTGTCTGATTTTGTTTTCTTGAGGGCGGGGAAAAAGTCATGGCTCGAGTTTGTAAGATTGACATGCTGATCATCGGTGTTTGGCCAAAACCCCTGCTTCCGCACTGACTCCTGTCAACTTTAAAGGGCCGAAATGCCTTGTGTTGATCCAGATTTCCCCACAAAATGTCCAGGATTCTGCAGACGCTTTGGGAAGCCACACATCAATGAAATGCCGGTTCAAACACCACCTTCAAAGCTGCAAGGTCCGGAGGCTGAAAAGTTGAACCGAAGTGATGAAACATTTAACTTGGCACTATCATCTCATTCCAAAAGTTGAAGATCAATGACATTTCGGGTCCGCTCGGTCGGATTGCCAGTGCATTGGGTAGGGGATGGAATCAATTGGACTGGGCCATGAGTCAATGAATCGATGTGTTGTATAATTACTAAAGGGGATTGATGTATAAAATCTTTATGTGCATTACAAAGCGCCACCACTTTTTCTTGTACCAGGAAACATCGTTTTAATAGCATCCTCAAACCCTTGCCCACCAATTTTCAAGTCGGTCAAAGCTGGACAGGCGAGATTCGTGGGAGCAGAAACTAAAGTGTCCGTAATCAACTGTAATGGAGCCTCCAGCACCGAGAAAAGTGACGATAATAAGTTGGGTGCGAGGGTCCTGACGGCTTCGAAAACAAAGCAGAGCAGGTGGTTACCTTCGAGAAGAGTCTCTGCATTCAAGATTCCACCTGTCAAGTCCTCAAAGTTAACACCCGTAAAACTGTTGACTGTTCCGGTATTTCCACCAATGCTTATGTGGGTCAGCAATCATTCAATAAACATTCGTGGAACTACACACCTTCCAAGATCTGGATATTCCAAAATAAAGGACACTATGTCCGAATTCAACTGGGCGAGGCCGTAATCGACAGGTGTTCGATACCAGTTCTGGGGAATTGATTCCCAACCTCGATTATAAGTGAACTTTCCTTCCTCACCAGATATGGCAAAAAAGCTTTTGATAATATTCTTAGCTAGCAATGCGTCAGTTGGATTTGGTCTGTCATGGTGAAACTGTTCATACTGAGAATGCCAGATGGATGCGCTTTAGAATGGTTTGCGAACAACCGTCCCGCAAAGATGTATCCCGCATTTCTTGCGACCAAACCTGTATACGGTCCATAATAGAAGTTTGGATTTATTGCTTTCGTCTGCTGAAAACGAAAGTTTGCTCGTTCCGCCATAAGATCCATGTTGAAATCCCCGATAGAATCCGAAGACATATTGAACCATTCTGCAAAAAGTTCCAAGTCAAGCGTAGCACAATCTCTAGTAACGTACAAGTCGTTGCGGGTGTTGGAGGAATCGGATTCAATAAAGTTGTGTGATCCAACGAGGCCTCGAGGTGTCCCTGACGAAATCTTAGTCAAGACTTCACTCGACTTAGCTTGCCGTTCTTACCCACAAGTCCAAACACATTCCCTAGCAGATTTTCCACTGAGCCCGTTGGTCCACCAATCGAGAAACCAGGATTGAGGGATAAAGGATTTCCAACAAAAACTGTGCCCATGATTGCCAGCACTCCACCGAGGTCTAATCCCATTCCATAGACTGCTACTCGTTAATATATTGTGCTTCAGGGGTCAATCGTATGCTCACCTTCGTTAATCGCTGCTGTTACCTCCCCAAGCTATTTACAATTGATCAGCTAGGGCTTCCACGGCGAAGTTACTTTCCCACTCACACTTGTGACCCCATTTCGCCCAATATATCCATGATTGGCAAGTGCATTAAGACCTGGGCAAGGCCCACGCTGGTCACCCGCGTCGAAGTTGGGTGGAATGAAGGAGTGCTCGCCAGTGACTGTGAGCAACCTCATATCAGTATCCGTATTAAGGGCGAATGTTATGGACAGCAGACCTTTAATTGGCGTGGTTTTTGGGTCGAATAGAAGACGCTTGCTGGTACTCCAGCCATGAGTATCCCGAAATTCATCTGAAAGTCTCTGAGAAACACCGATTCTTGAATCCTTACTACTGTATGAATGTCCAATCACAAGAGAGAGAGATGGGAGCCAAAAGTAGAGAATTTCAGCCCTCATGTTGAGGAATGATGCTCCTCACATCAAGACTGGTTGTTCGATCGAAAATATTCTTGTGAGAAGATAACCTAAGTGCTGCTGCTTGATTTCTTCAAATTTGATTCAAGTTGTCATAGCTTTGATTACTTGTTCAGACAACCCTAAAGAAATGAGGCCTGCCACTAAGATTGTGACCCTCTGCTAGTCTTCTCGACTCTGGGAGCGACATCGCTTCAATCACTATCTACCCTGACTCCGACTGATCTTCAAAAATTTCCGGATTCCATGTGAATGAAATGCTTCCGCAAAAGCCTTGACTTTGGTAAGTCATTCACCTTTTTAGACTGGGGGACCCTTTGAACCACCCGGGAGTTGACTTGGGGAGCAATATGGGGGAAACGGGAAATGCATACAGGGTTTCTTACAGGGTGTTTCTAGCGAACTCATCATGTTCGACGGCTAAAATTTCCCAAAATCAAGAAACCGTTTCATGGGGGCCAAATCACGGATGCTATTCCCAGGAATCAGGACACCCTCCAGAGGCGCCTCAAACGCCACCCAAGAAGCAGACACAGGTAAGCCTGGGATTCTGGGTGTGATTGATCGGAGGACATGGCTGAGTTTGTCTACCTGAAACTTACCCTGGCTATTTTCGTCAAACTTATTTCTCTTCCAGACCAAAAAGTTGCTCAAGTACGAGGATTACTGGTGGATTGGAAGTCTGGCGACCGGATGCAGTCTTCAAGTTTTCGTCACAAGCAGAGGACAAGGTCATGGGAAAAGAATGCGACGTTGTTTCCTCCTCCTTCCAAATCCTACTCTGCTTGACATCGAATTGTATGGTGGTAACATCTAGTAGATAATAGTAAGCCCTCTTAAGAATCTTCTTTCTTTGTATCGTCAGGGTGTGGGCCGAGTGGGGGTTGCGCTCCAAGATTCTACAATTCCCATAACTACCGAGTCTTCCAGTCATTCATTGTTCTAAACTTTGTACTCCCTCACTTCACACTCACTAATATTCAAATCATGAAGAACTTCTGCTTGTTTGTTGTGCTCGTGTTTGTAAGCCTGCAGATTGCTTCTATCATTGCTGATCCAGGGCTGCCAGCTGCGTGTGGGGTAAGTGCTATTCTTTCTGCTCGATGAATGATTCTAATTGGAGCAGCTTCTTTGCATTGAGGAACAGACCTTGAATTCAACATGCTCACTAACCGACACTGCCTGCATTTGTAGAAATGCAGAGTTAGGAACAAGAATCACAGAATGCATCAGTCAAAACTGCACAATTCGGGAAGCCTTGAGTAGTCCACCCTGCTTCTGCATCATCACATACTCTTTCTAACTATATAGCGACGGAGAAATTTACCAAGAACGCCTGCGGTATCATCCCAAGAGACAGGACAAAGACTGTTTTGGTGGTGGGGGTTTTGTTTAACTTTTTGGCTGTTCTTGTATTTTGCCTTCGATTGACAGCAAAACTCACCGGATCTGCTGGGGCTTTTGGTGTCGATGATTATGTCATGGCTTTTGTAGTTGCAAGTCCTAACTTCCTTCAACAGTGATTAAAATTAACGCAAACAGTGTCTTCTAGTCCCGTTTGGAATATTCTCCATTTTACGTACGTAGCTTTTCAAGATATCTTCGTCGATCGATAATTGACAGAAAAGCAGTCTCAAAGCGTGGGCTTGGCCGTGATATTTGGAATAACTCCTTCGAAGACGTTCAGTATATCCTCTACGTTAGTCCATCTATTGAGATCATACTATTTGCATGCTCACTGAATTATAGGTCTTCTTTTGG
Source organism: Hyaloscypha sp. PMI_1271 (assembly GCA_021399465.1). Classification (NCBI taxonomy): domain Eukaryota; kingdom Fungi; phylum Ascomycota; class Leotiomycetes; order Helotiales; family Hyaloscyphaceae; genus Hyaloscypha; species Hyaloscypha sp. PMI_1271. Next base: position 917,640 of record JAJTUS010000003.1, on the reverse strand, counting down.
GGCGAGTTGACATATCTTTGTGTGTTGCCACTTACCAAGATTTCTATTCTCGTCTTCTACCTCCGCATTTTTCCACGCCAAAACTTCAAATACTGCGTCTGGGTTTTAATGACAGCGAATCTTGGTTATCTCATATCCTTTGAGCTTGTGTCAATCTTCCAATGCAGCCCGGTCAATGCAGCGTGGAGACGTTGGGATGGGGAATATCCTTCGAAATGCAACAACATCAACTTGCAGGGCTGGCTCAGTGCAGCCTTCAACATTATCCTCGACCTGTGTATTTTGATCCTACCTATGCCAGAGCTTTACAAGTTGTTGATGACGCCCAAGAAGAAATTTCACATCATGTTAATGTTCAGTGTTGGATTCTTGTACGTTGGTAATCCTTTTCACTTCATGGACTATTCATTAATTATTCTTACCAGCGTCACTATTGTCAGCATTTTGCGATTAAAGACACTCATTCAGTTTGCCAATACAACAAATCCTACCCGTAACTATGTTCCATCAATCCTAGAGAGAGAGAGATAATTACTGACGATATCACAGAAGACTATGTGGATTTGAGTGTCTGGAGTAACGTCGAGGTCCCTGTAGGCGTCATTTGCGCGTGTATGCCATCAATCAGATCTCTCGTTGCACGATTAGTTCCAACGCTCTTCACTTTGACAACGAAAGGAGAGGCTTCTGGTGACTCTTCGATGCCCAAACGACCAAATCAGTCAATCACTCCAAGGCCTCGACGATATTCTAGCAAGCTTGGTAATCTTGAGGATGGCTCATTTGTGGAATTGGTGGAACCACAGTCTTGGAGTCAAACAAAAGTTTGAAAGGATGATTTAATTAGAATCTAATAGAAAATTGTCTATCTGGCAACGAATTGTGCTCAGAGTTCAATATTCAAGGCTAGCTGGAGTAAATAGCGTTTTTTTTGATATAGAAAATTGACATTAGAGAAAAATAAAGTAGTAATTACGAAGAGATGAAAATTCGTGCCTGAAGATTCGCAATTAATTTTGCCTCACAGTCCGATTTTAAGACCCATCTCTGCAGTCAAGCACCAAGAAGTGGTGCAGTGCATTCCAATAGCGGTATATCGTCTCTGCCCGATTAAATGTAGCGAGACCGGGGGCTGGAAAGGGGTTTTAAACTAATTCTGATTATTTTCTGACCTGTGCAACTCTAAAATCCCCGTGCCTTGCTAGTCGCTACATTTAATACGGAGTAGGCCTGGTATGTTGTAAAGTTGACAGCTACAAGCGCCTGCAGGGTACAGGGGGCATCAGCCCGATCGTAGGCTGGGTCATCCCCGCGCAGGCTCCCCTGTGCCTGGCGAAGTCTGATTAGGATTGACCCTTCAACAATTGAATTGAAGACCATGTTAACGTTTGGTTGTCCCATATATCTCAACTTTCCTGAACTGGGAGATTTCGGACAGTTCCTCGATTTGTGTTGCCCTCGCTATCCCTTCGTCTGGTGCCAGAATATAATCCGAATTACACATTCATGTGCGGCCGCTAATGTGGCAATGTCTCACCGGACACGAAGGGATGCTAGGTACGGCTGTCAGGATTTGAATTCTCTGGATTGATAAACTCTTCGGGACGATCACTTCTTGTTCTGTAACCTAGAGGACGGCTTCGAGATCCCGGAGGCAGTTGCTGCTGTGTAACCCTGCAGGGAAACGGTACCTGCAGCATTTGAGAAACAGCCACTCAGAATTTTCGGTACCACAAGTGCATTTTCGGAGAAATGGGGCGTCCATATTCAGGGAGCTGCAGGTGACGAAGTTGCTCCGCGTCGGTCAGGCACGCTGAGAAAGTGTGTTCTTCGTCGTCAAGTTGTTCCTTCACCCTCCTTGTCGAGTGTCCTGAGAGAGCGCGCTCTGCTGGCCAAGTCACTCACTCTCTGTCAAACGTCTTCACTTCTGCTCGATTGTTGATCTTTGATTCAAATACAACACTGGGTTGGATCAAGATGCTCTTCGCACGTACGCTGGGCATTTTGGCCAATCTGGCGTGTCTTGTTTTGACATCGTAAGTAAACCCAGAGAACTGCATGTATGATTCGGGTTGTTCTGATTGCTACTAGTGCTGTCCCGAGATATTCCGAACAAGACTCCTATGAAAATTCCTTCGAACAACAGAAACGACAGTCAAATCCTACTTGGCTTGAAGACTATGAGTATGTGATTATTGGCTCAGGACCTGGGGGTGGACCTCTGGCTGCAAGACTTGCCATCGCCGGTTTCAAGGTGCTTTTGATTGATGCGGGAGATGATCAGGGCTCAAGTTACCAAGAACAAGTTCCAGCACTACAGTTGCAGTCTACAGAGTACGAACCGATGAAATGGGACTACTTCGTCAGCCACTACGCAGATCAAGCTCGACAAGAAAAGGATTCTAAGATGACATGGAGGACACCTTCAGGAAGTCTCTTTGTCGGAACGTCAGCACCGCCTGGTTCAACCCCACTTGGAATTCTTTACCCTCGATCCGGAACGCTTGGTGGCTGCTCGGCTCACAACGCCCTGATTACTATATATCCTCATGAGAGCGACTGGAAAAACATAATGGCCGTGACAGGAGACACTTCCTGGGCACCTGCGAACATGAGGAAGTATTTCCAAAGATTGGAGCGCAATGGATACCTCCCCAGCAGTATTGTTGGGCATGGTTACAGCGGCTGGCTTGGGACATCATTGACATCCCTTGCCTTGGTAATTAAAGACCAGAAGCTTCTGTCACTCGTTGTCTCAGCTGCAACAGCTATGGGAAAGGGACTTCTTGGACTTCTGGTAGAAACTGTAGTTGGGTTGGGGCAAGTGTTACTCCGCGACATCAATGCTCCAGGGCAGCCAGAGAAAGAAGGCCTATACCAAGTTCCACTAGCAATGTGGGACTCGACTCGCAATGGCCCTCGAAATTTCGTCCTGGATACCGCAAATGCTGTCAATACCGATGGGTCAAGGAAATACAAGCTTGATGTTCGCCTCAACACATTAGTGACAAACTTAAGGTTCGTTCAAAACGGCACAACTCCGAAAGTTGCTGGTGTCGACTTTTTGGACGGCAAAAGTCTGTATCGGGCAGACCTTCGATCTGGGTCAGCATCACCCACCGGTTCTGGGAGCGTCAACGCGACACGAGAGGTCATTATTTCAGCGGGCGCTTTCAACACGCCTCAACTTCTGAAGTTGAGCGGGATTGGTCCGGCACAAGAGCTGAAGAAACTCAACATTCCCGTAGTGGTCGACCTCCCGGGAGTAGGCACGAATTTGCGTAGGTTTTGGGGAAGAAATCCATTTCATAAATTTGACTGATTCATGTTATTCCCCTGAGACAATGTGCCTTCCCGAAACAATCCCGATAGAGAAATTGCTAACACACTCTTCACTCAGAGGACAGATACGAAACGACAGTTGTCGGCAAAACCCAAACAGATTTTGTCATCACTTCAAAATGTACCTTCTTACGCACGATGCCCGACCCTTGTCTCACACAATGGATACAGGGAGTGGATCAAATTACCAAGGGAACGTACGCCACCAACGGAATTGCCATTGCCGTTGTCAAAAAGTCGTCAGTCGCAGATGGTGACCCCGATCTTCTCATCTCAGGCGCACCGGCATACTTCTCCGGCTATTACCCAGGATACTCAAATATTGCGCTGAAAGATGCTCGACACTGGGCATGGATCACGCTCAAAGCCCACAGTCGTAACAGTGCCGGCACAGTACAACTACGATCTGCCGACCCACGGGACACACCGATCATCAACTTCAACTCGTTCGACACAGGAGTGACCACAGGTGGAGCTGACGAGAAGGATTTGCAAGCAGTATATGAAGCCATGGAGTACTCGCGTCAAGCTTTCAGAGACCTTATTCCACTAGATGGGTCGTTCACTGAAGTTTGGCCGGGACCGAATGTGACGACAGAGGCTGAAATGAAAAGCTTCATCAAAGATGAAGCTTGGGGTCACCATGCGAGTTGCACATGTCCGATTGGGGCAGATGGTGACCCAATGGCCGTTTTGGACTCAAAGTTCAGGGTCAGAGGAGTGCAGAGTCTGAGGGTTGTTGATGCCAGCGTGTTTCCGAAGATTCCTGGATTTTACATTGCATTGCCTATCTATATGATCAGTGAGAAGGCTGCAGATGTCATCATACAGGATGCAGCGTGAGAGGAAATGTCCTGCTCAACTTTGCATTGCATTTCGGGGTGTCAGGATGCCCATAGACTAAGAATTAATTTCCCATTTCGCTGTTGCAATATTTTATGTGGTTGTTTAGCAATTTGCCAATTAATATTATATGGCAAATGTCGGAGTTGGTAGTATGTCGGAGTTGGTAGTATGTCGGAGTTGGTAGTATGTCGGAGTTGCTGGGTCCGATTTGCTAGTGCCAGTCGGCCCAGCAAAGAGAGGAATTGTGGGGAAAATGCGGTGGCTAATAAGCCCTAAGACGACAAGCCACCCGTTGCCGTTGACGGTAGGCAACATCAGGCAAGGGGTGCTCTTTATCCATACCCCTGAGTGTCAGCCCTTTTGCTGTACCTGCTTCAGCCCACTCGTCGCCCACGGCCGTATGGCGAGACTCTGGTCTCTTCATAGCCGCAGAAGCTCGACCAGAGTGATCAGACATTTCCGACCCTCCATAGCAAAGGCAAAAATAACGACTGCGACCTTTTAGCAAGTATGATCGACGACAAGTGCGTTCTCTTTTCCTCTCTACTGATGCCTGGAGGACATCCCAATGACTCTGATCACCCGCGACTGACAACAATCGCAGGTTCATTGGCATGACATTGGCCATATTGGCTTCTTGTGCAATTGGTATGGCTCGTTGAGGGCGAGACGGCCCTTTCTACCCCCAATCTTCAAGCAATCACAATGTCTTATACTGACATCGGTGTCCTTGTCAGGCTCGAGTTATGTCATTACGAAAACGGTACGCAAGCTAGTTCTCCTCTACAGCTGCGAGCTCCTCAAGGGCCGCGATCAATTCCTTTTCAAATACCGAACAAGCCATAGACTGCAGCATACCATGGAGGATTGATTTCTGATGTACTATTGAAGTAGGGCCTCACACAAGCCGCCGAGCACCATGGCTTCAATGGCGATGGTCACGAATACCTGCGAAGTCCCATTTGGTGGTGTGGAATGCTTACACGTAAGCAAGCATACAGGATGGTGAAGCATTAGGGTCGACAGTTGCTGATACTACGAATCGGTTATTTCCGGGGAGCTCATGAACAGCATAGTATATGCTTTCGCTCCGGCTGTGCTGGTCACTCCCCTTGGGGCTCTGAGTGTTCTGATAGGGTACGATTGACTTGACTATCTGGGGTAATGGATCACTGACAAACTGGCAGGACTGTGATGGGTGCGTATTTCTTGCGTGAAGAAGTTCGGACTTTGGGAAGGCTTGGTTGCGCAACATGCCTCTTGGGCTCCATCATGCTCATATTGCATGCTCCCCCAGACAAGGACATTCAAACGATTGATGAGATCCTCGACTTAGCTATCCAACCATGTATGTATCACTTCTGCAATCCTCACAGACTCGAGTCTAACGTCTGTTCGCAGTGTTCCTACTTTACTGTGCTCTCGTCACTGGCTTTTCCACGTACATGATCTATGTGGTTTCTCCAAAGTCGGGCAGGACGAACCCACTTGTCTATATCTCGATCTGTTCCTCAGTTGGGTCTGTATTAGTCATGGCGGTAAAAGCCTTTTCGATTGCTGTCAAGCTCACAGTTGGAGGAGAGAATCAACTCTCGCGTCCTTCCACTTACGCCTTCCTGATCGTTCTTGTTGTGTCTACCTTGACGCAAATGAATTATCTCAATAAGGCAATGGATGAGTTTCCAGCATCACTGTTCGTGTCTCCCATCCAATCTCAACATACCGTATCTACTTCTATACTAACCGACCCAGTATCAATGCTATGTACTATGTTGTGTTCACAACCTGTACTCTCTCCGCGTCTTTCATTCTCTACGGCGGCTTCAACACAACAGTAGTTGTTACCACGCTCTCTCTCGTCTGCGGGTTCCTTCTCAACTTCTTCGGCATAGCATTGCTGACACTATCAAAAACGGATGATCAGGCAGACGACTATACTCTCGGAGGCAGCAATATTGGAATTACCAACGCCCCTGCGAGCCCGATCGAAATGCAGAGTTCAGGATACGTTCGTGTCTCTACCACGAGGAGACTCGAGACCAGTCGAGAAAGTGAGGATGGCTACAGGAACAGGAGAAGCGTCAACATTCGCTGATACTCAGTGGCAGCAAGAGAAGGACGTCGATAGGGTATAAGCAGATGAATGGTGAAAGTGGAGGCACACGAGTGGTACATATTACCGTGAAGCAAAATAGCGATATGCTGGCGAGTGAATAGACATTAGAAACAAGCGCCAGTCAGTGCGTGCATACAACCTTTCATACCCTGCAATTCAGGGACATTGCGATGCTTGGATGATTTGTGGACCATTGGCGCAGGGCCCTCTTCGATTCTAAACCCCTCTTGATGCATTTTCTACTTTCATTCTCCATTTCCTCCTCTGCGATGCCAATTCCTTTACTCGCTAATAGTATACGACACCTTACTACGAAGATTGCGGTATAAAGTGACGGGATTACAGGGCATTTATATAGCAAGTTCACTTTCAGGCTACTTTCTACTCCACTCACCCACTAAAGCCTCATATATTTCCAGGCACTCTCCCGTAAGCACGCTGGAAACTATACAAGGGGTACCACACCTTTAGAAGGCATATCCCCTGTGCTTATAGGGGTAGAGTCGCTAAATGGCCCTATAATAGCTCTCTCATAGCGTCCGAGCGCTACAGCCGCCAGCAACATTACGTACATAACTCGTGATCTTTAAGGTACATGTTCCTTCGGTCAGTGAGCCGTTTGGATGACATTAGCTCACGCCACAAACGCCTGTCCCCACATTCAACATCCCCGCTTGTGGGGTTTAGCCCTTTTTCGCATCCTCCTAAAATACCACGAGACTTGAAAACCTCTATGCCGAGTCGCTTGTCAGAGGCAACTTTCTCTCGCCTCACATTTGTAGATTTATAAGGAAGTTTTACTGAGCTTCCTGCTGTTTGTCTTCGAAGGTGAGCTCAAGAAACGACCTTGTCTTCACTTCCCCCTCTGTATGTTTTGTGTTTCTTAAGAACATCTTTGTTGGAAGCCATCTTTAAAATGGACTCACCGCAAATTGAATTGAAATCTCGATCAAACTGTCTAGGGGTACGGAACTGTTGAACGGTTCAATCAGGGCGTCCACGTGACTTTTCACTCGGAATTTTATTCATAAAGAATTCCAAACAGGTAATTATTGCTACTTAAGCTTCTTGACCCGTCAAGTTCACATTCTGAATGCTTCTTCCATTCAACCCAACACGTGCAAATGTCTGATATACATCTTATATAGGCCGCGGCCATTCTTTCGGGGGGTGGGCTTGGCAATATCTTGGCAGGAACTGCCCCTCATTTTTGATCTTTTCTAGAAGTTTGCTCCGAAATTCTCGTATATTTAAGATTCAAAGCACTCCAATGAAGACAAGCGATTTCCACATCAGTGCCGGAGTAGAAGTTATCAGCAGCCTAGGCTGCTGGGTCACTGCCGATACGTTAGATGCGGCAATACAATAATAATTACTGGCGGATTGGAGCCGCGCTTGATCGTTGACTCCCGGCACCAACTCCGAGTTGAGATCCAGATCCGATCTATTTGCAAATGATACCGCGATGGCGTGGATCATGTGCCAGAAGGTCCTGAGAAGGGAAACCACGGGGTTGTGAAGTGCAAAAATCATGATCGTCCTCATTTCCGGTGTGTCATTCGAGAACCCAGGTTTCTATAACTCCCTCCATGTTCTCCTTAAAGCGAAGAAAATCAACAACTCAACCTTTTTTCGATAACCATGGCTCTTTTCTTCAGCCTTGCAGCAGTGGCTGCTACGCTCTCCTCCTCGGTTTCAGCAGCAGCCACGAGTGGGGATTTCAACATCCTGTCATTCAACGTCGCTGGACTTCCTGCCATCCTGAACGACAATGCCGTTCCTGGCGATAAGGCAACGAACGCTGGTACAATTGGTTCATTGTTCGCAAAATATGATTACGACGTTATCCACGTCCAAGAAGATATGTGCCCATTAAAACCCCTTTAAACCACGTGACTGGGCCAAAACTGACTTCCCGGAACACTTCAACTATCATGCCTATATCTACGCCACGGACGACCATCCGTACCGCACCGCAACTTCCGGTGGCGCGGCCATCGGCTCCGGGCTCAACACGTTGTCGAACTTTGACTGGATCGACTTTGCTCGCGAGAAATGGGGCACGTGCTCCGATGCGTCAGGGGCTGACTGCTTGACACCGAAAGGCTTCACATTCATGCGCCTCATTGTTGAAGAAGGTGTTTATATTGACTTCTACAATCTCCACGCCGATGCCGGGTACGTCGTGCCTCCCCACCTTTGGCTAATATGCTCATTCTTTCCAGAACCGAAGACGGAGACGAGGTAGCGCGTGCTGCGAATCTCCAGCAGGTAGCAGACTACATCGATACCTGGTCCATCGGAAACTCGGTAGTAGTCTACGGAGATACCAACTCGCGCTACACCCGCCCCGCAGACGGCATCACCGTCTTCGAAACCCAAAACGGCCTAACCGATGGTTTCGTCCAGCTAGAAAAGGGGGGCGTGAACCCCACCGTCGAGACGATTTGCGACAACCCTTCCTTAATCAACACTTGTGAGACTGTTGACAAAGTCCTCTACCGTGGCTCTAAGCAACTTTCCCTCGAGGCTACATACTTCAACTACGAGTCCTCGAAATTCTTGCAATCCGATGGCAGCATCCTGAGTGACCACAACCCCATCACTGTCAACTTCACCTGGGCCGTCAGTAGCACACGCCGCCAATCAGGCTTCTGGGGCGGACCCCACGGAAACTGGTTCAATGACCTCGAGTCTCTTCCCACCACCCCAAAAGCCTCCGTCTTATCCTTCCGTGGCGGCTCCCGTTTGGACTCAGTCGGATTGACTCTCACTTCCGGAACGACGCTCACCCACGGTGGCACGGGCGGTACAGCTGCGAGTCTCACGCTTGGAAGTTCTGAGTATTGGGTTACTGCAAAACTCTGCCAGGGCCAGAAGAGCGGCCAGACGAGGAATTTTTATATTCTGGCTACGACGAGCCTGGGGAGGACGCTGGCGGCTGGCACAAGCACGACTGATTGTGCTACATTTTCAGCGCCGAGTGGGTGGCAAATTGTTGGGTTCATGGGGCAGGATGGGGATGAAATGGATCAGTTGGCTTTTATCTATGCGCCGAAGTAGATTCCGTTGTCTGAGGTATTTTCTTGCCTTGGGTAGTAGACGGAACGCTAGGAGGAATGTTATAATTCCGATTAATTTTAATGCTTAAATAGGGGTTCGCTTAACATTTCTCGCCCCCCCTTTTCATGGCAGGTGGCTGAGGAACCGGGAGAGGGGTGTGATGTGGAGAAAAGTCAACTCTTTTAGACATGTCAAACAGTTACGAAAAGACCAACAATACCTTAACAAGACTCCTTCTTGAGGTCAGATCAAGTGACTTCCACGGCTTATTTTCCCCCTTCGGTTCAATTGCTGCAAAGCGTCGGCTCTCGGGCCTCGCCCCGAAGGCACAGCTCCTTCCCCTCAGTTCCATGCCGATCACTCCGGTCAGCACAAACATACCCCCGTCGTTGGAGAACTTTCCCCAGGGCGCATCCAAGCAGCCGTCTGACGTCGTGGGAATTGAAAAGTGGGATGGACAGAATCGTGGTCCTGGAGACTTGCACTGCTTATTCCCGGGCTTCAGAAACGGCCGACTTTGAAAGAAATTGGAATACCAGGATCCTTCTGATATTTCCCCGCAATGTAAGATACACCTCGCTTTTCTTTACCCCAAAATTGGTGCTCGAATCAGACCCTGGCATAAAAAATCCCAGATGTTTGAGGACTCATAATAGACGCAGATCGCTGCATCTCTGCCAAACTCGACGTCAACAAAGGTCACTATTCATCTAGATTAATTGATCCAAGATGGCTTCATCCATAGCCGAAGAGAAGGCCCAAGACAGCTTCACCGAAGATGTCGAGCAAGAGACTCCGGAGTCAATTGAGTACAAGAAGAAAGAGGCGAAGCTTCTCCGAAAGCTGGATTTATTCATCGCACCAGTCATGATGATGTTGATGCTCATCAGCTATCTTGACAGGGGCAATATTGGGTTCGCGGCAACGCAGGGAATGATTGTGGATATTGGGTTGAAAGGCTCCGAACTAAATGTTTATTCCCTTACATGAATCCTCTTCTAACCTGCTAATCTTGCTTTCTAGACTGCGGTTTCCGTCTTTTACATCTTCTACATTCTTGCAGAGGTAAGCCAATAGTGAGCTCCGGACCACGTCTTCTCTGGCTAATGAACGCATCAGTTCCCAACATCAATCCTCGTCAAACGCCTCCAATTCAATCGCGTCATCCCCTTCATTACCTTCTGCTGGGGGATCGTTTGTCTAAGTACCGGATTCGTCAAGGGATTCTCGTCTCTGGTTGTGACCCGCATATTCCTCGGATTCTTCGAGGGGTGTCTCTTCCCCTCCATGACGTTGCTCCTATGCAATTGGTACAAGCGAGAAGAACTTGCTATACGAGTTGCTTATCTATTTAGTAAGTGCCCATGTCTCTCACTTTAGTTTCTGTCTAACGATGATTTAGTTGCCTCAGCCTTGTCAGGAGCCTTCGGTGGTCTGCTAGCCTGGGCAATTTTGCACATGGACGGCGTGGCCGGCTATCCAGGGTGGCGCTGGTAACTCTCACACACTCCTCTATAAATATTTCATCTTACAGATGTACAGGCTTTATATTCTTGAAGGCATCATCACCGTAGTATGGGCGGCGATGTGCATCTTCCTAGTCCCGAAGAATTACCAAACAGCTTATTTCCTGAACGACGAAGACAAAGCACTCATGAAGCACCGCGCTGAGCTTGCTGAGTCATATAGTGGCGGCACTGGGCACTATACCATGAAAGATATTAAGGAGGCTGCCAAGGACCCCAAGAGTTGGGGCCATGGGGTGATTCAGATCGCTGTGGTCACCATTCTCTACGGTTTGTAGATCCTACCAACTATGACTTTGTCCACTTGCTAAATTTAAGCCTAGGTTTTGGAACCTTCTTACCAATTATCATTAAGAATGGCTTCCACTATTCCACTGTCCAGTCTCAATACCTCGTGATTCCAGGTATGTACCCCTCAACTCGATCATCTTGTCCACAATCACTGACCAAAACACAGTCAACCTCTGGGGAGCCATCGTCTATGCAATCGGCGCGTACATCTCCGACAAATACAACGCCCGTTTCCTCACCATGGTCGTCTGCGCTCCGGTCGGCATAGCCGGATACGCAGTCCTCCTCTGTGATGTCTCTGCGGGCGTCCGCTACTTCGCAACCTACCTGATCGCCACGGCTTGCTTTCTGTGCACGGGAACTAATATCGCGTGGCTTTCCGGAAACTGCGCTCCTGATGGAAAGCGTGCCGCAAGTTTAGGAATCTTGCTCGCCCTGACGAATATTGGCGGGGTGGTGAGTGGGCAGATTTATCAGACGAAGGCGGCGCCAAAATATACTCTGGGCCATTCTTGGAGTTTAGGGTGTTTGGCGTTCGCGTGGATTGGGTGGTGGATTGTTAGGTACATGTATGTGAAAAGAGAAGCCGGGAAGGAGAAGCTCATTGCCGAGGGCTATGTAACTCCAGCTGGGGAATACACTGACAGGTCCCCCGGATTCAAGTATCAGTTCTAGTTGAAGATGCGTTTGAGGGTAAGAGAAATACTTAGCTTTTTTACGCTAGGCTGTTTTCTCAATTTATATACAAAGACTTGGAATATTCAAAAATGAATTGCCTTGAAGTTACAATACTTTTCTGCGAGTTTTTCAGTTCACTTACTGGTGGGATTCCTTTGGAAGGAAAGAATGGTTTACTTTCGTCTACAACTTAAGCTTTGCCAGTTGTATACTGCTCAAGAATCGGAGTCGCTACCTCCAAAGTATGAATACTCAACAACGTTGCAATCTCAAGCACCTCCATGATCTCCTCGGGAGTTGCCCCATACCCCAAAGCATTCCTCATATGCAGTTTAAGTCCAGGTTGGTAAAGGTGCGTCGCCGCGACATCGAACGCACAGTAAATCAGTTCTTTAACCTGTCATCTCCCATTAGCATTCACCTCCCCCTTTCGCCCTCCTTCCTCCAAAACTAGACAAGACGGGAATGTTGCATACCTTTGGCTCCAACACTCCACCCCCCGTCCCATCCCCTTTAACATCCTTAACCCAAGGTACAGTCGAGAACTCCAAATAAGCCCCAAAAAACTCCGGATCCAAACTGAGAAAGTCTTCCCAGAATGTGTGCCAATATCCTCTCTTCTCCGTAAACTCCTCTCTCAACTTCTTCCTCGTCTCATCTTCCCCCGCTTCGAGATAGCTTTCGTATCCGCCAAGTTCACGCATCACCTCGCAGAGCATTGGGACGCCGATATTGCATGCATGGATTCCCAGCGTGCTTGCCAACTCGAGCACTTCCATGATCTCCGCTTGGGAGGCTCCGTTTTTGATGGCTTCTTTCATGTGGTCGTGGATTCCTGGTATGTAGAGGTGTGTTGATGCGCTGTCGACGGAAAGTGCGATTAGGGATTGGATTTTGGGGGAGAGATGAGACTTCTTTTTTGGGACGGAAGACATGTGGAGACTGGCTTTCAGCATTTCTGGGGATAGTTTTAATAGAGACTCGCAGCCTTCAGTCCATGAGGAGGCCCCTAGGGTGGATGTGTATTTTTCTTTTAGCGAGGTTTGGTCGGGGGTCAGGGAAGTCATTTTCAGGTTGTTTTGATAGGTGTGAAGGGGAACAAATGTTTTGGGAAGGAAAGGAGATATCGTTGGCTTGTATGGCGAGTATGTATTGGGTGGTTTCAATGAAGTGTTGTGGAAACAAGGGGGGGTTCTCGGCGGTTTGTTTGCGAACTCAAGGTGGGGTAGTCTGCGGGGTAAATTATGTGGGTTCCCCGAAAAACACCAACGTTACAAGTTGATGCATTGGGATATTGTTGATTTTGAGCAAAAACAGGATCATATATTTGATAGGTTTGTGAAATGTGTATATGCACATAACCAAATCCCCTCAACTTTAATACAACCAAGTACAGCAAGCCCTCCTCTTCCCTCTCCTGCCCTCCTCACCCCAAAACCTCCCCTCATTCTTCGAATCCTGCTCCCACTCCACATCATGCGCGAAAATAACCTCAACACCTCTCTCTTCCAACTCACCTATCCTCTTAATCGTCTCCTCCGCCTTCTCTCGATTCGCGTGAATACAGCACGTAAAGCCCTCCGCATCTTCCCAAGTCCCAATCTGTTTCTCCTTTCGCATGATCCTCCGATCGTGACATGCATCACCTGCGAGGTAGACGTATGAGTTGAGTGAAGTGCGCGCGAGCAGGTTGATGTGGCCCGGTAAGTGCCCTGGCGCGTCGACTATGTAGAGGCTGCCGTCGAGGAAGATATCCATTACATGGGGGAGGTTTAGGTAGGTAGTCCATGGCTGGTGAAAATCTGGCGTGCTTGTTTTCTTATCTACGCCATCTTGTGGTGGCTGTGAGTTTGGGGCTGAGAGCTCGATCGTCCTTGATGGTGGCAAGAGATCGGCTTCGAAGAAGGAATGGCCACCGCGGAGGGAGGTTGATGTTCCTTGGAGGAGAGAGGCCGCACCTGAACCGACTACGAATGTACTTTTATCGAAATCTCGCGGTTCACCAATGTGATCCCAGTGTATCTGTGTGGAGTATCAGTAAACTCTTGGGGGAGAAGAGTTGGGGTTCGTTACATGAGAGTAAACAACAAAATCAATATCCTCCGGCGTCAGTCCCCCAGCAGCAAGACTCTTCACTACATCCGGGTTTGTTGAAATCGGTCTTCTCGTCGCAGCATGCTGTTGTATCGGTCTTGAATATCTCTCCAGATTCCTCCTCAGCCCAAGGTCGAATACAATTCTCGTCTTCTTCCCAGTTTCCAAGTTTTCATGATGGATGAGAAATGACAGTGATGGCACAGTGCTTCGTGCTGTATCTGAAGCTGGAGAGACGAAGTGACATTCAGGCAAAGTAAGGTAACCTGCCGAAAGGGCATGTACTTGGACTGTTGCGAGTGTGGTTTCTAAAGGGGGAGAAGGTGGGGCCGTTTGTTTGATGAAAATGGAGGACATTTTCTCCCCCTGAATAGAATCGAATTTGAGAACTCGAATTCAAGAAACGAAGAAGAACAACATCAAAGAAGCACAATTTTGCACACAATAGGATTGTTTATGGAGGTGCTCGGGATCATTTCTCCTAGGATTTGATGAGCCTCACTCGGGTTGAAGAGTTGGGGTAAGTTGATTTGGTGGTTGGGTTCCCCGCACTCTAAAAGTCATATATCCGGCATTGCCTGGTGGGGTCATGCCAATCTTTTTTAAATTAGCTTGAACACTTAGATATCGGTCCAACCGGACTATGACTACCTTTTGTGAATTGTTTGAAGTCATCTTGTTCGATTATTTATAAATCATTTTTTTGATTGTGCAGTGATTAGGTGGACTCACTTTCTGGTAATATGATGTCCTTCGAGTACAGATCCGTGGGCTTCATCGGCCTGGGGGCAATGGGAAAGCCAATGGCAGAACACCTAGCAAACAAACTTCCGCCAGAGACACTTATTTATGTTTTCGATGTTGTGCAAGCTGCGATAGACCAGCTATGTACAGAGTTTCCAAACAAGGTGGTCAAAAGTGCCAACGCAAAAGACCTTGCTGAGAAAAGCGTAAGAGTCGCCACCGACCCCCACATCAGCAAACATAAGAAACTAACAAAAATTTGGATAGGATATCATCGTAACAATGGTTCCAGAAGGAGCACACGTCAAATCCGTGTATCTCGACCCTCAAACCGGAATCTGTTCAACAGATGTCTCGAAAAAGCTGTTAATCGACTGCTCAACCATTGATACCGCAACTAGTCTCCTCGTCAAGGACCACATTTCCCAAACCTTCCCTACGGCCTCATTCTACGATGCCCCTGTTAGTGGCGGTGTTGTTGGCGCTGTCAAGGGAACGATTGCCATTTTCCTCGGGTGCTCAGAGAGCGATACGAACCTGCCTCGACTTACTCACTTGCTTCAAATGATGGGGAAAAGCGTTATTCCCTGCGGCGGACCTTCACTTGGCCTCGCAGCAAAACTCTCCAACAACTACCTCTCCGGAATAATCGCAATTGCTGCCTCCGAAGCATTCGACATGGGCATGCGCTCAGGTCTCGACCCTCGCGTGCTGCAAAAGGTTTACGCCGCAGGTACTGCACAGAATACGATTTGTGATAAATTTACTCCGGTCCCCGGAGTGTATGCCGAGGCGCCCAGTAGTAATGAGTATAAGAATGGGTTTAAGGTGCAGCTCATGAGGAAAGATTTTGGGCTGGCGGTCGATATGGCGAGGAGAGTGGGTTCAAAGAATGTACTTGGAGAGGTTGGACTAAAGACTTATACGGATGCGATGAATGATCCGAGGTGTAGAGATTTGGATTCGAGGGTTATCTATAGATTTTTGGGTGGGAATGAGGACTGGAAAGGGAAAGATGAGATAGACTAATGGGACCTTCACTATCAAAGAACATAGCATTACAAGACTTCTTCTGATCCAAACTCTTGTTCGCAACGCGGACGCCACAATTCTCAACTTTAGTTTTGCAGAATTCCATGCTCCGCTACTCTCTAAGTTCCATCTTCCTCGGCAACAGTGACAGTCCCGAAATCGGTTGGAGAAGTGGGGCAGGAGGGGCTTCTCCAAATCAACTTCGAGCACTGGAAAGGTTGATCAGCTCCCTCCCAACTTTTGTGCCCCAACATATATCCTGAGAATATTCTCTCCCCATCTCTGATTGCCCAAGAAAACTTTCCAATTAATTTGGCAACTCTTTCTTCGATCCCAACTACCAACTCTCATTAATCAACGTCATAAACTTCACCTCCGCAAAAATGACAACCGACGCCAAGTTCGACACCTTCCACAAGGAACTCTTTGAAGAAGGGCTCAAAATGCGCCGTAGCGTTGTGGGCGACGAATATGTGAACCGCGCCCTCGCAAACGGCAATACCGAGTTCTCGCGCCCGGCTCAAGAATTCGTCACTGAATGGTGCTGGGGGACATGGACACGGCCTGGGCTCGACAAGAAGCAGCGCAGTCTGATGAACATTGGTATCCTGATGGCGCTCAATCGGACTCCCGAGCTCGCGGTGCATATACGTGGTGCGAGGAACAATGGTCTGACGGAGCTGGAGATTAGGGAGGCGATTCTGCATGCTACGACATATCTTGGAGTGCCGGCTATGGTGGAGGCGATTAAGACGGCGGAGAAGGTGTTGGATGAGATGGCGGAGAAGGGAGAGAAGCCCAGAGAGTTAGGGAATAAGGTTTCAACTGCATAAGGGCGACTGGATGGGATATATGATGAAGTTCACTGACTTGCCTGATACACTTTAAAACCATATGAGTTCAATCAATGACACAAGTTGCATCACTTAATATCATTGTCGCAATGATAGGAGTTGAAAAGAATCGTGGATGTCTGGAATAAGTAAGTGGAAGAGAGATATATATTACCTCTAGATCCTGGTTTCCTGGATTTACGTAAGCACAATCTCAATGAACCTTACTCCAATTACAACACTATGTTGGTCCGTCCATAGCAACCGACAATTTCCCTTTTTTCACCAGTTCCATCTCCAGAATTGAGACATCGAAGACAGAGTAGCACGGTGTCCGTATAACGTCTACCTAAGCGGGGACGCAATTCGTTGGTAGCGAGATAATCGAGCCTGTCTTATATACTAATAAAGAAAAATCCGGGCTTTATTAATTATATCTATATTCAAGTACTTTTAAAAATGTACTTATCAAACTCTCCTACTTAAACAAATACATTAATATAAATTTAATATATTTTAAATACTTTATTATTACACTTACACCTAATTTATAATTACAATTTCACGGCACGTGCTTATATTATTTTAAGTAGGTTTTGGTACGGACAAGGGCTCTCCACGTGACGTGTGGAACGTATCATTTCCCCGCTAAGAAATGAGTTACTCAGTCCATTTTAAAATTCTATTAGCGCACACACACGAATTACATAAATCTGTAGAGTTCGCATTTCATTTCCTATCAAACTCTTCATACCATTGACATCTTTCAACGTCAAACATCGTCATTTCACCAATCCAACATCTTCGCTCTTAGCTCCCAGAAATCGCTGTGCCGGAGGTCTCGGCAAAATCTATTGACTAGGAGACAACAGGCCACCAAATTCATCATGGAGAACACCGCACACATCGTCACCCCTCGTGGGGATCACACCCAAACAATCATATTACTCAACGGCCGTGACAGTATTGCATCTGAATTCGCGGAAGAATTCTTTGAGAGTCAGGCGTCAGACGATCGTACCCTACCAGAAATATTTCCCACAACAAGATGGGTTTTCCCGACGTCGAAGATCCGGAACTCGGCACGCTTTGAAACTCCGATGTCTCAATGGTTTGATATGTGGTCGGTGGAAAGTCACTTGGAAAAGAATGAGATCCAAATTGATGGATTGAGAGAAAGTGTTAAGGAGATTCTTGACCTGATTCGGACTGAGGCTGCATTGATATCACCTGACCGAATTATCCTCGGCGGGATCAGTCAAGGATGCGCTACTGCAATACACACCTTGTTGTACGGTGGAATACGGCTCGGTGGGTTCATTGGACTTAGCAGTTGGCTTCCATTTGAGCCAGAAATTGCCACAACTATGGCAAACAATAAGGCATGGAGTATGGTTGGGGATAGACTTCACTACAGCCCCAAGATGCTCAACACACCCACAGATCAAGCCGAAAAGACACCAATCCTTCCAGGCCTTAGATCCACCTCCGTGCTCGAGACCCCGGTCTTCTTGTCACACTCCCGGGACGACGATGTTGTTCCTATTGCCAATGGAAAGAAGTTATCCACGACATTGGAAAACCTTGGCATGGCGGTTTCGTGGAAACTGTACGAAGATGGAGGGCACTGGGTCAATGAACCTCAAGGAGTGGATGACATCGTATCATTCATTCGTGTTGTCGAGTCCAGCTCAACGAAGAGGTGATATGAATCTAGGAAGCCCTTCTGCTCCCTAATATCATAATGATATGTGACTTGAGCATACCTTAGGACCCCCAGCACCACCTCAGCTCGAGTTGAAAGGATGAAAATAGGTAAAGACTCCACTAGAGAGTACACCTCTGATTTCAAAGCCTCAATCAACTATTGAGCCCGATGTGTTAAAGTAGCTTCGCTGATGATTCCAAGCACCGGAGGTATCGCGCGCTCTATCTTGCGCCAAGAGAAGAGCTGCAGGGTACTATTGTTCTCGGATATGTTAATATACTATACCGAATTGGAGGGAGAGTCTGCAACTGTTATTGTACAGCTTGGGAAAAGAATTGAAATGAAGTAGAATTTTATGAGCAAAGTTTGACCTCCGCAATCCCGAATTCGAGTTAATGCATTCTTGACAGGTCCTCTTCACCATTATGCCCGTTGACATACATCATCTCTTCTATATAATTTATTAATCATACGGAGCCTCACGATCTCGCCATAAGAATATAGAAGTACAGTACTTCTTGTGCCTAGAATCAAGAAAGAATGTTTCGCTCCGCCATCGGAATGTGACGTATCGGAATGTGACGTCTTCAAGCCCCCCTGTTGGCACCCCACTTTCCCCGCACTGTCTGCGCCAAGCCTGAAAGTCCCCGCGGGCCCACCTTTCCTGCAATTTCCTCTTTTCAACTCATCTTTCTCCAACATCAGACATCAACCTCCAACGTGCATCTCCAACAACCAAACAACAGTTCAGGTTGGAGCATTGAGTCAAGGAGCTTTGCGTTGGATAAGCAAATGCTATCATCTTGGACGCGATTACACGCCAATCAGAGCCCGCCACCGAGCCGCGGCACTCTCAATGCTTGAACTGGACCCTGTAAACACAGGTCAGGAGACTGCACAGGGAAGTGGGAAGAAGCAAAAGAGATTTCTGTGTCATCGGTGCCAGAGAAACTTTGCTCGGTTGGAACACCTGCAGCGACATGAGCGAATTCGTAGGTCTTCCTGACTTCAGGGGGCAGAGGAAACCTTGCTCAGCGTATGCCTGCAGATACCCAAGAGAAGCCGTTCAGCTGTACCTTGTGTGACCACCATTTCACTAGGAGGTACTTTGACTTCCAACCTTAGCAGCTATACTTTAGGTTTTCTGACCTTCTCAGCGACCTCCTCATACGCCACGAGAGGCTCACTCACAACAGAGATGCCTCCTCGAGAAATCAAAGGCAGGATCGAGCTGGCGGCAATGACCAAGAACCTGTTCAGTCCACGGAGAAACGCAGAAGGATAGCGTTTGAGAACTCGATCGAGAATGATGACG
This sequence comes from Hyaloscypha sp. PMI_1271, assembly GCA_021399465.1. NCBI lineage: Eukaryota > Fungi > Ascomycota > Leotiomycetes > Helotiales > Hyaloscyphaceae > Hyaloscypha > Hyaloscypha sp. PMI_1271. Next base: position 898,052 of record JAJTUS010000003.1, on the reverse strand, counting down.
ACCACGGATCACCGCAAATGGGCAATCCAATGAACTACCACGGCATCTCCTCGCCAACCAATACAGCTCTTGATGGGCCTTCAAACTCAAATCAGAACGATGAATATTCCCTTGCTGCTTTGTCGATGGCAGCAGAGTATTCTGCTCTACAAGGCAATTTTGCAGCTTCGCCCTTTCCGACACAGATCATACCGCAGGGTCCCAGCATGGCTCTTCAAAACGATCAAATGGCGACTCCAGTAGACTCTCTTCAGGGACCATATGCAAACCAGTCCCAAGGACTGGGGTTTGAAGACTCATTGGATAGTCTTGCCGCTTTTCTCGACAACGATCTACTGTCCTCCTACCACTTTTCGTCCTTGATCAGCACGGAGCAGCCAATGGTTTACTTTTCGCCCGAATCTTGGACGAATGCCAATGATTTTATGCCTCACTCTGCTGTTCAAGAGGCACCTCATTTGACCCAGAACAATGACCAATCCGAAGAGCCTAATTCATTCTCACGCTTTGGATCACGGCTACCCTCGTTGCAGCCCGAAGAACGAGCCGTTCAAACTCAGCAGCAAAAGTCAATGAATCGTCCATTCTCCGAGCTTTCGTCCGAAGACAGGCATAATGTCACAGCAAAACTTGCCGACTTCGCCTCGGCGGTGCCACCTGGCTTCCAGCTCCCATCCCGTCTGGCTCTCTCCCGGTACATTGCAGCTTATATCAACGGGTTTCATGAACACCTTCCATTTCTCCACTTGGCCACAATGACGATAGAAGGCTGCTCACTCGAATTGATCCTTGCAATGGCGGCTGTTGGGGCTCAATATTGCTTTGAAGGAGAGAAAGGCGTCGAGCTCTTCAATACTAGCCAATCAATTGCTGCGCAAAGAATTCGACGGAGGGACGCCAGACTGGTCAGCTTTCATCGACGAGCTGGATCGGAGGTTTCTTCAACCACCAGAGGCCCTGAAGTATCTTCCAATACAGAAAGTCCTGCGATTGATTGCTCTACGTCTGGTCCTCTGGGGCTGCCATCTGAAGCCGATGCCTCTGCTACGTTTTCCTTGGAAAGAGAAGATCTTATCCAGACGGCTCAAGCACTGTTGATCTTGATGGCCATGGCAACTTGGGCAAAACACAAGGAGATCCTTCGGGAGGCCCTGGCTATTCAAAGTATCCTTGCGACCCTTATACGAGATGATGGGCTCCAAAGTCAATCACTTCAACCAGATATCTCATGGGAAGACTGGGTACGATTCGAAACAACGAAGAGAACGAAATTCATAGTATTCTGCTTCTTCAATCTTCACTGCATTGTTTACAACATCCCACCACTCATTCTCAACTCGGAGATCAAATTGACTCTGCCTTGCAGCGCTTCGGAATTCAAGGCACCAACTGCCGTGGCATGGAAAGAGGCAAGAAGGAAGCGAAGCCAAGAAATCGAATTCCAGGAAGCGTTTCGACGATTATTTCTGCGAAAAGGAAGACCTACAGCCGAGTGGAACTCTTCACTGGGAAATTATGTCCTGATTCATGCTGTGATCCAGCACATCTTTTTCGTCCGACAAATTGCCAAGTATCGATTTGATAGCCCTGGTGAGCTTACTCCGGAAGAGGTGTCGTCACTAGAGAATGCCTTGAGGAATTGGCAGCTGGGCTGGAAACGAAATCCGGAATCGTCACTGGATCCCATGAATCCAAATGGACCTGTGGCATTCAACTCCACGGCACTTCTACGGCTGGCTTATATCCGTTTGAACGTGGATACTGGCCCCGGTCGTGCACTGGATACACGTGATTCCACTCAGATTGCGAATGCTTTCCGAGACAGTCCGCCGATCAAGCGCACTCCAAAGCTTGTGCGTGCAGTCTTACACTCAGCTCACGCCTTGAGTGTTCCAGTCAAGATTGGCATACGTCTAGTAGCAAAGACCCAGACATTCATCTGGTCGATTCAACACTCCCTGTGTTCACTCGAATGTGCTTTCTTATTGAGCAAATGGCTCGAGGCCCTATCATTGCCAAACCCTGAGCCACCGATATCAGACGACGAACGAAGGATTAGTTCACTAGTAAAGACGATGCTGGACGAAACAGAGTTTGCAGTTCCTGATGGCATGTCGCCGCCTGTGATGAACAAATGTCTCAGTGCTGGCGTCTTGCGAGTTTGGGCAACGATTTTCAAGGGGGCGCAAACATGGGCGATTGTAGATGTCATTGGGAGCTCCTTGAACATCTACGCCGATATGTTGGAATCTTCTTGATCAAAGTATGTACCATCTGGGAATATTATGCCACAAAATAGATACATCACTGCGAGGATCACGGCATAAAGTCACAGGATTACAGGGTATTTGGGCCCTTTGCATCCCCAAGGGCACAATTTAGGGGATGCGCCCGCTGTGAGGCCCTATGACTCCAGGCCATATGCCCTAAGAAGATCTCAAGAGGCGCTGTGAGACATTCGCAAGGTATGAGAAGATCTTTAGGGGTAATAGCGCTGCTGGCGGTGTAACGATAGCGCTTTGACGCTAAATAGGTAGTAACTTTGGCTCTTTAGCGAGATGTCCCTTGTAAGTACAGGGAAGAAGCCCTAAAAAGGCGTGGTACCCCTTGTCTTGTTATAGCGTGTTTTAAGGGCAATGGCCTATAATTATAGGGCAATTTAGTGACCGAGTGCGCTAGAAACAGACCCTAAAGTGTCGTTAACGCACAAATGCCCTGTAATCCCGTCACTTTATGCCGTGACCTTCATACGATGGGAAATCTCCTTCGCATCCCGATGGATTGATCAACTATCCTATTTCATTCCCATATCAATAACCAATTTCCCTCCCGCTCCTTTCTCATACGCGCTAACAAGCTCATTCAAACCAGCCAAGGGAAACTTCCTCGTTATAGCCCTGACCCCTTTTGCCGCACAGAACTCAAGCATCTCCTTCAGTACCCGATTACTCCCAATCAGACTCCCCACCACAGAAATATCTCTGAAAACCAGATCCCCTGCATTGACATGAAACCCTGCGTTTGGGAAACTGACAACCACGCATTTGCCATGATTCCGCAGTAAAGCCATCCCGTAATCAAACGCTTTCTGGCTTTCTGGTAAGATGATCACGGCGTCGAGCCCGACTTCTCCCGGCTCCGTTTTACCGTCTTCTTCGGCAATCTGTTTCTTCACAACTTCAGCATTCTCAACACGGACATCGACAATCTTTGCACCGGTGTTAAGAGATTTGGCGAGTGCCAAAGGTCTATCGGCGGCATCCATTCCGAGGACTTTGTACCCCATTTTCATCCCGAACTGCAGCCCAAGATGGCCCAGTCCGCCACCACACCCCGAAATACCTACCCTTTGCCCAGGCTTCAATTCACATCTTTTCAACGCCGCATAAACAGTCAATCCGGCACACATGAGCGGCGCTACCTCCACCGGCGTCAAGCCATCTGGGATCTTGGCAACTTGTCTCTCATCCACAACCGCGTACTCTCTGAACCCACCATCTGAATTGATACCATGATTTTTCGCATGCGGGCAATAGACTGAGAAACCTGCGGGATCGGAGTCCGGCCAGCCATCGTGAAGGCACTCGAAACATGTGCCGCAAGGATGGAAACCGCGGCCCGGGACTCCTACTCTATCTCCAACCTTAAAGCTGCTAGAAGGTGGTGTTGAGAGTATCGTTCCGGCGAACTCGTGGCTGCCGATATGAGGGAGGGATGGGGGGTGGAGGTGCCATCTGGCCGGAGGAGAGGACGGCGTCTGTGCTGGGTTGTTGTTAGTAACTTCTTTTCGAATGGTAGTAAGAATTGCTTTTTGCTTACTGGCAGTACGATGCTGCATCGACTTTGATAAGTATATCATGTTCTGAAGTTGACTTTGGCAGAGGGGTTTCACGCAGAGCGTAAGGTGTGTTGAATGCATCGAGGAATTGAGCTTTCATTGTTTCTGGGAGCTTTGGAGTTCCCATCTTGGCTTTTATTAAATGATACTAGATATAAGATTTCTGAGGGCAAGTGGCTGGAGTATAAAGATATCTCACTATTTGGGTAGAGTTTTCAATCATATGGTCTACTTAAGTGCAATGAGGTTCGAGAACCCCGCTTTCAATGCGGCCGCTGACAGGAGGCCCCACAGTGGGGTATTGAACCCTGTAACCCCTAGACAACGATCGGATAGGCTTCCGAGGTTCTCCAAATCTCCAATGGAGTATGGGGGTCTACACGAAAGACTTCAAAATATCTGCTCTACTCTCACAAAATCTACGCGTTGCAACTCAAATATTCTCCTATTTTTACAGAAAAATGGCAGAACATCCGTCTCTCCCACCTCCGGCTGAGAACCAGATATATGTCACCATCTCAGCCCTCGAAGGCGGAAGTTTAACACTCCCCGAATCCCTCTTCATCACCGACGCAGACCCTCAGAAACGCACCACCGTGCCCTCTCTCTGCTTCCTGATCCGACACACCTCCCCCGAATCCAACAAAACAACGAACCTAGTCTTCGACTTGGGCCTCAAACGCGATTTCAGTAGATACACAGAAACTCAACAACATCACATCGCTCAACGCCAACCTACATCTACTTCCCCTGACGCTGGAGAGAGCTTGAGAAACGGAGCTGTCAACCCTGAGGATATCGGGGTCGTGGTGTTGAGCCATGTGCACTGGGACCACATTGGCACACCATCTGACTTCCCGAATGCAAAATTCGTGGTAGGGAGCGGGACGCTGGATTTATTGACCAACGGAGGGGGGTACTTATATCCAAAGGAGCTGTTTAACCACGACGAGCTCCCATTTGAACGGACGTACGAACTCCCGCCAGTCGATTCGCATTCCACGAGTGCTGCGAAGCAACAAACTGAACACAAATGGGAGAAATTACCAGTGCTCGATTTACATGTTTTGGACTATTTCGGGGACGGGTCGGTGTATATTGTCGATGCTCCAGGCCACCTTTTCGGACATGTCAATTTGCTTGCGAGGATCGCTGAGGGGAAGTGGGTTTATCTTGGTGGGGACTGTTGTCATGATGTGAGGATTCTGAGGGGGGAGAAGGGGGTCGCGATGTACAGTGATGGGTGTGGGGGGTTGAGGAGTGTGCATGTTGATACGGAGGCTGCTAAAGGCACGATTGGAGCGATTGGGAGGTTGATGAGGGAGGTTGAGGGCGTTGAGGTGGTGGTTGCGCATGATGGGGGTTGGAGGAGTGCGAATGGGGGGAGGTTTTTACCTGGGACTCTGTAGACTTACTTCAAAACCGAGTATATAATTTTTGACCCGGGTTCTCGCCTTGTTCAGGTTTCTCGATTGCTCCTATCACGCAAATAGAATTTGTGGAGCGTGCTGAGATTGGGAGAACGAACCCCCCCTCACTTCTCTCCAATTTGGAGAACTGCGGGGTACTTTTCACTTCCGCTTACCCCTCAATCAACATGTTCGATGCGGATCACTATCCGACCCCACTCATGATCAAACCTACTGAAAAAGAAAATCAATAGCAGTCCTGTTGAAAGTTTTACCAGGAAACCAAAGCCACTGACCCCTTTCTTCCAATCTAATACATATATCGAAATACTTGAAAGCTCCTTGCATTATCGCGACTTGCTTCAAAAGGGTTAATATCGGCTTGTGAAAATGGCTTCACCAGCGAAGACAGTTGCTTTCATAGGTAAGAATTGTTCCATGTAGTGTGTTCTGAATACAATGAACAATTTTCTTCCCGGAAACACGAAGCAGGATGGCCAACTAACTTTTGGTCTTAGGCCTGGGTGTGATGGGATATCCCATGGCCGTGAACCTCCGCAATGGATTAAGCCCCGAGTATACACTACTCATATGCGACGTAAACAAAGAAGCCATTTCAAAGTTCCAAAAGCAAGTGGCGGGAAAAGGTCCAGTGAAAGTAATAAACAATGGCTTCGAGGCCGCGAACGCTGCTGTAAGTTGGCCCCCTTGTGAAAAAAAATAAAGGATGAAAAAAAAAGCCATCCAAGAAACCTGCTAACTGGACTTCAGAACATGGTCGTCACGATGTTACCAAACTCCCCAGCTGTAAAGGCAGTCTACCTCGACACGAAAACTGGAATTATTTCCGGCGTAGAAGCAGCAGCTGCATCATCCCCCGAAAAGAAAATCATCATGGAATGCGGAACAATCGAAACAGCAACGATCCTCGAAGTCGCGAAAGCAGTGACCACAAGCGCTGAAATCAATTCCTCCCCTGGTTCCTCAATATCCTTTGTCGATGCTCCTGTCTCTGGCGGTCCTATGGGAGCAGAAGATGGAACGCTGACGTTCATGGTTGGTGCGAATGATAAAGCTTCGTTTGAAGCAGCAAAGGAGGTACTGGGGCATATGGGCAAAAAGGAATCGATCTTCCACTGCGGGGATGTCGGTGCCGGAACTGCATTTAAAGTGATTAACAACTACCTGTCTGCGATCACGTCCCTCGCTGCTTCGGAAGCACTGAATATCGGTACTAAGATGGGTCTCGATGTCAAGCTTCTCACGGACGTGATCAATGTGTCTGGGGGACAGTGTTGGGTTACTAGTAAGAGTAATCCTGTGCCCGGTGTGCAAGCAAATGTACCGAGTTCGAGGGGCTACGAAGGCGGTTTTAGGCTGGAGTTGTGTACAAAGGTACTGCAGATGGGGAGTGAGTTGGCGGAGATGGTGGGCGCGAGGACGATTTTGGACAAGCCGACACTAGATGCGTTTAAGGAGGCGAGCAAAGATGAGAGGTATCATGGAAAGGATGCGAGGGTTGTGTATAAGTGGTTGAATGAGAGTAAGAGATAGCCATGGGTAGGAAAGAGAAGAGATGTTGGGAGGATGGAGGTGGAGGGTCAGGGGGTAGTATGTATGCATTATTCAGTCTCTTCATGATTTCAATGAAAAGTACGAAGGATATGAATTAATTCGTTGATCCGAAGTACAGAAATGAATACACTAAAGAGAACTTGAGCAAGTTATTCACATCCAGGAGGAGATTTGAACACGAATTACTTCCTTGTTTCACAAGTTACACAAATGAAAGCAGCTATGTTTTTTGTTATGCCAAGCGTCCCCAAAACAAAATTTGACATGCAGTTATTGGGGCTTATGTTATTGAAGCGGTAGGTTTTTCCCCACAAACTCAAGTGAGCTTTGAAGAGAGAATACGGGTAACGTCGCGTGAATCGGCAGGATGCCTATCCCATTTCAATGGCGGTAACTTTTGAGTCATCTGCGCTGACCTCGATTCACGCACCTGGAATTATGAAATACCTTCGGAACCATGACTCGACTTTCAAGTATAAAAGTGGTTTTCACTCTCATATCCCCTTTCCTTCCACATTACAAAACTTTGTGGAGTTCCACTTCCAGCACGCCTTGAACCTACCATTCAGTACAGTATTCAACACAATTTGCTTCACCCATTTTGCTCTCGGCATTTACTTTTGGGCCAAGGTTTGGTCTTGCACCCTCTTGGTACGCCGAGGGATATGTCGCTTGCGTTGCATTTTTCAAAACGGAAAAGGGAAATCGTGGTTTGCGCTTCCGCTAGGAGCGAGCTGTGTAATAGTTCTCTTGCATTGGGATTTTCAAAAAGGCGAGTAGGGGATACGTCATTTGCGCTGCTCTTCCTAAAGCATATGTAACATAGGTCACTTGCGTTGCTCCCGAAAATTGAAAACTCAAATAAGATTATGTTGCCTTTCAAACACAAAGATCACCAAAATTGAAGATCAAAGTACCCCTTTTGTGCCAGACAAAAACAGTGTCAATGATTTTTCATTGTCCTGGGTCGAAGTAGTTCTCCTGGACTCGTGGTATATTCAAAGTCTACTACTTCGGATCTCTTACAAACTCCAAAAAAAAAATACTCTTTATTTTTCACAAGAAAGGTCAATTTAATGTCCAACTTTGACTGAAAATGAGTGGCACCTTTTCTGTCCACCTGGAGTCTCTATCGAAGTCATCTTTTGTGTTGACGTTGTCAGGGGGTTTAGCGAGGCAAGCCCTGGACGCCAAGGCTAGAAGTGTCGCTGGACCCTTGCACTCGGGAAGTGAGGTCTTGCACCAACATGTCATCGGCGTTGAAACCTCACAACATTCCGGCAGTCTCTGGACAATATACGCAAAGGCTCCAATAAGCCGCTCAATATACATATCATATACAGCCCAGCTCGGTTTCCGGCACTATTGACAACGTGTGAGCCATGGAAGTACGCCCAGACTCGACCCGCTGATTTCACCTCGATCCCTGGACGGATCGCTCAGCCTCCCCTCGAGAACGAAGATATACGCTGGATTGTTGTTGAATTACTGTTGGGGACATGTTGAGAAGCCAACTGGGCGATACGCTGCACCCTACAATGGGTCCTGGAGATGGAGACGCCGTGGAGGAGAGTGGTGGAACACCTGGAAGAAGGACAGCCTCACGATCACCCTCGAAAGCGCGCTCCCTCTCTGATGGCGGACCTCCTACTTTGTCACCATCTCCAAAGTTTCGAGAACCAGAGAAAAAGAAAGCCCAGGACGACAGCGCACTAAGCGACAATCCTACAACTCCACGGCGGCCTGCCTTCCCACTGCGCGGTCTTTCTTTGCAGATGCCGGCACGGGATCTGATGTCGCCCAGCGCCCAGGCGTATATCAATCGCGTTCCTTTGTCACCAAAGCTGGACCATTCGCAGACATATGGCTCGCCCTCCAGCGTCCTCCCCAGAAGATCTCGGGGCCTAGACTTTTCGCGAGCAGCAACGAATCTCCACCATTCAACATTAGCAGAGCAATCTTCGCCAGACTCGTCGCCTACCATCGGCGGCAGGGCGATGAATATACCCAACAGGAAGAACGGGCTTCACTTCTCAAGCAACTCAGAGTCGATGAACAATAATTCTAGCTCCCTCTGGTCGACTATGGCGAATGCGGATAGGATGGTGGTGTCGAGCTCGCTCGGAAGCGTGAACATGCTGGGTTCGGAGTCATCAGGTAGCAGCTCGGACGAGGATGACCTCATGGATGCTGACGATATCGACGACTCTATACTCTCGACTCCACAAATCAACAAGATGAGCGGGCCCTTTAGTACAGCGCAGCCTAGTCCTGGAAACGGCTGGGCAGGGCAGTCGCCTGCTGTGAGCAGCCTCATGAACTTCCAGCGAGCAAGGCTACGACATGGCAAGAGCCGAAAGAGCTCGAGCAGCGGAAGTGGAAACTCGATGGCCAGCCCCAACTCGAAATCCCCGCCAACAATGCGAAGTCTCGAGAACATGAATACGGGTTACTTTGGTGCCAGAGAGATTGGGGATGGACTGAAAGCGCGGAGGGAGAGCATAAGTTGGGCGGCGAACCAGCTACATATATCTGGAAGTGAGAGCGATGATGGTACATTGAAGTCTACCTTGGAGAATGTAGATGGCATGCCTATTACACCTGGTCGTGACGGTCAAAGAGGGGTCATTCGTAGACCAGTTACCAGGAGGGGAAATATGCTGGTATTCACTCCAATCTATCCATTTATTGTGAAGGTAAACTGATGTCATATAGCCCAAGACGAAAGGCTTCGCCCGTATACGAGCAGCCCTTGCTGAGGAAAGCACCCCAGTTGAGACCGAGGTTCGTCGCGAGGCAGAAGTTGTACGCCTAACCCGTGAGAGCGATATGGAGCTCGAGCCCACTCGCCGCCCCTCCATGTCGACCACAACCACAACCCACTCATCCCCAAGCTTAGGACCTGTCACGCAGGACTCACTTGGGGGCATATTAGAAGATGAAATAATGGAAGATGCCAATGCGGGACTCTCAAGCAGCTTCAAGCAGCACGCCATGCGAAATTCGAAAGGCAAAGAGTTCTGGGAGACTTTCACAGATGATAATAGTCGTACCCCACCACCCCCATTCCTCCCACGAGGCTCATCGTCAGGAATCAGCGAAGAGATATCCTTGGACTCACCATCTCTCTCCACACCACCACTCTTCCCCAGCCAGCAAACTGCTAGCAGTTCCGATCCACAAACATCCTCACCCTCCAGATCCGCAACACCACAGCCACCCACTGCTCCTACCGCAGCAGAAATCACCCGCAAAGTCAACAACAAACGCAGAAGAGACGACGATTTCGACCCGACGAGCTTCAAGAGGAGAGCAGTTAGCCCGGGCATGAGTGTTCACAATAGTCCCGTGATGCAAAGCCCGATGCAGAGAGATGTCACGCCGTGGGGTAGTCGGCCGCCTAGCAATGGGGAAGCGAGCAAAGGAAATGCGAATGGGGCGATGAAGAGGGTTGGGTTTCAGGGGATGGTGGACACTAATGATGGCTTGATGAAGATGAGCATTGAGTGATTGCTTGGCCTTGGGTTCATCAAAGGGTGGTGCAATCGTTGCTATTATGGTGGAGTCGTTGATACTACTGAGTAGAGATACCAATCAACATATCATAATCCATCTTCTCTCGCGGAATCGTGAAAGTCGCTGAGCCTGGTGTGTTGGCGTGTCCTGGATTAGCAAGTGCGGTCGATCCTCTGTACTGCCCAGGTATACGTAGTACGCGCAAAGACCTCGACGGTCTCTGGAAAAAGGTTAGCAGGCCCTCCTCAAGCACTAATTAGTTGTTTGTTAGAACTTAGTTGAGATAGCTCGAAATACCGAAGGTGTGTGAGGGGGAAACAAGCTGTTATTGAGATTTATAAGGGATACCGAGGGGTCGCCTGTAGTCCGGCTCGATTTCTGAGGGGGTGAGGAGGGTTAACAAAGTCGGTGCGGTTTAACTGGCAATTTTGGCACGTTGTGCTTTATTAGACTGATAGTGAGAAGGAGGGGACATTTAGAGGCGCATTCTGAATGTCAATAATGTGCAGGGGAGGTGAAGTGGGGAACATAATCTCAAGACGCAATAACAAAAACTCCTAATTGCTCATAGAACTCTCTACTAGCTCGCTCCACTTCACAACTCATCCTCCAACCCTACTAATTTCAAACTCTCTTTCCACAATTGCCCCTCCTTCGCCTCATCATAAGCCCAAACCCCATACCCCGAACCATATATCCCCGTCATCTCATCCCACGGCCCAGTAAAACTCCCACACTCCTCCAGATACCTTCCTCCCTTCCCCTCCAACTCCCCAGCAACAGCAGCCCAGACAGTAGTCGCAGCTCCCTGTTCTGAAGTCTTGGCTACTTTCAATAGTGTAGTGTCTTGCATCATAACAGCTTTTTCTTCGGCAGAAATATGTTGAGCTAATCCGGTAGCTACTCCGCCGGGATGGACCGCCCAGGCGTGGAGACCGCGAGAGCCGTAGCGACGATCAATTTCGTTGGCTGTCCAGAGGTTTGCGGTTTTGGAGGACGCATAAGCAACCCATGGATTGTAGTTCCCCTCCAAATTCAAGTTCGAAAAATCAGGTTGTCCCAAGCGGTGACCAACGGAAGAGAGGAAAATGGCTCGGGAATTGAATCCTAGCGTTGATGATGCCAAGAGGGTGGATTTGAGAAGGTTAAAGAGGAGGAAGTGAGAGAGATGATTAGTGCCGAATTGTGTCTCGAATCCGTCTTCTGTACGGCCTTCCGGGGTGGCCATCACACCGGCGTTGGCGATGAAGATGTTGAGTTGGGAGGATTGGGAGAGGAATTCTTTGACGCAAGCGCGGACGCTGGAGAGGGAGTTAAGGTCGAGTTTTAGGAGGTGGACGTTGGGTTGAGTGACGAGGTCTCCAAGAGCGGTTTTGGCTTTGTCAATGTTGCGTGCTGTGAGGTAGAGGATGACTCCTGTAGTGTGGAGGGCCTTTGCTGTTTCGATACCGAGGCCTGAAGAGCAGCCAGTGATCAATATGGTTTTGCCTAGGAGTTTGGCGCCGATGTTCTCGTCTTGGATGATTTGAAGAGCAGTTGGACGAGCGTCTCCAGGCCCTTGGGGGTTGGCATGAGATGCTGCGTATCTTGAAGACATAGTGTTTAAGGAATGATTTAAGGTTTGAGAATTATACAAACGTGTTTGTATGAAGACGGATTGATGACTGGAGTTTGAGTAAGATGCTGACCCTTCGTCCGGTGAGACATTGCCACATTAGCGGCCGCACATGAATACCCCTAACTGGCTAGAATATAATCCGAGTTAGGGATATTCATGTGCGGCCGCTAATGTGGCAATGTCTCACCGGACGAAAGGGATAAAAGAAAGATACGAAGGAGAGAATAGACTCATACATATACACATCCAAAGGGCCCATCGCAACTCACTCGAGTTTGCCAACTCCACTAACGCCGTTAAGATAGAAGACGAGGGGTTATAGCATGGCTAGGGCGGGCGGAGCAGAGCCACGAAATAGCTGAATACAGAGTCGAAGCCACTGTCACTGAATCTCGTCACGGCCTCCCCTGGTCGTTTTAGTGGTAATCGACTTGCATACGCGAGAACGACGAGGCTTTCCCAGTTCGGGCTAGTGCCGTAATCCAAGTATACATAACCAACAACATCATCCTCTCGTAAGGTAAGGTAACAAGAGAACCCTTGGTCCTACAGTCGCCGAGAATGTCTTTCCAACATCGCCGCCTCCTCAATATTATACTGCGTACAGTTGCAGATACCCCGAGCGTCATGCACTTGCATACAGCGACGGACAAGTCCAAGGAACAAAAATAACTTCTGCATCAGGTATTGAGTTCGGTGTCACCAAAACTCCTATCCGCATCACAAGCATGGATCCGCTCCCTGCACCGATCGTACTCGAACGCATGCTACCGCAGACGGAGATCGAGACCCCGGATGACAATTGGACTGGGCAGTCTAACCAAGCTGAAAGGAAGCGGCGGCAGAATCGCTTAAACCAGAGAGCATACAGTAAAGTTTTCTAAAGGCTACTCTGAAGTCTCGTGACTGATACTGCTCAGGAAAGCGTAAAGAAGCGCAGCTCTTGCAGACTCACGTACAGCATACCTCTCCAATCAACTATCCTGTCGAATCTGTCTTTCAGCCAGCCAACGAAGGTTCTAAAGCAGCCCAAGCCACCAAGAGACAAGAACAAGCAATCGACCTTGACCCTGAAGATACAGGCCCGTGGCAATCATTCAGCACTGCCATCGCATCAACCCAACCCCAGTTTCCAAGTTGTCTCAAGTTGCTGTACGCTTCTGCAAGTCAGACTACGAAAAGGCAGACAAAACGATCAGACAATTCCAAAAATGGATTGCCAGGAATCACATGACCAGCTCTCCAACAGCTGATCAGGTTCTAGTCTTGATCAAGTTCAATATCTTTCGAGCACTATGTAACAATGCCTTGATGCTCGGATTTCCAATCGAATTTACCATGGAAGATAACGCATTGTCACCCTTCACTCCAAAATCGAAATACGAAAAATATTTGACATCCCCAGAGAGAATTTTGGAGATTCCTGGAAATCTTCGTCCAATTGCTCTGCAGTGCGAGATACCTCACCATCCTTGGGTAGACCTATTACCAGTGCCGAGGATGCGAGATAATCTCATACTAGCAGAGGACACATATGATGGTTTCGAGCTGTGCGAGGATCTCTGTAAGTTCTGCGTCTCGGTACTCGTGGCCCATTATGATTGGCTTTTTCAACATTACAAAAAAGGTACGCTGGCTTGGAGATTTTGCTACAGGTGGTTTATTCGACAGCTCAAATTCAAAGCCCAGAAATGGCCTTATCATCTGGGGTGATCCTTGGGATCCAACTGGCTGGGAAATGACGCCTCAATTCTTGAAGAGATGGGCCTGGACCGTGGACGGCTGTACCGAGTTATTGCATTCGACAAACTATTGGCGACAAAGAAGAGGAGAAAAGGCCTTGAGATTCGAAAAGGTGTTTTCCGGGTTCATTGATGGGATTTCTTGACGCCACACGAATGTACCTCTTAGAATGGGATCGAGGAAGGCACGGCGGATATACTCTGGTAAGAAGGAGGGGTATTCTGGGTGAAGTTGGCCAGCTCACGGTCAGACCAATTCAAGTGGTCTGCAGCTTTCATTCATTGCTCGAATCATGTGGCTAGGCTTCTATTCCCAGCAGTATCATTTTCGTGTCTTCCTAACATCAAACCCCCTCTACATAATAGGTTCGGCGGCTCGTACTAGTTCCTAACCATTATCGCCCTCACGATATCGACAATAACATTCAGAGTAAGTCTCCTTGCAGACCCTTCTCTCAGCAACCAGCTATTTGCCCTGAAGAACATCCACTTGGTATACGCAACACCTCTAGAGGTTCTCGTTAGCGTCCTGTACTAAGGCTTTCGCGCAGTTGATAAAGGTTTGTCATGCTTCCTTGGAGCGGAGCTTCAATAGATCGTCTGAGTACCACGACGAGGTAGAGAAGCTCGCAGATGCTGTTGAGAAGTGCTCCTTTATCGTCCGAAGCTCTGCTTTAGGAAGGTCGGGATCAGCTCGCAGACTGAGAATTGGTACTGAAGACGGAATTCGACGCGAATCAGTTAGCACATAGGGTGTCTGTTTAACGACGCCATTGGAGGACCGATGACAATATCCGTTACAATGTCTGAAGATTAGAATCAGTCTCGGACTCCGAAGCACTTTGTGACATTGTACCTACAAGGCAACGTTTACCCATACAATTCTCGGTGCTGTCGCCGTTTTGCTCGAATCTCTTCCTGCTCTTCAAGTGTCCGTGTCTTCGCGGCTTTCCGCCGTATACATCTCTTCTTTTTCCGTGATAATACCTCTTCCATCGCGATCCACCAAAGTATCTCGACCCCTTCCGACGTTTCGTTGCTTTCCGCCGTCCCGATAGCCTTGATGCCTAGCAATAGCAATGCCCGAGGCGTAAAATTTGCGTCGTTGCCTGCATTATGAAATTTTAAATTGCAAGGACATTTCAGCTCCATAAGTAGATTCTTCAAGGTAAGCTGTCCCATCTGCAAGTCTCGTGCAAGTTGATATGTATCCAATTTGGCAATAACCAAATTTTCTTGGAAATCAAACCCAAGCGCTTTTAACGCAGCAAGGTCACTTGAAGCCCCATGCCCAACAAGAATAATGCTCCTGTTTTGATAGATACGAAGGCAGCCATTAATCTTTGATAAAATGCTCGTGACAGGGATTTTTTCTGCAGTACCCCAGCGATAAAGAGGCGCTGATTCATCGAAATATACATCTTCCCCTGTAATAAAGTTGAAAGTCGTAAATTTTGACGTCGAACTAAGGTTTCTTGTATCAAGAATAGCAAGACCGACTTGTGTATCTAGGCGGCCATGCTGGAAGCGATTAATGATAAATTGCGGTCTTTCGAAATCGATGGCCAGAAAGACTGGATCTACTGAAGAAGCCGGGCCAAGCAAACTCCGAAGTGTTTGTAGATTGCCCATGTCTCCTGTAAGCGGCAATTTGGCCATGTCGGTGTAAGAAAGGCAATATGGCCGTAGTCGTGAAGGATATCCAATGAAATATGATGTGAACTAATAGAACGACCTGGCGTGCGCGATGCTGCAATATGAGGGAGGACGGGGCGATGCCATAGTGCAAGTATGATGCAGGCGATTAAATTGTAGCCCACGGCCCTGCGAAATTTTGATTAGAATTTAGAACTGGTCAGGGTGAAAATGAGTCATCATAATCACGACCTTTCCTACCCAAATCGGCTCGCTAAGGGTATGTGATACAGATCAATCAACGCTATCAAATGGTCTAGGTTGCACCCGTTGTAATCATTGGTTGTCGTAGATTCCCCAATTCCGTTGAGGCTCTAAGAGATATCGTGACGCAAGAGCCACAGCGGGACTGGGGAATTTTTGATCCGGGCAAGAGTTACATAACCTGAATTGAATGCGCCGCCCGCACAACGTTATAAAATCTTGCTTGAAGATCGGGAGCAAGGAGCGGGGGGTTGAAGGGGAGCTCAAATATCCATTTTTCATCTAATTCCGACTAGTGATCACTCTTTATTTGAGGATGGCTCTATTAGACCAAACGTCCGTCTCATGTAACTCATCATATGCTCCCACCAACTCAGCTCACTAACCTTCAGCAGTCATTTTCCCTAACAAAATCGGCACAAAACATCCCCTCACATGAACCACCGTATCTCTCAACTTTGCAACATTGTAAGGGGTGGCACCAAACCAACTGGAGTCCAGTCCCACTGTTCAAGCTTCCCCATGAATTTCCAGAAGGAGCAGCCTCACCACAAGGATACGCCTTGGGTCAACAGCTTGAGTGTGCCCCCAAACGTCACCCAGGACCCTATACGATTAAAATATCTTGTGTGGCGGCCACTTAACGCGGTCATTGAGAATTGTGCCCACTCTGATTCGCCTATATAAAGGCTGTTTCCAACCTATGGGCTCTAAAATAAGTAGGAAGTCATGATACTCGACAAAACCTTCCCCTCATGCCATATTGTTAGGATAATCGTGCAGATTCAGGCACAATATGCAGATTTTGATAATCCCCATAATCCAGAATCAATAGATGCTCGGGCACTCCCAGAGCCAAACCCAAGAATGTCTAGACCATATCCTTGGGTCATAATCCCGTGTGGCTGGAGGAAATTTGGCGGCTCTGGATTTTTCCGTACTGAAGTCTATCCGTTTTGGTGTGATGTCGAACCGCGTTGTGATGCGTGTATCGGCAACTGAAGCCCACGGATTTTTGAATTGCGCCACCGTTTTCAACTCCATCTACTACCCTGAATGTTGCAACTGTAGTAGCCTCCGAGTATTGATGAACCGAATGTGCCCACCGACGCTGGCCCACGACCAAGAAGGAGCTCGCTTATGATAGATGAGTGTTGTAATCTAATGCCTCCTCATTATTCTCAAGATCCGTTATACCAGTCTCCCTATTCGTCTTCTCTCTATCAATGA
Source organism: Hyaloscypha sp. PMI_1271 (assembly GCA_021399465.1). Taxonomy (NCBI): domain Eukaryota; kingdom Fungi; phylum Ascomycota; class Leotiomycetes; order Helotiales; family Hyaloscyphaceae; genus Hyaloscypha; species Hyaloscypha sp. PMI_1271. The sequence continues at coordinate 881,225 of JAJTUS010000003.1, read as the reverse complement.
TGGCCCTAGAGCTGGTCGTGGACGATTGTTGTGTGTTTGTTACACCAGAGGTAGAATCATCATAAGGTCGAGTCGCTCGGGAATAGTCATTTGTGGTTATGGGAGCCATGTTGTTTCCGCCGGAGATGGGTTCGACAGTGGATGCGAGGAATCTGGGAAAGATTTTTCGGATCAATGGTTTAAGGGCCGGTGCAGAGGCGCAAATCAATCCTATATTGACTTCGACTGATGCCGAGATATCTAGATAATATGCGGCCCCTGTATCACTCTAGTCAGCAAGTGCGGGAGGAGGCAGACCGGGGATCTCACATGTCGGATCAGAGCTCTGAGACGTATTGCCAGTACAAATTGCCCGGGTCGAAGACGCTGTGATGGCCAGCCAACCTAGTGAGATGATTATGTATAATGAGATCTTCTGTGCTCTGGCTATGCTGAGCGGGACGATCCTCCAGAGAGCGAAAGCCATGAGGAATATATCTGTACTGACACTCAATGCCGCCGATCCATAGATGAAGAAAGCAGAATATTCCGCGAAGGAAGCCAGTCCGCATCCTGCGGGGGCCCAAAACGCACCCCCAAATTCACAGGCAAAGAAGCCTTCGATGAATAACGCGACCGTAAAGACGGCCATGACAGCCATAAGAAAGCTCGAGAGAATCTTGTCCAGTCGTTCTTGGAAAATCCGGCGGTAGAAGAGACAGATGGAGAGCTTCGTAGTTGTGAGAACGACAAGATGGACAATTCGGACGGAAAAGCCTAAGACCTGTATCCAATACGCGCTTGACATTGGAACGAAAATAACATGTTTCCCAACGCCGTACTTGGTAAGGACACCGATGAGAGCCGTGAGGACAATGTCTAGTACCTTTGCGCGAATTAGCATGTTCTATTGAAAGGAGGCCTGGCACGTACCCAGGACCCAGCTAAGAATATGTCATCATATCCCAGATTTCGAGTCAGTGCCAGTCTTGAGTATAATCGACCAAGCACGAAAACCGTAGCACATAATGTCGTCAGAATTGTGATAATGAGTAACTCAGGTACGCGTGACTGCATCTGTAGCGAAAATTAGAAGCGTTTGACGTTAGTGAACAACATGCATACCAGTGTGGCAGGATTGCTGGGTGAGATAGAGGTGCCAGGTGAATTTGGTGGAGGCGGAGGTAGAGGTGGAGGCAGAGTTGAAGGTTGACTTAGGAGAGTGGAAGTCATTTTGTCGGTTGCGATTGATATCCGACAATACTTAAGCTGCAACCATGATACCAAATGTAGAATTGTGTCCGTGGATGGCTGGTGATGCCTTCATTGAGTGCACGGGAGCAGGAGGGGAAGCAGAAGCAGAAGCTATATCACTCCACAAAACTCCATAATTCTGATCAACGTCCGTCCCTGCATAAACGAGAATGCCCGTCGGGCCGCGTGTGCTTCTTTTCTTGTCCATCCGAAGCGCGATGAAACATCAGCTGGGGTGAACGCGACAAGACACGACAAATGATCGGGCGAATGAAACCGTTTCGCTTGTAAGCTTTGCGCATGCCAAACTTCAGGCGGGTCGGTTAGGAAGCGGAGGAAGTCCCGGTGGCTTGGTAAAAGGAATTATGCTTCGTATCATGCACGTTGGCTCTCCAGTGGCTTGGTAGAAAATTCACTCCTACGAATGGATAATGCGATGGGCAATACCCAACGCACACCGCAAGACGCCCCGGGAATTTCCCAGAAATCACACAGCCTCCCTTTCCTTCTACTGGGCCGCCGGACATGCCGACACGGCGACTGTCGGCGGCTGACTCACGCGGGCCGCCCCTAGTCGGGCCGCACCCTAGGGCTCACAAGGGCTTACTCGTGCCGTCCATAAGCCTTTTACCGAACCGTGCGTGAGCATGCCTAAAATTTGATATGCTCTTCTCTCGTATTTAGAATTTGACGAGAAAGCATTAGAAATATAGGATAATTACCGGGCTAATAATTAAGAGAAAGGAAACCAAAAAGTTACGTGATGCCAGTCACGTGTCGTAATCTCACGTGACTTAGCGTGTAGTCAGTGATTTTAACTTGCAACGTTCAGATGGTAGTGAGGCGGGGTCACGATTAAGGTCGTCGTCAACGAAGCAACGTGCAGCAGTACACTTGTTGGGGTCCCCCTTAATGCTCCACAGGGTGCAATGAAGCGTGGAAACGGTGAGCTTGGACCCCAAACGTTGCAAATGGATAAAGAATCAGAAGGATATTCCTTATAGTGAGGATATCCTTAGCTTATAAATAATGTTTACTGGGATGCCAAGGCGGTATCCTTATGTGGAGTACCCTTATAGCGAGGTTTTACTACGCAACTTTTGAAAGCGTTGATAAATCCATGAGATTAGTCGAGACCCCAACGTAATGTCTTGGGGATGTAGCAATTAATGAAACGTGAAGAGTTTCTAGTCCTTAGGTTTTTTGTGGTATGTGAATAAGGGGATCGTTGGGGCTCACTGTCAATTGGGGTGGTTGGAAGCTTTGATTCTCTGATTATCGAAGGGTAAGGTAGGAGGCTCTTTGAAAGTACAAATCTACTAGTCTCCTACCAGGCCCCCAGCCCCCAGCCCCCAGCCCCCAGCCCCCAGCGGCCTTACTCGTTAGGCACCCTAAGCTTGGCACCTTTCAACACTCACCACATCTGATTTGCTCGGTTCCCACTTGGACTGACCCACTCTTGCTTGCCTTACCTCAACTCACGAGATCACTTGAACATGTTCTTCTTCCTTCTTCAGCCTCAAGTTGGAAAACCTTCCACTTTATCAAAATGTCACAAACGCCAGAATACGTCATCCTCGGTGCTGGTGCCATTGGTCTCACCACCGCTCTCGAGCTCTCCACCCGCTACCCCAACTCAAACATCACAATCATAGCCAAACACCTCCCAGGTGACAGGTCAGTTGACTATTGCTCGCCCTGGGCTGGAGCCAATTGGTTGAGCGTTGCAATGGACGGCGGGAGGCAGGAGGGTTGGGACCGCGTCACGTATGAGAAATTTGGGGAACTAGCCGATGGGAAAGGAAACGAGACGGGGATCAACAAGGTGCCGATTAGAGCCTGGTTTGATCGGGACATGGAAGATGCGGGCGTTTTGAGCGTGGAGGGAGAAGGCAAGGGGAAGATTTGGTATGAGGGTTTGACGGGTTTGAGGTTTGTGGAGGAGGAGAAGCCGGAGGGAAGTGTGTTTGGGTTTGAGTGTGGGAGTTTTGTGGTTAATGTGCAGAAGTATTTGCCTTGGTGATTTGATGATCCCCTTCCTCAAAGCAAGGACAGGAATTGACTAGAACAGGTTGCAAGGAGAAGTGTTGAAAAGAGGAATTGAGATCCTTCGCGCCAGTATTGATGATATTCAGGTAAGTCCCAATTTAACGGAGTATCCATCCCTCTTTCGGTTCCAGGGTAAGTATAATGTCCCAAATCTTCCTAGAACATGCCGGTAGCAGTTTTCAATACCTCCTGGAAGATTCTACCCCTGAAAATACTCGGAAGAATATGCTAACTCCGATTTCTTCGGGAACAGGAGGTGTTTGAGAGGTTCTCCAGTGCGGCGAGCGTGTTCAACTGTACGGGATTGGGATCGTACAATCTGAAGGGTGTGGAAGACAAACTTCTGTATCCAACAAAGGTAAGTTTCCTATATCTAAGCCTTGAGGATAAATATAGCTAACAAGCAATAGGGTCAGGTAGGTGTCAAGGGAAACCCTTTTCCTTATTTTTGGCTACCCCGTGATTTACTCGGAGACAGCGTTCCAAATTTCTGGGGGCAATCTTTGTGGGGCAATGGCTAACTCCCCGTTACGTAGGTGATGCTGGTCGAGAACCCAATAACTCCAATGACGAGAATATATTTTCGCTCCCCTCAGCGAGTGAACAAGGATACCACATACGTATTTCCTCGAAACCCTGGGGGAGGAGTCATACTCGGTGGCTGCAGAGTCGACAATGATTGGAGCGGAGAGGTCAATATGGAATTTGCAGAAGACATTAAGAGGAGATGCTGTGCTCTGGCACCGGAATTGGGACGGCCGGAGGATTTAAAAGTGATTCAACACGGAGTTGGACTTAGACGTAAGTTTTGAATCAAATCAGCTCGGAGGTATCTCCTGACCGCCACAAAAGCAAGCCGAAAAGGAGGCGCGCGAATTGAGAGAGAAATTATGGGAGGAGTAGTGGTAATCCACAACTATGGGGCGGGAGGGGCAGGGTATCAGGCTTCGTGGTGAGTAGCCTCAACGAGATACAGTAGGCTTGAGGAGACTAACTCGATTGATTCAGGGGAATGGCCAAGAATGCCGTGGATTTGCTCCAGGAAGACTCGAAGCTATGATCAAGTTCAAATTTCAAAGTCGACATGCCCGAACATTGTCTTCCACTCGAAATTAGTGGCTTTCAGTTTCAGAAACATAGACCACTGATAAAGCCTGCCAAATGCTGCGCCAATAAGGGGGGCACCACGTGACACTATGGTATGATCCGGACACTCTTTCTTGCCCAATCAGTTACCAAATGACAAACCGCGGATTCGCCAATAAGGGGCCAAGGACGAGTGATTGGGCAATCGCCCATATTGATGAATGGGGACGTGTCAGAGAAATCAGACGGTGCGACCCCACCACATGAGCATCTCCTGATACCTGATCGCACGCGAATTATCTCTCTCCGGTGATAGCTCACTTTGTCGTCGTTTAAATGCTCCCAATTCTAAGTATTGTTAACATCTTTCCAACCCACCACCCATTATGCCGTCTGATTTCCGGTGGAGCAAATCTTGGCCGATTTTATAGGTCATTACTTAGTCATTCAGCTGGTCACCTTTTAACCCCTGTGGAATCATCTTCAAAACCACGTACACTCCGTCACGGCTTTTCTGAAGCCCTCTCCGAGCACTTTAAACACTCTTGCCCGCCTTCCATCCGACTATCCAAGCCTCTCTTCAGATGAGGAGCGGTGCGAGAGAGCTTTCGGGCCCTCGCACCTTGTATACATAGTGAATTCAAGGAAACGACCACTCGGGTTGCGGCAAAGACTCAGACGACAGGCAATGGACACTCTTAGCCAGAAGAGAGACATCCCCAATATTTGGCATAAGTTGGCAGAATTGTGGCAGGCGTCGATATCACTAGATATGGTTCGAATGGCAACGGACCCTGCCGCCGGACTTCCTTACCTTGCGCCGCAAGAGGACGCTAGCGTCCAAGTTGTCTTCGAAGATGACTGAGATGAGCCTCTAAAAGATTGCTGGACAATCGTGCCCGGGAATCCTATTCGGAAGAGCCGGCTCAGCCCTGAATGCTACAAGAATGTCATCCTCGCTCTTGTGGGTTCAAGTTCTCCATACGCAAATCGCGGCATAAAGTCATGCGACTTCAGGGCATACCTGGCCGAGATACACTATTCTTCCACTACAAGTTCAGGTTATAGTAGAGGCAGATACTAGAAGTCCCTATAACTATAGGCTCAAGCCCTACGAGACGTTTTAGAGACTAAAAAACATTTCTATGGTATGCCCCTGCAAGTACAGGGTCTTAGTCGCTAAAGTGCCCCCTAAGACCTCCAAATTCCAGCGTTTAAGCGCCGTAGTCAGTGTGCCAAGAGTGGGCGACATGGCTACAGGCACCGCAGGGCACATACACTGAAGCCACATTACTTTATGCCGCGATTTCCGTACTGGGCCCTCCTCTCCCGCCCATATACCCGCGCCAAAATTTTCAAGGACACATTCTTAGAAATGCTTTCCTTCGTCGAGCACATCGATATCTTTGCATTGATCCATCTGGAGCCCTAGACCGATTGTTCGGGGTCAAGTGGTCGCTATTATCGATCGTCAAGGGACTCACAAGATGTTCATGATCGAGCGATACACAGAATAACCCAGGCAGAGATATCCGAATTTCAAGATCAATACCGTCGACTTTGGCACTTTGGCCCTTCGGGAGCAGGTACTCGTGGCTCAAGGCACTGCTAGCCTCGTGGGGCATCACGGAACTGGGATGACACATGTATTTTTCATACCTGAGCGGTCTGCTATGATTAAAATCTCCCCGCGAACGTTCGGCCTAGCTGGGTTTTGTCATCTCAGCAAGATGCGGCAACGCTCATACTTTGTTATTAACAGTATGTGGGTCGGGGACTGAGAGGAAGGAACGGGAACTGGCAGTGGTACTCAGCATCCGCGCTAGCATGAAAGCAAAAGGCAAGACTCAGAATGGGTGTATATTAGGGAGAAGGATTTTCAATCGCTGGTTGACGCTGCACTTTGGGGTATGGATTATAAAGGCGTGGGATAGCTCCCCAACAATAGTTTAGCGTTTATGACGGAGTCAAGATATTCCAGCAGGCTGGGCTGCTCCGCGCCTCCTACCCTGCAGTCTTTTCTTAAGCCAAAATTACTTGACTGAAGTTCTAACCAGCGTCGAAGAGTCTTCCATTAGTGTAAACTCACCGGATCTGCCAATAATAAATTCTAAGACGGAGTCGTGTAGATCCAGCAGCGAGGTTTGGTTGGCTAATGAGGCGGGTCGTGCCCAGTTGGGCATTCAAAGCACTTGGGCCCCTCCAACTTTCTGTCAACGACTGCTTTTTACACTCGAGCAGTCCCCTCAACGATTGACCGGTTTGAAAAATGTCGCATCTTCGCCCCTTTGATGCCAACAACCATCATCAGCAGGAAACATCCACAGCTGGACGGTTCCGAGAAATCCCCATGATATTGTTGTCGCCAATAGAGGATCCACTCAATTGGTTGTTCAAGTTATTGCCAGCAGCCTTGGACTACTTCATAGCACTGTGGTATGCCTCCTGATCAACTGCTCAACTCGTTTAAAGTTATCTGGGGCCTCCCCTCTCTCGATAATCTACAGCCTTAGAGTAACCTATTATCTTGATAAATAGATTGGACACTTCCGGCTCCTTCTTTGATCCTGCTACTCTTCTTGCTAGGCTTTTGCACCCTTCCAGCCGCGTTGTGGGCTACTACTAATATTTTTCCCAGTGTGACGGTTTGAGTGTTGTGATCACTTCTTTTCCCTCATAGTCAAGTTTGCCGTTTTTGACGGAAAGATACACAAAATATTCCGGTCTGTCTTCGGTCAGCAACAGAAAATCCACGTTCGGCTACAACCCGGCAGAAGTGCATTTAGGCTCAGTCCTAGTTTTTACTTCCTCGGACACCATTATAGACAAGAACATTCGGCAGCATATAAAAATGGGCAATTCACGTTTCACCTGCCACGGTAGATCATTTGGTGTTAGTTCGTCGGTCGGTTGAGTCGACAACGAGTTTCCTCTGGATCTTCTTGCAACGACGTATACCTTCCAACGAGAATGGATATTGGCTAATTGTCTCTTGTTCCTATAACATGAGTTCTGCATATAGCTTGAAAGAGTTTAACTAAACCACTCCAGAGAGTACTAAAGTGTTCATTGCATTAGGATATCTTCTTAACAGCAGCCGGAGACAGGAGTGGGCCAGATACCTTGGTTTCAACATTGACTCAATCGTGGCGATTGGAGTTGCACCCAACCCTTCTTCAGAGAGTCGAATACTTGGAATTGCGTCTGGGGGCCGGGTTCGTGATTGAGAAGAAATTATTTCTTGTTCCGACAAATCTATGACCACTCTCGAGAAAGTATCTCAATAGTCAGCTCTCACGAAAACAACTGTATTGAGCAATTTCTAACGAAATCATTACCCTAGTATGCTTCCCTGAACAGCACACAGAGAAACATCGAGTTTCAGTCAATATTGTACAATGTCACAATGGAGGTCAATCGCAATATCGCCGTCAAACTGGCTGGAGATGAAACTGGGACGCAAAGTAACACATCGAACTGAGCGGCTTTCTGACCTTCCTCACTACTTGGCTGTCTCAAATGATGGCCCCAGAACCAAGAACTCTATGTTCATCTCTGATAGGAAATTCTATTAACGCCAGCATTAACAAACTGTATGTTAAATCCGGACAGCGAACAAATAAACCAGATAACGCAGTCCTAGGCGGCTTGGCATATTCCATCGTGGCTATGACAGATGATATTTTGCCTGCTACGATAGTGCATAATAATGGTGGGAAATGACACACAACCCGCTCCCGTGTCTATCAAGATCAAAGCTCCACAATTTGCAGAGAGAAAATATATCATCCTCGTGGTACTCACTACTCTCTTCATTCTTCTAATGTTAGAAGAGGCGGTCAGGACTGGTATCTGGGTTCTGGGCATTTCTTACAGATTCTACTACATGAACCCCAGGAATCCTCTTGCTGGGAGTTCAGGGGTGGCAGAGAACTCGCGGACGCTGTAGATGCTGTCAGGACCGCGGAGCAGGATTTCAGGTGCTTGATCCAGGCTCGGCAAAAATACCTGAGGCATCGATACTACTATCGATAGTATTAGGTATTTTTCAGGTATCGTAAGAATCGATACGTATCGATACCTTATCGATTCTTAGCCCTAAAAATTATCTCTTTATTTTATTATTTTATTTATATAAGAATATAAGAATATGTAATTCCTTTTATTTCTAGTCTTTCTATTAAAAAATTTATTTACTATTATTAATAAAATTTAATAATATCTTAAATTTAAAATACCTCTCGTATTCGGAGAATTAAGCCCCGTATTCGTATTTCTTATCAAGGCACTAAATATATAAGCGAGCCTCACGAAAATCTCAAAAGCTCATTTTTACTTAAAATAGCCGCATTGAGATTAGTTTTAGCCTAAAGTATAAGATAAGTAGCTAGATAGAAAGCATAAATTAAGGAGAATATTTGCGCTACCAAAAGTTTTCTTATAAGAGAAGTGGTTCTAAAGTTAATTGTAATTAAAGGGGAAAATTAGGTTCAGGGAATCGATACTACTATCGATACTATCGATACCTTACGATTCTGGCATCGATACCTATCGATACCGGAAATTTAGGTATTTTTGCCGAGCCTGGCTTGATCGGGGACCGAGATATCGGAAAATTGAAAATCGTCCAGAAAGGGCCATCGCTTGCTCTGGCAGCTAGGAAAGTAGCTTGAATATGAAATCTAATTAGGCGAATCAAAACACGAGCAAAAAAAGGGGCGATGATCACGTGCAATGATTCGCTTATCAACCTCAGTGAGGTCCTCCCTTATCTCGCCGAGCACGCCGAGCATCGATCCCACTCTTCACTTCCCGGCCCGCGGTCGAATACTTAATCGAATACCGTCATCCGCGCAGAACAGTGTCTGCCATCGGCAAGTATCCGAGATGGATGGCCTGACTCGTATCTTACATAGTGCATCGGAGCTCCGCTGGCGCGTCACCTATCGCAAGGTGCAAAGTAAGTTTGAGCTCAAGCTTCTTGTACCTTGCAATACTTCATTCTCTCAAAACCCTCCTCTTTTTTCACTACTTCACTTTTCCCTCCAACCAAGTCTTCATCCTTTCACCAAAATCCCTTCCAATATGACTCCGAAAATGGAAATCGGGGTTTTCATCCCCATCGTAAGCCTCAATTTCTGCAGAATTTATTCCCATCTCACATGCCTTATGAAACATTTACACAATAAATGTGTCTCGAGAGCGAACTGCTCAAAAGACACTGTCTCGACTCTCAATTATCTCCATTTGAAGCAAATACTGATCCGAGACTCTGGGGTTTAGGGCAACAATGGGTGGCTGATATCCACCGCTGCCCCACAATACAAACCCTCCTTCGCCCTTAACAAAGCCATAGTCCAAAAGGCCGAGTCCTACGACCTTGACTTCGCCCTTTCCATGATAAAACTCCGCGGATTCGGCGGGAAGACCGAGTTCTGGGACCACAACCTCGAATCCTTCACTCTTATGGCTGGTCTGGCCGCTGTCACCACGAAGATAAAACTCTTCGCTTCGTCCGCAATCTTGACTCTTCCTCCGGCGTTGGTAGCGAGAATGGCGACAACGATTGATTCCATTGCCCCTGGGCGGTTTGGAGTTAACATCGTGACCGGATGGCAGGAAGCAGAGTACAGTCAAATGAACATCTGGCCTGGAAACGCCTACTTCGGATATCGTTACGACTACGCTACTGAATACGTACAAGTCATGAAAGACCTCTGGGCCAACGGAGTATCGAATTTCAAAGGGAAGCACTTCACGATGACGGACTGCAAGATGTCTCCCAAGCCATCAGGCGATATTAAAATCGTGGCAGCTGGACAAAGTGGCAGAGGTCTGGAGTTCGCGAGCCAGTACGCGGATTTCAACTTTGCTATGGGCAGTGGGATTAATGAGCCCATGAAGATCAAGGAGAGTAATGAGAGACTTGTGGAGGCAAGTGAAAAGACAGGCAGGGATTGCGGTGCGTATGTGTTGTTTATGATTATTGCGGAGGAGACGGATGGGGCGGCCGAGGAGAAGTGGAAGGGGTATAGGGATGGAGCGGATGTTGACGCGTTGGCTTGGATGGCGGACCAAGGGGGCAAGGATACGAAGGCTGATAGTATTGCGACGGTAAAGACGATTACCCTTCCTGAAGGAGCGGTGAATTTTAATATGGGGACCTTGGTGGGGTCATATGCGAAAGTCGCGGGGATGCTGGATGAGATTGCTGAGATGCCTGGCATGAAGGGGATAATGTTGACATTCGATGATTTCTTGATTGGAATGGACAAGTTTGGGGAGAAGATCCAACCGCTGATGAAGTGCCGGGCGCACATTGGGGCACCAGCAGCTGCTTAATAGATGGAATATTGAAATTGACTTTTGAAGTATCAAACTAGGTGTGTACAGTACTGTGCAAAGTGACTTGACTCTATATATTGTCTTCGAGAAAATAAGATCAAACTTAGATCGACCAATATATATTACCGCAGCACATCTAACAAGATGAAGCTTCAAGCCCCCAAACTTGGCTCAAACCTCATCATCTCATTCAACATCTGCAAACTGAACCCATCATCCTCACAAAGACTCAACATCCACTCCGCATCCATCTGCCCCAGCTCACCCTGTCTGCCTTCCCAACGACCTTCCGCGCTAGGACTTGCCTGTGCCTGCACACGCGGCATATAACCATACACATCACTCCCTTCATCGATGAAAGAGGAGCTATATCCATCTCCACCGATGTCTGGAGTAGCGCCTGCTTTCGGTGTTCCACGAACAAAACTCTCCTGCGCCGCTCCCGTGAAGCTTGGTGAGAAATCGCTGAGCACACCAGATAGCTCACGATGGGTTTGCTGTGGTGTCCGAGCCATGCTTCCGTGCGTCAGAATCGGTGAGGTCAGCGCCCGGTCTTGGTTGGGGTTTGCTGGCGCACGAGCGAGGAACTCCATTGTTGCGTTCATCACATTTTCTAGGGCATCACGATATTTCTTGACGACGGGCGTGCGCTCGGCCATGACGAAGAGCGCTGAGGAGCAAGCTCGAAGATCGTTGGACACGGTGATGGTCCAGAGTGTTGGGGAAATGAAGAGACAGTAGCACATGGTGACGCCAGCAATAAAGACGGAGTGCAGAGCAATGAATGAGTGCCCGTACGAATCTCGTTGGTGTAGGCGCTTGAAAATTTGACATATCTGGCCCGATGCCTGTAAGCAAAGAGCCACGCGTTGGTCCGCTGGCGGCAGGATCATCAGAAATGGTTGCAGTAGCAAGCGAACTGCTTTGTAGTAATGCATATTCAGATAGTCTGATTCGTAGGGTGTAGATGGCGGTAAGGCACGGTGCCAATCCTCGAGAAGTTTCATGCAAGGGCCAATCTTCGATACCAGACTTGAAATCGGTCGGTCAACTCTGTAGATTTCGCCCTGGATGTGCGACTCCAGTCTCTTCATCCGGAAACATTGTAACGCGAGAGTGATATTTGAAGACGGGCGGGATGCTTGGAAAGAAGGACTGGGCGAAACCGCTAAGGTGCGTGCGATCAGGCCGTCATCTCTGACACTGTCGTCAATCTCCAACGGAAGTGTCACGTCGATGTCCCTATCCGCGATGCTGTATGGGCGTCCTACAGAGACGGCAATAACTCGCTCGAGGAAATAGACCGTCCAGAATAAACGGCGCCTCAATTGCCCTTCATACGGAGCAACGTTCCCATAATGTGCTTCCCTGTGAAGGCCCAAATCCACACATGTACGCATTGCCAGCCCTATCATGTACCAGATTCCAGAATTTGACGGAGAACGAAGGTTGTATAGAACTAAGAGTGTCATGGCCTCGATGTTATGCACCGAGTGGGACTCCCTGGCAGCAGAAATGTACTGCAGAGCAGTCATAAAGAAGTTTTCCGGTGGGGTATAATCGTACGGCTCCGTCAACTTCAACATCGTAGCGCCGATCGCATATATCATATAAATCTTGAATGTGCCGTATTGATCTTTCGGACTCGAGTTGTTCTGCACAAATCTATTCGCATGGCGTTCTAGTATATCCTGCCGGTCCAGGAAAGGGTATCTGAGGTGGACTCTGGTGAAGTATGTATCTATGATCCGGGCACCCATATCATCGTTCGGCGGGCCAGCACTGTTCCTCTTCAACTCCGCAATGCTCATAGCTTTTGGCTGCGTCTGATTGACGGTTGAGATCAAGGCTTTGTTCCATACTGTCGCATTTGCCATCTGTCCGAGGTGTGTGGCCAGGGAGAATCCGGATGAAGATCCAACATAGGCAGGTTCGCCTCCAAGACTTAGAAATCCAACAATATCAGCAATGCTACTTGTCTGCTGTGAGGGTTCGGAATTCAGCGGCGAAACAAGAGGTTGCCTTTCAAATACGGTTTGCGGGGATTCTCGTTTCTCCGGTATAGGGCCATTGGTGTACGCCGAGAGCTGGCCTTCAAGGAATGATATGCGTTCGAGGAGAGCTTGGTTCGGACCACTGTCTAAATCAGTTTCTGCTCGACTGTCTCCGGGAGATGGCTCACCTGTTGTACTCCTCAATTGCAGAAGGAGGTTGGATGCATTGCTCTTTCGCATTCGCGCAGTTTGCGCAGACAGGAAAGCCATGACATTTCTGTTTCCGCGTTCTGCATCTCTCGCAAGACTTCCTCGCTCGTTTCGAGGGTCGCGGATTTTCATCCATTGTCGTTCACGCGGCTGAAGCCTCTCCACGCAGGATTTTCTTTTGCGTGGAGAAACATGGCGAGCGCGGGCGCGTGCCACAATTATGAGGAGATGCTCTTGGCCAAGGATTCTAGATTTTGGTGGATACAAGCATCCGACGCGGCGATAAGGCTGACCTGATAAGGTTCTGGTGAGGAATTGGAGGCGGTGATTTGCCCGCGGCGGCCGTTTACAAATATGACTCGCTAGCGAGGGCTTAGGCGAGCCCCTTGAATGTCAAGCACTAGCGCCGGGGCTGTGCTTGAAATCTTACCATGATAAGATGAGGTCACTCTGCACTAAAATCCCAGGGCATGCATCTGAGGAAACACCTTATGGAGGTAGTTCCATTGTCCTCCTTCATCACGTAACCAATCTTGCCATCCTTCAGTCATTTTTTCAAATCCTCACGGTAGGGAACAACTCGTCTACGGAATTGCGAGATAGGAGGTTACCTCACTATTCAATGCTTGCACAGGTTACTGCTGCTTCATTTCAATCCCTCAGTGGGGCGGATTTGTAATTGGACTTATTCATGCGAAAATAGCACTTCTCTCGGCCAAATCACGTGACTCGCCTGTTCCAAATCAGGAGAGTTCAAGTTCCTCGTATCTTCCATCCTTGCTAGATCTGAAGGGTTTCCCCAAATGCCTCCTCTCCAAGTTCAGGCCAATTATAACAGTCATGTTCCGCAGTTGTTACAGATTTCTTGATTTGTTACTATCCTATCTTGTAGCATTTGTCAGACAAATCAGTTCCAAATTCTCGTCCTTATCATATTCCCATTCTTCATGTCCTTCTTGCGGAACTGTTCCCAGATCTAACCTCGCTTGTTCCTCTTTCCCGAACCTTTTTTGTTAATACTCCCCCCACTCGCATCGCGTTTATGTCCCTTCCATTCCCCCTCCTAAAATTTGATCGCCGACCAATGATTCCAAATCATAACCGCCGCTGTCTTCCGTCACTGCATACACCGTGGTAACAGGGTTGCTCCGAATGGTCGTGGGAAAAATACTAGGATCTACAACCCTCAAGTTATCCACACCATAACTCTGAGTCTATCATCCACCACTCTGCCCCCGCTTCTTCCGGCAACACGGAACACGACCCCATTGCATGATCGGTCGTATTGGTGTAGCCTTTCACCAATCCTCAATGGTCTCTTTCGTCTGGTGCAAATATCCTGGGTAGAAAGCCTTACCACCGTCTTTCAGCACGGAAGCAAGGGGTTCTTTGGTTGCAAGGTCTTGCATGAAGAAATATGTGTCTTCGAGGATCTTGAGATCGATGGTTCTGAAAAATTAGTCGCAATCTATTAGCGGCTTTTGCGGTCGGGTACTTCAAGGCAATGTGTACGGACCCTCGAGAGAAGGGGTGGCAGAGAATGGCACTAGCGCTCAAGAATGAACCAGGAGCTGAGGTTGTTGTTTGTGCAAGTGGGGTTCCTGACGGTCAGGGGAGCGGAAATCCTTCTTCAAGTAGGATCAGCATGGCCGTGGTGTCGAGGGGATCTTTGAGTGCTGCTTTTTGAAGTTCGAACTGTTTGTGCAAGGAGGGGTTCTTGTAATTGCTGGATGGTGCAGTTGGTTCGTAGGGTCTATATCGGAAATTTGACCTCCGGTCTGCTCGTAATACAAATATACAGATGACTGGATGAAGGAAATCAGAAAACGGCTCTGACTGGAGTGAAACTTCGCCAATGCCGCGTCGACTGCTCCTGGTGCCTGAAGACTGTCAAGTGTGAGGAGCCACCTTCAGTTTCCCAGCTTATGGGACAAATGGCTGGTTTTGGAGATTCGACCCAACATTTGGATTGTCGACAATAACTTTGATTCCTAATGATATCAAGGTTCCCTTCGGTCCGATTCCAGAAGTTCGAATATTTGTGGCGATTGGAAAGCTCCAGCGCAGAGTAAAACTTCTCTCCTCGCTTTCACCTGATACGTACTTCCTTTGGAGGTGAAGCTGAATTCAGATGCCGTACTGAGCCATATTCTTAGGAGAGAGTGATCTTATTGACCTGCGCTTCAGTTGACATAGTCAAGTTTGGTCGATTGATGTTGGTGCGTAGTAGCCTGTGGGGGGTAGCTTCTTCTGGACGACGACGGATCGATTGTTTCCAAGTTACTGCAACTGTCAACTCTAGTTCCCAAACTCTAGAAGTTACCAATTACGTAAATACACCTAGACCTCGTCCAGACCGCGAATCTTCGGTCATCTTCATTCCCAGAGTATCAAATGTCTGGGCCCAAGCATCGGCGAAAACTCTTTTGTTAACCGGAAAGAAAGTGCAATTGGACCATGAATTTCTTGGAGTTCAGGATCAATGATCCGCTCAGTTTGATTCAAATGAGCAATCTTTCGGGAAGGACCATCGAATCTTTCAGAAATCTTGAAAAACGGAGCCAGGTCGTCAAATGACCAGCCATGGCTCCCGAGCTTGCTCCAGTGATAAATGTCCTCCCAAGATGGGTACACTGTCACGGTTCCACTAATGGCCTAGGATCCTTCAAGGACCTTTCCCCGAGGAAAAAAAATTGTCCTGCCTCACAAAATAGTCTGAGGCGTGGAGTTGAACATCCAGTCATAGTCAGGGTAACCTTCAAGATTGAATGCGACTGCAAGTATTAGGCGTTTATTAATACTTGGGAATTTCATTACTCACGGCCAGGAACTAAGATATTGGGTTCAGAGATTCTGTTTTTGCAAGCTTCAAGAAAGCCAGCAGCGGTATCTGGATCTTCGAAGAGCCGAGCAGCAAGAGCTAGACCCTCAGTTCCGCCGCCAGTGATTACAAAGTCGAAGTTCTGGCTTACAAAATCGCCAGGAGTGTCGATAAACATATTGACGAATAACTGCGAAGATTATGATTGATTTTGAGAAAGTGTATGAAAGCAGATTTGTGTGAAGTCTGGTTGGACCGACTCTGGGTACGAAGTACATGTACTGTAGAGCGGTATCAGAGGTGCGGCTGTGGACTAGGGAGACTCAATCTGTCAGTCTTACTGTTAGGCGCAGCTCAGACCAACCCTCAAATTCTGTATCCTGCTAACCACCGGTAGCCGGCAGCGCCAAAAGAAAAATTGGTGAGAGAGGAGCGGAGGTGTGAGGACTAAGTCCGCCCGACGGCATTTTCTTCCCGGGGCTTCAGACTCGGCAAGTGAGGAGCAGAAATGGGCTAGACTCCTATAAGCGAAGACGAAACGATCAATAGTCAACTATGCTCTGAATCGAAGACAACAAAAGAATCCCGATCAATTATATTCACCATTATCATATAAGACTAAGTTGCCAGTAACAATACCTCATTCCCAATCTTAAACGAAGCCAACTAGATTTTGCTCGGAAACCCCACCCCTTGTCCAACAGGGCAGTTCGGTACATTCTCCTGCCAATACTTCTTGGCATACTCAGGCAAATAATTCTGTGAAGTGTAGGTCGGCGGCATATAATATTGCACATTTGCAGTAGTGTATGTTCCTCCTAGTTTATTCAACACGCTGACTACTGTGCTTGCGAAGAAATCCAAGAAGACCACATCGACCGTAGCTGGTGTTGTGCCATCAGTAGGGAAAGAGGCGTTTCCTGCGACGTAGTTTAGCTGCGGGTACGAAGGAATCTTGGAATGCGGTGTATCATCTCCATCAGTTCCAAAGTCGTCTTTCGTTGTATAACCTGGGGTTACGACGGTTTGGCGCCGAGTGTGGCCTCGAGCCTTGAGTTCACCTTTCTCTTCATTAATGAAACCAATGATAGGATCCATGCAAGAATCCTTGACTTGAGGCATGACGTATCCCCAGTCAGAGCCTGCAGAGTTACGCTTGTCGTTCAAAGGGGCGCCATTCAAGGAGTTCAAAACATTCTTGGCTAGGGCATAGGGAACATTAATGTACTGGAATGCATCTGTGAACGGGCTGACGATAAAAGAATCGTCAAAGGTGAAAGGCCCTTTGACAAGATCAAACCGGATGCTGCCCGTATTGACGATCACAATACGAGGGATGGTAGATCGTGAAGAGTTGACGACAACTGCGCCAAGAGCCGTAGATACCAGGCTGAAGATGTTTCCAGAGGATTCAAATGGTTGACACGAGGCGCACCAGGTCTGAGGAGCGCAGCCATAGAGTGATGCCAGGTTGAGCTCCTTTCTCGCATCGGTGATTTCACCAGTGACTCGGAGTCCACTGTGGTAGTCGAAAGTGCTGGCCTGCGAGCCGGTGGCATGATATTCAAATGTGAGACGATTCCAATCCAAATATCTTCTGGAATAGACAATTCCAGACGTGGATGTGTTCGTGGCTAGCCGGCTTGGGTTTGCAACACCATGAGGCTTCATCACGCCGGTGTATGAAGACGATTTAATTCCAGACATGGATACCCAACCTAGGGTCTCACAGTAGCGGCCTACGGATGTTAGGAAAACGTCTGTAAGAATGAGAAATACTAACCAGATTCAAGACCAGTGCTCATGTCATCATAGACTTGGAAGTCTCTGATGTGGCTATGTCCACCAAATGCTTGGATGGGGACATTGGGCCGTAAAGCACGGATAGTGTTGTGCAACAGGCCAAAGGTGCTCGCAAAATCGGTGGTTCTGATTGGGTTGTGCCCAATGACAAGGAACAAGTCGATGGGTTCTGGATAATTGATTGCATCAAGGAACCATTGTTGCTGGACCAACGTCGCTGCCTTGATCACTTTTGATACGTTTGAGTTACCAGTGAAGTCGAAGAGAACACCAAATGCCATGATTCGGAGCCCTGATGTGTATTAGTAGTGCCCTGCAGCATGGCATCGAGGTGGCCTTACCATGCTCTGTTTTGAAATACCGATACTGCTTGCCTATGTACTCAAATTGACTGGTTGCGGGGTTTACAATCTGGACATTGCTAGTCACATATTTCTCACCCCAAACTTTGCTGAAGTTGTAGAAGCTGGGAAGTATCAGATTCGGAGTTAAAAAACATTAAAAAAAAACAAAAAAACAAGTGGAGACGGAGGCAGGATCAGGAGAGATCTGCTGAGGGAGGACTCGCTGTTCATATGCAACTTCGGACACATAAAGTTCATGGTTACCTAAATATAGTCAGAAATGCTCAGAGGCTTATTTGTAGACTAACCAATCGTCAATAGATCGTAGTCAACTTCGTCGAAAATGGGGTTAGAATAAACTCCATTTGGCAGAGCAGCATCGCTGAGTCCGTTTCCATCGTGGAGGTCACCTAGAGAAGTCCGATTTTAGCCTTACATCAGGATTCAGCAAGCCAACATAATTATCTCCCGATGAAAAGTGCAACTATCTGATCCAAGGTAGTATGTTGAAATTCTAGCCAAGATTAAAACTTACCGGTGTCAACAAGCAATAAATCCACCGCAAGATTTCCAGCCTTGTGCTTCATGTGAGTCGAGAAGGAAACAAAATCTCCCCAGTCGGCTCCATAATTCTGTTCCTTCAAATGACCTTCAAGCCAACCATGAGTATCGGTCTAAAAAAAGTCAGCTGCAGAATGGGATACATAATAAAGTGAATCTGACCGTGTGCATGAAGTTCAGTTGACCCCATTCCAAGGGAGCCTTTGGGCCAATAGTAGCATCCTGGGCTTCAGGTTGCATTCTTCGAACAAGCCGCTCATGAATAACCTCCGACGAAGGTCCATAGCACGAGTTGCACGCAACTGCCAAGCTGACAGCTGCAGCGAAGCTGAAGAGTGTTGAGGCTCTCATCTTCCTGCCGGTTGCTGTGCGAAAAGGGGGAGCATTGTCGGGAATGATTTGGGCTTGGGACCTAGGATGGTTTTGGGAGGGAACCTAGGTATGCTTTAAGTATATTCATTCCCGTCAACGCAGGATCATTGTCTAGGGACCTCCCACGTCAAAGTTCAGGTTATGGCGAAATCCGCCTTGTTATCGCCACTCAACCCTGCACGTGCGTCTGCCAAGCACGACGATCTGTAGTGCAACTTGGAACCTTCCCCTTGAGGTTCGTGTAAGCCGGTCGCAATGGCTTGGCATCCGTGTTCCGTCGAATCAATGTGATCGGAGGGATATAGCGCGGGTGGTTTCCTAGGGTGACATTGAGTACAGTCTAGCTAGTAGCCACATCGTGATTGTTTGATTGGGAAGGAGCGTTGGATTTAACTTTTAAAACGGCGTACCTGAAATGTAGCTTGCCGATGGGTGCGGGATCCAGCCGAATTCCTCTCGCTAGGGGGAAGCTGATGCCTGTGAAGATCGGCAGGACACAAGGGGTACAGTGTAACCTCGCTATTGATACCGAAATTGTACCTAAAAACTAAGGATAATGCGAGGTATCCTTATATCGAGGATCACGTGCAAATATGTAAACATAGAAATATCACCAGGATTTGAAAATAAATAAGTAACCTCTCTACCCTAACGCTTCACAATGCCCTAATCGCCCGTAGATAAGTTCAGGGTCGGTGGGGGGGGAGGGTAATAGGCTATAAAGGCTCTGGAGTAGTGAGATTCACGCTTAGAATACGGTTTTACTACTACCTGAAGGCCTGATAGGAGTGGTAAATTAGCCTTTCACGTGCACGATTATAAGGATAATACACCAAAAAATCAAGGCTGGGATCCAAAATCATAAGGATAATCCTTATACCAAGGTTTATCCTTAGCTCGGGCTAATTTTTGTTGGGATCCTAAAGTGGTATCCTTCTATCGAGGTTATCCATATATCGAGTATCCTTTTAGCGAGGTTACACTGTAGAGACTGGTCCAGAGGTGTTCAGACCGCTGTGTTGGTAGCCAATTATCATAGCATATTGGGATGACTAGCTCCGTGCGCATGCACATTAAATCGAAATTACTTTTTGCACTCAAGACTTTACATCATTCTATTAGCCGGCAGTCCTCGAAGTTCGGCAGCAAACCCTCCTGATCTCAGTTACTGGCGATTCTTGTGGTAAAAGTAAGATTTCACAAGACCGCACCTGGCAGTCGATCAGATTCCTAAAACCTTAAGCCGCTTCTCCATCTATCAAAATTATCACATAAAACGTTTTCAAATGCTTTGAGAATACCATGCTAAGTGGCAAGAGAAACTTGGAAAGCTCCCAAAACCCCACATGCCTTGTCCCAATTGAGCTGCTCTAGAAAAAACCCGCGCCGCAAGCCGGCAATAGAAAAGTCGTTCCAGGTTTGAGAGAGAGTTCTTTCGCAATTCTTGCTATAGCTGGCAGTCAATCTCCAAAATAAGTGAAGTTACGACGGTTGTATTTCGGACAGTCTGTGATGGGGCAGAAGTGATAATGTGTTTGATTGGGAAAGAAAAAGCAGTGGCAGCTGAAGTTGTGTCTCAGCCACAACTGCACGAGAAGGAGCAATTACACCAACAGCCGATCGCGAGATTCCCAGTCCACAGTAAAGTCCAGAATAAACAGAAATGATGCAGAAGGCTCGGAGAACTACTTCTACTAGTTCTTGTGATTTTCTGAGCTCCAATCTTTGGCTAGAATAAATCATCCAGGAAGGGTCCATTCTCTCCACGGAAGTCAATACATCACTCGGGCTGCACAACTACGGCTCTATATAAAAACTAAGCCTTCAATGCTGTTAAAAATCAGTCACAATGCAAGAAATAGTCGGAAAGAGACACTTTTTCATTGGTAATGGAGTTTCCTTAGTCAAATCGGAAGTCGAATCAAATTTGATTCTAAGTTAGAAAGATAATTTTCTATTCTCTTGCATCTTTCTACTACTTACTCGTACTTATATACACCTTTCCTCTCTCTATAAAGCCTAAAATGTACTCCCTTGATGTTTAGCCTAGATATTCATATGCCACGCGGGGAACCTCTCACTTATACCCCTGGCCATACTTCTGTTTAACCTCACCTTTCACTGCGCAGTGTCGAGTCGAACCTCGATTTTTGCTGTCAAATTTTAAGGTGTTGTCAAGTGAAGGGCAGTATGGTTGTTTGCTTACTCAATTGCGATACGGTGACACTTCCAATACTCAAGGGAGTTTGCAGCGGTCGAGACATACATCAATATAAAGATCAGCACGCTGACGTAGGACAAAAATGTCGCCTATTGAAAGATGGTGGCGATTTGGAAATAATTTTTAGAATAAGTTAGCTTGATGTCGAGCCGCGCCTCTTAAGGTATATACCCTCACCCTCATCTCTGCGTTTGTAGAGTTACGACACACCTGTCAATTTCCTGTCGCTTCTCGAGGAAGGGATCTCGACTGCGTCCGAAACAAGTTTCCTTTTTAAATAAACATTTATCGCCCCACCTCTCTCCCTCCCTATCTCTATCTAAATCACCAAAAAGCATTCGCTCCAACATCCCCCTCCCCCAAATTACCCAACCCCCAATTCCTCTCCGCCGTAGCAAGGATACTATAATGATTGAAGGCAGTATCATTTGTCGTTCCCTTCAGCGCCTCCGGGATTGCATCTCCTAACAGCACGGTAAAGACTTTGTTATCATTGAAATAATTTTCAGATTCATCGAATGCTGTTCTCTTGTTAGTTCCGGCCCTCGAAAAGAGAAAAAAAGAAAGAAAAACATAGAGAGACGAACTAAGTTGGACGAGAGTATTTTTCATGAAGTTCTGGTTTGAAAGCAGGGGAGTAAGGATATTTTTCGCGAAAGCGCCCGCGGTGGTGACGGAGGTGTCATGGCCGTCGTTTGCTGACTACATTAGTGGCGAGCAAAGTGAGGAAGGAGGAGAAGACGAACTCATATTCGGGGTGATGAACATCCACTGCGGGAGCGTATTCGCCTTGAGATCGCTATAAAACAAGGTGAAATTCTTGCATTTCGCAAGTCTCTCTGTATTTGAGGTGATAGAATCATAACTCATGAAAGGGCTTTACCCGCTCATTAGCAGCTGCTAGAGATTTTTAAGGCACGTGATACTTACTTATGTTTCCGCACATACATATTCGCGCCATTCTGCTGATTGACCCAATCCCCCTCAAATCCAGAATACGGCATATCCTCCTGATACACACTCCAGCTGACCCCTGCAGCCTCCAGTAGATCAGCGATCGTTTTCACGGAGCTGTCGATGCGGAAGGTCCAGTCTCCCCAAACCCAATGCGTGTTTCCTCCTACGGCTGCGACGTAGTTGGGTTGGCTGGGGTGCGTGATTGCTTTGTAATTAGTTAATGTGATGCCTTGGCTTGCGATCCATTTGAGTGAAGCTTTTCTCGTCAGTTTGAGAGATGAGATGGGAGGGAGCAGACATACGATCCGCTGCGGCGATGTCGTAATCTTGATTTTCGAGCCATATGGATACAAACCGATTGAACGTTTTGCCTTTGATTGAGCTGGTTGGACTTAAAGTCAGGGCTGTCGCTCTTGCCGCTGCTACTGCTGATGCAGCTGTGGATGTGTACTGTGTCTGCGCATGGCCAACTGTGGCAAATGCGACAGTTGCCGCGAAAGTCGAGAAGAATTTCATTTTATCAAAAAGGTTGACAATATGAACAAAGGTGATGAAGGTTGAAAGAGAGAGATCCAACCTTTTGTGTGAGGAGATTATGTAGTATGTCACCGGATTGAAGCACTTGCCTCTAATCCGACGCGGGGTAGACGTTATCCAAAATTCCTCATTTCTGGTTTGGCCCAATTATTTAGTTCATGGGCCCCGTCGTTGCTGGAGGAAGTTTGACTCCACCAATGATACGCGAATATCAAGGGGCCGGTGAGTGTTCCTGGGACCTACCGCGTCTAGCGATCGGCATACAGAGCGGGTTAAGCACGAATTGGGAAGGTTCGGCTCGCGGTGACCAAGGGCAAATGACTTCTTGCACTCGCACTCCGAGAACCTTAAGGTACGGCTGCGACCTGATCAGAGAGGTACGTCGTTGTCAGACATGTGATTTTGGACCAAAAGACGAATCATTCAGCTGATGTTTGCCGAGGAGAAAAGGGGCTCGCACGTGCCCGCATCCCTTCGAACATGGCCAATCATGAGCCGCACTTCGCCACACGTCACCGTCCCTTGACCAACGAATGCGGCTGAGTGCGGCTGAACACAAACAAGGCTGAAGGCTGACCCGACCTTCACCATCGTCACCTTCACCTCTTGTCAACAACTGCATCTCCTCCCTCAACAGTATCTCCTTCCTTTAAACCTCCCCTCAACACTCGCGATGACAAACGAACAAACGCCTCTCCTCGTCGACGTCGGACACCCCTCAACAACCCCGGCCGAAGAGACCAACCTCACGAGATTTCGCAATGCGATCGGGATCAACAAAGGCGCAAGCGGCCCGCAAGACCTCGAGGCCGCCCGAAAGAGCGCCCACGGTCTCTACGCGGAAGTCATCAAGAATGCAACGATGAAGAGCCGCCAATACCATGTTGTAGAAGGGCTCTACTACCTTGCAATCGGGGCCAACATCGTGATCGGCGCGACACTCGCAGGTCTCGGGCCCTCTTCGAAGCTGCACCCTACCGCCATCACAATCTTGGGTATTGTGAATACCAGCACTGCAGGTGTGCTTGCGTTGCTCAAAGGACAAGGACTTCCGGATCGCTTGAGGAAGGACGAATACCAACTGCGTAAAGTTCAGGATTTCATCGAGGAGACAGACCTCAGGCTGGCGGTTATGCCGAAGGATGCATTTACGAGCGAGGAGCTGAACCAAGTTATACAGCAGGTGATTGAGAATTACAATACGGCGAGGGATACGACGGAGATGAATCGGCCAGCTAGCTATGCGCATCAGCCGGGGCAGACGATCGAGGGCAGGCCGGTAGGGGGTGTGGATGGCGCGGGTGAGGGCGGTTCGAAGTGGAGCAAGTCAACGTTGAACCCTGATGCGAACGGGAAGGGGAAGGCGAGGTTCATTATTGAGTAGAAGTGTTGAGGGATTGCGAGCGTTCTATACCCGTGTTTGCTTTTGGTTTTGTTGCTTTTGGAATGTCATCTTTTATTCTCAGACCGGCCGGAATGTGTCTTGCGGAATGGGTCCCGGTGCGTCACATTGTCATTTTAACGTAGCGATCAGAAGCTCAGTTAATGAATGGTACCAAGTTCATTTCACACATAGCGTTCCAGCCTCACAAACAAACCCCTCCATCCCATATTTCCCTTGCACATCCAACATCCTACTCCCTATCATTCTCATTAAAAACCAATGCCCTAACCTCAATACTCTCCCTCGTTACCTCATTCTCCCTCTCCTCGTCAATAAACGCACTATGCGGCACCCGTCGCGCCCTGCCATCCGTCTTACTGTCAAAACACTTAATTAGCAGCGCCTCCCCTGGCGTCTGCTGATTCAAATAATGCCACCGATGCCCCTCACTGGGCCTCACACTGTAAGTCTCCCCCTCACGATCGGGATATATCAACTTAACCGGCACCAGATCCTCATCTTTCACCGAATTCGCTTCTGCGACACCGAGGGGATCTTTCAGGATTGTTTTGATGGGCCGCCATACGTTGATGATTTGGTAGCGACCTTTCAGGAGTTCGAGGGCTTCGGAATGAAGGTGGTGGACTACGCGCTGGGGGGCGGCGGCGTAGGATTGGTCGATATGCACGCGTTGCACAGGACCGCGGAGTGTGACTTTCTTGGTCTCATCTTGCACGCTGGCGCGGGAATCAGCAGATTCGCGCCGGATGGTGTCTTGGTAACGGGAGAGTCAGCAATTACTAAATTAGGATTGGAGAATCTCATGAAACAGTCGAAAATGGGAAAGGACTTCTCCCAACACCTACGGTCGAAGATGAAGATTTTGGAGGCGCCGGTTCTAGGTTCCCGTAAGCTTTCTGTTCTTGCAGTTTTTGAGAGACGAGATGAGTGCTCACGCTTTCTTCAAAATATCTTCAATCTCAGGATAATAGACGCTTTTGATATGTTCATCATCCGCAAAATCTTTCTCATCACTTTCATGCTTCACGACTTGGAAACCAGTTGTGTCGAGTGTGTACTTGTCTTCTGAGCCACGGATGTCGTGAACTGTGGTTTGCAATGGGACGGTGGGCCTGTAGTATGTTTCTGGCTGACCGACGTAGGATGGGTGAGGAGGACTTCCGTCTTCATTGTCTTTGAAGTAGTTGAAAATTGTGGTAACATCACGGGGTTTGTATGAGATTTTTTCCGGGTTGGAGTTCACTGCTGTAGTAGGTTGACCGTAGTGGTCGTTGGTAGTTCCGAAACTCTTGGAGCCAAGAGGGTGTTGAACTGCTGCCGAAGCCATTTTGTTCTCGCCTGAAGAAGTATGCGGTTTTATTTGGTGACTTTGTTATTTTTATTTGAATTCTGAATGTCTCACTTTAGAGGCAGAGCTCGAAGTTCATATATCAACCCATATCTACACCTCGGAATAGTGAAATGTAATCACTGATTTCAAAGCAACGGTCATTTTAAGCCTCGTGGCCGATCCCCGCACTCTCGTGGTTGGAGTTGTGGGGCAAGCACGCAATTGGTGAGAACACATTCGTGATGCTCCACCAATGAAGACGCCACCATCTTCCCTCTTCTGTTGCAACGAGAGTGATTGTATCATCGTACGCTTGGTAATATGTTTCTGATTTGCTGGGATTCTGTGGCGCGGCGATGGCGAACTATTATGGAGATTTCGGGATGAGGTGTAAGTTTCGTCCTGATTACAGATGCGATGCACAACTTCAACCACACTTCGAGATACGCATCATATGCACAAAGTATTGCTGACTCTATGCGGATTCAATAAGGAGCTTTCTTTTATAAGCAGAGACATGTGAAGTTTCGGGCTGTGCTCTCACTTCACGATATTTCGCCCTTTCTGGTCACTTACTCATCCATCTCACGTCGCGTGGTACTATCTCAACACGTATGTACAGACTCTAAGCAACAACTCTGGTATCGAGAAATATTTGTTGATGTCGAGAAAATTCCAGTGGCTTCACATGACAGAAATGAACCGGGAGATAGTTCCGAAATGACCCCGATATACGATCCTGATGCTTCAGCAGAACAGCCACTTCTTTCATCCTCCTCGACCTCATTCGATTCAGAGTCAGGAACGCAAACCACCAAGCCCAGTCGATATGTTGAAGATGCCGTGCTGCCGGAAACCGCAGTTCTAGGACGCAACCTCTCCTGGTCCAGCGCCTACATCCTCGTCATCTCGCGCGTCATCGGGTCAGGAATCTTCGCAACGCCCGGCTCGATCGTGAAAACCACCGGATCTGTTGGTCTTGCCCTCCTCCTCTGGGTGGTGGGAGCATTGCTCGCAGGATGCAGCATGATGATAACTCTCGAATATGGGTGCATGCTTCCAAGATCGGGAGGTGATAAGGTGTATCTCGAATTTACGTATCGGCATCCACGATTTTTTGCAAGCACATTGGTGGCGGTACAGGCTGTGTTGCTGGGCTTTACGGCGAGTAATTGTATTGTGTTCGGAGAGTATGTTCTCTATGCCTTTGAGTATGAAGTCACAGAGTTCTCGCAGAAGAGTCTAGCTCTCGGGTTACTGACGGCGATCACGGTTGTGCATGGCTGCTTCCTGCAGACTGGTATTCGGATTCAGAACTTTCTGGGGTGGATCAAGGTGGGATTGATCTTGTTTATGGCATTGACGGGGATATACGTCGTGCTGTTCCGAGTAAATACTGGAGATGTCAAGAATGTTTCATCGCAACTTTCCTGGGATGGATTGTGGAAAGAATCGAACTGGGGATGGGGAACCTTGTCCACGGCAATCTTCAAAGTATCATATTCTTATGCCGGTCTTGGCAACGCCAACAACGTCCTCAACGAAGTCAAGGATCCAGTTCGGACATTAAAAACGGTTACGCTCGCTTCTCTGGCCACCGCATGCCTCCTTTACCTCCTCGTCAACTTCGCCTACTTCGTCGTCGTCCCACTCGATCAAGTGAAGGAAGGCGGTGAACTCATCGCCGCCCTGTTCTTCGACCATGTGTTTGGAAAGAATTTCGGCAGAATCGTCTTACCACTTGCGATTGCAGTTTCCGCAGCAGGGAATGTGATGGTTGTGACTTTCACCTTGGTACTTGAAAATCATTGCTCCTGTACCCCTTTTCTTGTGAGGTACATTCTGACCAGAGTTCGCACAGGCTCGAGTCAACCAAGAAATCGCCCGTCAAGGCTTCCTCCCCTACTCCCGGCTCCTTTCCTCCTCAAAGCCCTTCGGCGCACCACTTGGTGGCTTGATCGTACACTACATCCCTTCTTTCCTCGTCATCGCCATCCCGCCACGAGGAGACGTGTACAACTTCATATTAGACGTGGAAGGATATCCAGGACAGTTTATGGCCCTTGCAACCGCTTTGGGTCTTCTTTGGCTGAGGAGGAAGAGAAGTGATTTGAAGAGACCGTTTAAGGCTTGGCTATCTGCTGTGTGGTTGAGGATTGTTATTTGCTTAGCGCTGATTGCGGCGCCATTTTTCCCACCTAAAGATGGGAGGGCCGATGTGGGGTTCTTCTATGCTACTTATGCGATTGTTGGGATTGGGATGTGAGTTCTGCGCGATTTATGGTTATGAGAAAGTTGATGCTGACATGAAATAGACTATTGTTTGGAGTGTTGTACTGGTATTTGGTTTTTGTTGCCATTCCGAAATGGTACGGGTATAGAGTTGAAGAGGAAGTCGAGGTGTTGAGTGATGAGACGAGTATTACTAGACTTGTCAATGTGAATAATAAGTGAATGGGATAGAATAGATTTAGATAGGTCTTGAGACAGGGTACCCAGAGTATCCATAATAGAAATATCAATACTTCCAAATTATACATTCATGCTTTCCCGGCACCACCTCGGATTCTCGGCTCATGCGGAAACACCTGTTCTTCCTCCGTCACATCTTTATAAAGCTCATCCCAGCGAGTTTTCAGCGCAGTTGGCGTCTCCCACGCAAGCTCCAGATGCCTCAACCAAAGTCTCAGCAAGTGTCTCCTGAGAAAACGTCAGCTGTCTCCTCTGAGTCCTCTCCCGTTTAAACAACGACAACTTACTCTCTCCCAGGAGCATCAAAAAATCCATCTCTGGCGTGAAATATGCTCAAATTATTTACATACTGCACATCTCCCTTCTGAAAATCGAGCGGAACACTGAATTTTTCAGCAAGGAAGTGCAATGCATCAAGAGCTTCAGCTTGCGCTTCCGTAATCGGCGGGATATTTGAACTTCTCGGCAGATGCAGGAACCCCGTGAAGCCACGACGAGCGTACTGAATCACAACCTTCTCCGGATTCTTCTCTGTCGCAGGCGTGTAGTGAAGAAGAGGCCTGACTGTGTATGGTTGTTCCTTATTCCCATACCTGCCATCGTTCAGTAAACAAGAAGTCACTGAGTCTTGAGGGAATTTTGTGACTCACCCATCAAAGGCCCAATCTTCAGCCAAAGTCTTAATCAAATCCGGCCTCGTCCTCGCCAACTCATTATAAACCCTCCAACTACTTGCCAACTTACTCTCGCCTCCCCGCTCTGCGGTCTGCAAACAGAACAAACTCACAATGTCTCCTGCATCCGTATGAAATACCTGCTTATCGGCTGTGTAAGCCGGAGCACCGGTGTTTCCGGCTACTTTCGTCTTGGACAGATCTTCAAGGTGATTCAACATTGAGGATTGTTTGCGTCCGTCAATGATTTTACTGTCCTGCCGGCCCCAGTTGGAAGCAATGTGGGAAGAGATGCCGGCGTAAATTATGATGCTTTCTTCAGTGGTATAGCTATCGATCGGGAGACCTCGTAGAACAAAGAAACCTCGGCCAGAGAAGAGAGCGTGTGCTTGCTGACGGAGGAAGAGAGAGAGTGTAGGGACGGGGAAGGTCGTTTGGGACACATAACCAATTAGCTTGTTTAGTGATGTAATTAAAACCAGTATATGCTATCCCTGAGAGAGTATGTGTTGGGGTCTAAGGGAACCTGCACTTGAAATGCTGTAAGGCGTTCTGGATCTCTTCGAGATGCGATTCGTTTAATGAGAATGTCCATTCTCTTTCGTCTAAGAAATCTTTTTTCCCCCACACCAATGGCCCTGTTAATTGCTCTGGAAACCCAGCCGGGAGACCAGAGTTGGGTGGTCGGATGGCTTTCAGCCGCTCAGTGCGTAGCCAATATTTCTCGAAGTCGGGATGGTAGGAGATGTCTGGTTGCATTTGAGTGAGAGTGGCTCCCATGACGCTCTTGATAAACTTTCAAACAACAATGGTCATACAATCATGTGTTGTTTATGAATGAAGAAGTGTAACTCAGTGTGAGGGAATTTTCTGTCATCGGTGATATCGTCGATGGCGTGAGATTGCGTGCCCGATCTACAGGGTAATCCCGCAACCCCACTTTCCTCATTGCGCAAGCCGTGAAGTTTCGACTGAGAGTAATAACATTGGCATAGAACAGATATAAGTTACAGCAATATCAGGGAGACTATGATATTCAAGCAAAGATTAGGTTCTATAGGAAGCAATCAGGCTCTCTAGTAGGGTTTCGGGCATGGAGGTTTGGTAGGAAACACTTCCAGCCCCTTTTCCGAATCAACCTGAGTTGAGTTCTGTATTTTCGCTTATTTCACGAGGAATTATACTTTCTAGCCACTACTTCCAAATTCTCGATAATGCCCCTGTTCATATCGAGGGAAAAAAGGCTGACTAAATGTTATAAAAAAGTATAAAATACACAATCATGGAGTATAGAATTTATGTTTCGTTCACGGTAGTGCTGGAAGCGGATTCCTCGCGAGAGAAGGCACTTCAGAACATGAGGCCATTTCGCGTGTCTGCAAGCCACTTCATTGTATCTACCGAGGGATCCAGAGGTGTTGCGCAGCAGAGGTCAGTGGCTTTTTTAAGTCAAGCTGCGCCGAGCCGGTTTCCCAGCACCGACGTAAGCGAGGAGAAAGGGGGCGAAAGTAGACATCAGATGCGATACCAGCTTTATTCATGTCACAAACGATAGAAAGCTTCTAGGATGCAACGGCGGTCTCAATAGAAAGCTATCTATATTGTTGAGCGGTGATTAATCTACAAGAATGCCCATCCATTTGTTAAAGGAGCTAAGGCTCTCTTGTGGAAACGTTCACCTATATCGACAAGTATTTCTCCACAAAGCATTGTGCACTGTTTGAAGCCCGCTAGGTGCTGTTTAACGATCAATTGCCTGTGCTTGACATTATTCCCGTTACTTGAAGCGACGAGTTGATGTGGCGTGCAGATTATATCCGATATTACGTGCCTCTCCTCTTCAAAAGCTCCTCTTGACTACCCTTCTTGAGCACTTATAACTCCTAAATAATTAGTCGCAATTTTACTCTTGATAGTTCGGTTTAATACTTAGCAAAAGATATAAAATTCTAGCTATTTAATGAGAGTATAAGACAGGTTCCATATAATAATAAGAGTAATCAAAACTTTAGTAATAATTAATGTACTATCAACAAATCTGTGCCCGAATTCGGACTTGTGGTCGCTGTCCACCAGGCAGGGGGCCCATGTGATAGTCGGACGTTAAGTCCGACTCTTACGAGACTTCTCCCATTGTAGTGGGGATGCATGGGGTCAGCCACCACGCACGACTCCGCCTCGATCACGAATAATCAGCGGTAAAATGGGGCTGTGCAAATGAAACCTTCTTTCATCTTCTAACCCTCTTGAATCCAGAACAACAGGCTTGCTCCTTGACTGAACTTCTTTTCCGACGACGAAGACAATTAATTGAAGTTGATATAAATTTGAATTCCATCGTTGGACCGCGCTGCGGATCGTCTCGGCAATGGCGGAGATTGGAGTTGACGACGGCTGGCACCTCGTTGCGACCCACCACCCCGCAACTGCCATCCGCGAAGAGAAGCAGATCGAAGAATGGGAACGATTGAAGGGCCACTGGTCCGGTGTTGGAAAGCATCCGGTACAATGGGCAGATCACAAAACGATTCGAGCGCAGGATAGAGTGTTGGGGAGTGGTTCCTATGGAGTTGTGGAGCGCGTCACTTATAAGACAGTTACAATGGCTCGGAAACTGTGAGCAACTGTCTCCCCTAGTCCCCATTGTATTGCTGATTATACTGTAGTGTCAAGCCAAAACGCGGGATACCGATGGAGAAGCTCCGGGAGGAAGCCCATGCCATGGAACGGCTGGCACACAATCACATACTGAAATTGGTTGGCACATACACGGTCAAGCGCAACGACTTATACATTCTCCTGTACCCGGTAGCCGTATGCGATTTAAGCAAGTTCATTGAGGACATCGATGAATTTCGATCAGGTACATGTGCGGATCAAGAAGATGCTTTCCTAAGGTTGGCGGGGTTAGGGCTGAAGGAAATTGGTACAATTGAGGACCTTGCTCTCCTTCGAAACCTCCCTCAGCAACCGAATGCTGTTCCTAGAGCTGCTACAGCCCTAGGTTTCCTACAGCAAACACTTGGTTGCATAACGGAAGCGGTCGCGTACGTCCACCAGCAGGGTATACGGCATAGGGATTTGAAGCCGAAAAATATACTGCTGAGCCCTGGACGAGTATACTTGGCAGACTTCGGCATTGCTCGAGATGTAAAGGAAACTGAAGACAGCATAACTTGTACCAGACAAGGAACGTTATCATGGCTGGCTCCCGAAGTCCATGACGAAGAAGATCACCATATGTCCCCAGCAGACGTTTGGTCGCTAGGGTTCATCTTCCTCGACGTCGCTGCAGTACTTTATAGCCAGTCATTGGATGAATTTGAGAGAATAATGAGGGAACGTGACTGGGACCGAAAATATGAGATGTTACGCAGATACCTGCTCGACCTTCAGAAGAACGCCACGGCCGCGGCCCTCGAGAATCAAGAAAACCCCTCTTTCAATGCAAAACATCTCATCGGACTCATTGACAGTATGCTCAAATACAAGCCAGGCGAGCGACCGACTGCAGGCCAAGTGAACGAACGGCTTTCAGAGCTTGGGGGGCTAGATCAGATTTATCATCTCTCCTGTTGCCATAAAAAGAACGATTATCTTTCCAAGGTTATAGGTACGTTGGATATCCCTTGAATTATCTGAGTGCTAACAGGCAATCCAGATAATAAATTCAAATCTGTTTGTGAAGGCAATGTCAACTCGGCGGCCACGATTGCACAATTAAAAGCCGAAGCCAGTGAGAAGCAAAAAAGGATAGACGAGCTTGAATTGAGCAACTCTACCTGGCAAATTCGGATAGACAAGGAACGAAAACATGCCGGCGATCAATACAGAGCCTTGCAAGAAAGGTACAGCCGAGAAGTCGAAATACGGAAAGGACTTGAAGAGACCCTAAGAGCTATGGAAGTGAGATCGAAAAATCGACCACGTTCTCAAAACAGAGGCAGAGGAAGGAGCTATGGACTTTTGCATCCCACTAGCAATGCCAACCCGATGCCTAATGCCAACAGCAAATCACAGCAGAATCTAGGTCTCGACACTGCTGTTGGTAACTTTCAAAAACGCCCGAGTGGATTACCTCTTCCTATTAGACCTTCTACACCGATACGACCAACTATCAGCAGAGACCCTGCTAGCAGTTCCAGCACTCTGATCAGCTCTGTGCATTCGACCTTCTCACAAAGAAGTGAGAAAACAAACGATTCGGCTAGCTCAGTCGCGTCCTCGACGATACGAAGTACCTCGCCTGGTAGTCCGATAGCGACAAAGCGAGTTGCGTCACCAGTAATGGACATGAAGCCTCCGCCGTCCCCAACATTGATAAATGGAAAAGTGAATGCGAAGGCGGACACAAAAGGAACGCATCACGTGACGAAACCCTCTTGGGCGAATATGGTTGCACGTTCGATATCGAACGTGACTTGAGGCTCGCGCGATGATCAAAGTCAGGTTATCCATGCCTAAATGTGGCAGTAGCGCTTTGGACGTTGAGATGGCGATGCTCAAACTCCTGGTTCAGTGGCATCGCGACGGAGTGGTGGGCAATTGCAGCCTGGTGCCATAGTTGGTCAACAGTAGGCGGCAAGTCGTACACTTGAAGGGACGAGTGCCTAAGAATTGATAAGAAGTTAGCACACAAGGCTGTCTAGGTGAAGAGACATCAACCATGGCAAGGTTATTGACTAAAATATTTCGGTGGAACCTTTGAAGGCGGCCAAGGGATCTCACAAACCAGAAAGAGTCTGGGTAGGTCTAAGATATTTGATACATAGTATGGTTGAGAAGATGACATCAGTGATCTCCTTTTCCCCAGATCCTGTTTCTCCTCGGCTGTGCATCTCGTACAAATTTGCATCGGCGCTGTTTCTTGCGCCTCCACGGGGAAATCAGTGCAGAAGTTCAAGGCAAAATTCGTGCATGAGAATGTAGGGTCACGTCAAAGGCATGAAAGATGAGTTTTCTCCGCAGGTATAATATTGCTTATCAAACTTCACAATCCAGTCAAGCTCCTTTAAAGTGCACCTTGACCAGCTAAGCAAGCTCAACGACCACAGACTTATCACATCCAAATCCAATAAATCAGAAACAAATCCTAAAGAGCGTGTTTCCTCCACAGAATTCATTCATCATGGTACCAATTATCACCAAAGTCCGAACCAAGATATTGCGTTATCCTCAGGCATTGAATGTTCGTTTGGGCTACAGGATTACGGGAGCACTCAAGACTGTAGCAAGTGGCTGTCAAACGAAGAGGATGAACAGCAATGCCAGAAGCAGTAGCCGCTTAGATGATGAAGATGACGGGCTGCAGGAGAGAGCTGGTGGCGGTGCAGGACTGGGCCTAGATGTTGAGGAAGTGTTAGCTTCTTCCGTTTTACTTGAAGCTATTGATATTGTTGCTGCTGCTTCAGTGGTCGTTGTGCGGAACGAAGGGAAATTGGAGATGGTTGTGGCTATGTATGTGGAATAGAATATGGCTGCACTGCAGACCTGGGGCGGTGTTGGCGGATGAAGAATTCTTCATGGGTACGAGGGGAACGTAGTACAGAACAAGTGGAGACGTATTGATGCGAGTGAAGAGTTACTTACGGCGTTGGATCCACCAGTGGCAGCGTTGTTGCAGCAGATGGAAACAGAGTTGCATTGCGTGGTGGACTTAACACAGGTGGTGCCTCCCGAGCTCGACGGAGAGCAGCAGTAAGGGTCTCCCGAGGAGCAGTAGTTCTAAAAGGGTATTTACAATTAGATGGAGCCTTGGTGATGCTGAAATACAGTTGCAAACATATGCTTACGACTTGATGATTGATCACAGGAGGAGATGGGGGAGGTGGGGGAGGCTTTGGGGCTGGCTTGCCAGGCATGGCTGAGACGCCAGCGGTGGCCAGAGCAATGAAGGTGAGGAAGCTGGTGAGTTGCATTTTGAAAGATTGTTTGAAGTTTTGGGAAGTGGTTGGTTCTGTTGTTTGGTTGTTTTGCTGGTTGCTGTGCTTGATGCTTGCTGATGGTGATCAAAGCAGGAGAAGCTGCCCTTTTATAGACAAAATCCCTAGCCTTTCGGATGCCAAAACGGAAATCGCCTAATACTTTTCCTCCAACACCTCCGCATGCTCCACACAGACTCCGCTATCCGTGTTGTGGTCTGCAGATTCAGCTCATGTCTCGTCACCACGATCGAGGACGTGGAAAGGATGGCGTTTGGAAGGTGCCGTCGATATGTCGGTCTCATGAGCTGTCGTCTTCTTCCCCGCTCTCAGCCCTGAGAATTCATGATGCGAGCGGTCCAATATTGGATAGAACGTGCATGGTGGAGTGTGTTCTCGTCTGCTAACAGAGTGATGTGGAAAGCCACGGATATTTCCTCCAATCTTATCTTCCAACCCTTTGCATAGTGATCCATGGTTTCGAATTCAGCTTCCTCGTGTCATGAGATTGCTGCAGCTATCGGCAAGCCATCGCGAAGGATGGCTTAGAAGAATCAAATGAATCTCAGTCCATCGTTGACTTCCCGCGTCTGTTGATGTCGTCTCCCGCTTTGTTGGTTTCACAACCCACATATTCATTCGTGCCTGACGAAAGCCTTCTGAATTCTATTGGCAAAGAAAGGCGAAGTGAACCTGAAATTGCGGTATTTATTACTCCTCACAATGCTACGATTCAACCAGCGAGTCTAGAGCCACAGACTTCTTAGGATTTTCAGCCAAAGGAGCGAGTAGTCCAACTTCGCTTCGCATGGATAGCCGCGTCACCAGCCCTGCCGTGCATGCTTTCACATGCGTGGCTGAAATGGTATGATCGGATTTTTTAGGTGATAGGATGAAGATGTTGTAGGGGGCTGCTGAAGAGGCTGTTGCTTTTGCAGTCCAGTAACGCCCAAGATGCCAAGCCGGCTAGACGCAGGTTCCCTCCGGATAGAATCCCGAGAATGGTTGTCAGCGCCATTACACTTGGAAGCAGATAATCATAGGAGTAAAAGTTCCGATCTCAGGAATAGGTTTTGCTTAGCGCGTCTTGGTGGCATTAACAGCTCTGCGAGCCTCATTCCAAGACTCTCGCTTTATTAGCTTACCCTGTTCCCAGTGACTAAGTTGGGGAGGAACAAGAAAGGCTCTGACCTTAGATCTGACTTGCAACAAGCCGCCGATGTCAATTAAAAGGCTTATTTATTCATTCTTGATGTGTCATGTTGACCCTCATACAGGCTGCTTGACTAGTTCAGCAATTGACTTCAAAGCCACTGAAAGCCTTAACGAAGCGGAGGGTGCCAAAGGTTGTTTGTTTCCCGAAAAATGCCGTCCATCCGAAGTATCCTAGCAAGTGGTCGTTATTTCACGTGTCGCCGCAAGGGCCGTCCAGCCCTTCGGGACGTGTTCAAGACATTCCGGGCCAATCGCAGATGAGCGGGAAGCTTAAGAGCGAGACAGGGTTTCCCTGCGGTAGCTGTACCTGTCAATTCTTCTTAGATCTTGAAACCGTCCCGCTAATGCGGATCTATTGACTGCAATCCCAAACTGGACGACTTACTGCATCAAGTATGATTTCTTTTAAGTCAGGCCAATCAAGTGGAGGGTGTGTATTGGCTTCTTCCCGCTCGGCTGAACTCGGAATCCAATTTCAGTCGAGTGGAAGCGAGGCTGAGTAGTAGTGACAGAGGTTCGATCGTTCATGTGGCTTGAGCGCCACAAATCCATCAGCCCACATCAGAACATCACGAAAAGAAACCAGACCTCATGCTTGTGGAGAACTTCGCTGGCTCTGATTTTACTGTGGAACAGTTGGCCGAGCTAAGAAGTTGGATGAAAGCCACCATCACCTTTTGATGCCGGTCTCGTATCTAACTTTAGATCATATGTTCCCCTCCGTCAATAGCTGGCTTTTGGTATTACTTCAACTGCTGCCACCCATAAATCTTGCAAAAATCAAGTATCAATTTTGCCCAAACTCCTTCATCTGCTTTTCAAATTCAAAAACAGCTAGCACTTGCAAGTCTCTCGTCAAGTCACCATGCGTCTCCAAAGCAGAACTCTCCTTGCTCTCGTCACTCTGTGCCTGACCACTGGTCTGGCCATACCTTTGGCAGAGCCGAATACAAACAGCTCTCCAATCGCCGACGGTCCTAAGCTTGAAAGCCGTGAGCCCCATCCAAATGCGGAGCCTCGAGGCCCTCCTGCTCCACCTTCACCACCCAATCCAAACTGTGCTAAGCAGAAGCCTATTGCACAGAATCTTTGTAATTCTGGTTCTCCATACTGCTGCAGCGGCAGTGGTGCTTCGCAAGTTTGCGGACCTGCCAGCACCACATCTTGTAGCTCTACAACAATCTGCTGTATTAATACCAATGGGGTAAGTTGGCCCATGGCAAGAAAGATCTCATAACTGACATGAATTCTTTTTTGTTTTTAGATGCAGATCTGTGCTGGGGAGATTGACTTCACTGGGCCGGTGACAATCAATATCAACCTGTGATGAGGTTGTGAGAGACACAATGTAGAAATCGACGGGTTTGAAAAGAAGGAATTGAACGGCAGAACCTCATAACATCGGAGAAAAATGTCATATTTTCGACTTTTTTTTTGCATTAAAGTCATAGTCTCTTTCTCAAACTGGTGATGAAAGCTAGAGCAACATAATGCGGAAGTTGCGTCAAAGAGTATCAAATTTACTCCTTTTGTTGCCGGTTTTTTCTCCGCTCATCAATTCATTGATTCTGTCAAATCTGCCTAACTCATCGACCATTCTGAGCACAGCAGCTCAACTTCATGCTAGATGGAAAGCATTAGCCAAACAAAACGAACAATAGATTCTTGAGTTTACCACCGAACAAAAGAAACCCCACGGGACAGAATGAGCAAAACGGGAAGCAACAATGCGCTAAGCAGGGCCGATTCGGGAAATCGGATGACTTTTCGGGTGCCGGAAAGAGCTGAACTTGCTCACGGCACAGGAGGGTTCTGCCGAGCGGCAAAGAAAGCCCTGTGCATTACTTATGTGGTACAACATAGCTGAGGCTAACTCGCCAAACAACCCAAGATGCATAAATAGCAACAGGAAAGGCCACTCGGTCCACCTCATGTGTTCTCGGTAGAAGCCACGCTGCAACATTGCAATGTGACAGTACAGGAAAAACTTGGCATTGGCATCTGAAGTCGTTGGTCTCAGTTTTCCCCGTCCACACCTCGAATGGCTCCAGCATTCATCGTGAATAGATGCCTGAGACTCGCAGCCCGGCCGCACTCTGAACCGCCTTTTCACAAAAGCAGTTGCTTCAAAGAGGACCTCGAGTGATCAGTCGATCCGCCCCGTGCAGAACATTTGGCTTGGGTGGTAAGCGCTTGAGAATATCGCTCTGCAAGGCAGCCTCACGGGGGACCCGTCGCTTGCGCTGGCCTTGCGCATGAGCGATTAGACCATTGCTTCGCTGAGCATATTGTATCGTCATGCGCAAAAGTCTGTACCTCATCAGACATCTCTACGAGCGATGAGATGGTAGATTCCTTGGCTTAGAGCCCAAAAAAAAAGTGAGGATATACCTTGTGAAAAATGTGAAGGAGGAAGTCTTCGCTTGAAGTTGAAATAAGATTTAAGATGCACGCATTACCCCGCAATCTTATCTTTCAGCGGCATCAGCGCTATCTGTACCCCTGTGGGATTCCTTCTCCAGCGTCTTGGCTGGCCGCTTCAGTTATTGCACAAGATACCTTGCCGTGTTCGCAATCTCTTGGCGCTGTACCTCGTACTTGGTTGGGAGAGAACGGACAACTTCCTTTGATTCACAAGGCTGAAAAGTATTTAGGCGTCGAGCTAAGTTTCCTAGAATCCTGCATTGTCTTCATTTGTAAAGGGCGAGAAGTGTTTGCCAAAGTCTGCCGAGTGGGAGTCTTCGCCAGAAAATCTTGGTACGGAAAGCCGTAAGGATCAGAAGACCAAGCAAAACTTCGAACTTCGCACTAGGCACGTGCACGCTTTACCCCATCAAAAATCGCCCACGCCCATATGCCTCTATTACTACTTAAAATATTTCCTCTCTTTAATTCTTCTCTCTCTCTGTATATAAGTATAGGGGTAGGAGAGCGGCAATATGAGGGGGGGGGGGGCTTACCGCGAGGGTACCCACTATAAATCTGTAACACACCCTAGCAAAACGTCAAATACTATTTTTTTAGTACCCATAGCCTATAATTTAGCGACCATCGCCCTAAAATTTAGCAATGAGAAGTCTATAATTATAGGGGTTTCCTTTTCCTCGCGACTAACGTGTCTCGAAGCACTTTTCACTTTTCACTATTAACTTACTCGCCCACCTCTCCCCTTCCCCCGTCCCCACCCCTAACATCCCTCCTCTCCTACCCCTATTTCTATACACATAAAAATAAGGATTAAAGAGAGAGAGAGAATAAATATTTTAAGCAGTAGTAGAGGCCTAGGAAAAGAGGAGTGGTGGGGGGGGGGGAGGAGCATGGTATGTTTTCTTGGTGGGCCTAATCTTGCCAGTTTCAAAGAAAACCGCAATTTCTAATTTTCACCAAAAGTTCTCAACATTCAGTCTTCACACCCGAAATACAGCTATTACCCTAGTAAAATTATACCTTGAGGGTAACCCTGTATCAGTGAAATAGATACTGCTTTAATACTCTGCCAGTCTAGCACAGATAAATTAATCCCGTTCTATATTAAATTCTAGAGAGCTTTCTAGGTTTGAAAAGTCAAACGGCGCAAAATGCATAAAAACCGGTAGGCCGAGAATACATATTTTCTAGGGTAATCTCATTGAATCTAAACATTCCTTCCTTTTAATACAATTAGACACCATCGCCGCTCTGCTCAAGCGCTACGTAGATCGCGGCATAAAGTGACGGGAATATAGGGCATTTGTGGGGAAAATCCCCTATGGCACTCTTTTCAGGCGGTTAGTCCCTCTATAAGGCCCTATACTTTTAGTGGCCTGCCCTAAAAATACGCTATCCGTTGCGCTGCGGCCAGAGTTGTATTTCATGCTCAGATATACGCGCAAAATTACAACAAATCAGAACGCTCACATCCAGATTTTTGTTCTCTGATTTGCTGAATTCGCTCGCTTAATAGTGCACGGTCCAGTGCAACTCTGGCCGCAGCGCAACGGATACGCTTTGATAAGGGGTACCACAACTTTCCCGGGCTTATCCCCTGTAATTACAAGGGCTCACTCGCTAATGAGGCCTGTAAAGGCCGCCTATCCAGAGAGCGCTGTGCTTACTCTGCCAGTAGCACTAATACCCCTGAAGATCGCCAATAACCTTACGAATTTCTCATAGGGTGCTTTCAGGGCGCGACGCCGAAGATTTTAGGGCATTATAGCGGGCTCAGTCCCTATAAATATGCGCTGTAGGGCAATTTTGGTCCAAATACCCTGTATTCTCGTCACTTTATGCCGCGATCTCCGTGTTCACCCTCGCCTCACCCTCAGCTCAGGTTGCGCTCCCTTCACTGAACTAATCATGATTTACTTCCCATTCGGCTCTGCCGTGCGAAAATTGTCAACTGTACAAGATTATATTCAGGGGGCCAAATCGGCTCCTAAGGAACCCAAACAGGGTCCCCCTAAAAATACATTTTTCTAATCTCAAGGCAGATTCTCCTCCCAATATGGCGTCGCCCTGGCTCTTTCTAAGAAGAATGTGCCCTCAATTCTCCCCCAAATTCTTTACCCCTCCTTCCCTTCTTCCACCCGATCCTACGCGAGTACTTCTCTATCCGCTACTCCACGTCACGAGTAAGCTCATGGGTCACATGACCACCTCCCCGCCCCCTTCCCGTGCCTCAAACTCAGTTGCTCAGTTTAGATGCCGGGTGGCGGCCTATTTTACGATACTTTCTATTTACCCTTGACCAAGAGTTTAATCGACTCTAGGCTTGATGTGTCTCCTGGAGTGTTCTGGCATATAGCCCAGGACTAGGAAAATCGCGCTATAGCCCATTTCTGGGCCCCCGATTTTCGGCATGGTGTGGATCTGGGCCAGGAGGCAGCCTATTTTGAGCGGCCAGCATATTCTGAATAGCTACTGTATGGATAGCTAATCCAAGAGTACAGTATAACCTCGATATAAGGATACCCGAGATAAGGATATCCTCGTTTTTAAGGATACATCTACTGGCCCCGCAGGGATTAATTTTGCTGTGTGTCACACCTCGTTATAAGGATACCTCGCATTATCCTTAGTTTTTGGGACAATTTCGGTATCCTTATATCGAGGTTATACTGTACCAGTAAGCAGCCAGCCGAACTCAAGATGGCCAGCGTTACGGCCAGCAGTTACGGCCAGGATCACGCGATCCAGTCAATCGGGAAATCCTCGGTTTCCAATTCCGTGCGTGACTGGCGGAAATGCCGTCAGTCACAACGCCTGGACGCCCGAGTTGTTCTCCAGACATGCTGTAGGGCAGAAGGATTCATACCAGCGCTAAAAAATAACCTGTGCCCCTCTTATCGTCTCAGAACATTTCTGCTGAACTATTCCACACTTTCGGCGCGACACACTTGCGCACTATCGATCTTGGTTATTCTTTCGAAAGCATACCTGTCCAGTGTCACATGACTTCCAGAGATGTCATCTAGAGTTTACAACGATGCGAGCGGAGGAATACCGGACCCACATGGCCGATGGAAACAAGCTATTCAACAAAGGCACGACCAGCCTACGCCGTCAGTAGAGTATCCTCCTTTGCCCGAAGTGGCATACGACCGAGACGCATTGCCAGAAGCCACAGTCCATACTCAGTACACTCCATACGGATCAGATGCAGCAAAGTTTGAGTTGGGTGCAGCAGCATCGCATGGCGAGCCGAACAGGACACAATACTGTTGTGGTATGACAAAAACAGCCTTTTGGATTGGTGTGCTGGTGGCAGTTCTGATTGTGGCGGGTGCCATCGCAGGCGGGGTCGCAGGAAGTCTGAAGAGCATCCACCATTCCAACCCAGTAACAATCCCTACATATGAGCCACTCTCTGGATCCAAGCTAGCAGCGTTGAATTGGACAGACGAAGCTAGCCTCGAGCGCCGCGCTGTCTTTTACCAAATGGACGGCGCCCTCTTCGTCAGCCAGGCGCAAGGTCAAAACAAGACATGGACGCAGCTCAACATCAGCGCTCAATTCGTTCAATACGAAGGGAAATTGGGCTTGAACCCAAGAAACGGAACGCCCTTGGCCACCGCTGCGACACCCTGGCAGGCAGGGAAGAATGCGCCTTGGGATGGCGTAACCTTTTTTTCTATCACGCTCTTTTATTTCGATCAAGCCAACCAGGTGCGCCAGCTTTGGACGAGCGTTGGTGACCTCAGTAAATGGCAGCAAGGGGGGAATTTCACCGAAGTTGCAACCACCGCCAACCCATCAACCAATTCGCAGATAGCTGCCACAGGCTATTACTGCGGCACTGGGTGCCTTAATACTATGTGCATCGCATTCCAAGCGGAAGATAACAGTATTCAATGTTCGTGTAGCGAGACTGGAAACCCCGCAGATATCATAGCCGCCTTCCCGAATTCCCCACTGATGCTCCTACCGTTTGCCGCAGATAATGGGGGGAACATAACATATGATAGTGAACTTTTGGTGCTGTTTCTCGATAATAGCGATATTGGTGCACTTGCATATAATTCTGGGGATAGCCAAAAATGGGATTCATGTATGACGATCCCTAACCTTTCCGTCAGGCTTGCATCTAATTGAATGGATCGCTGACCTTTCATCACAGCTCCAAATACCGCCATAATGCCATCGCTCGCCCAAGTCAATGGAACTCTGCCAGAAATTGTAGCTTCTGTATCCGATGGGCTCTCAAATGTCTTGGTCGTGGCAATGACGGCCGATGGCAACTTCACAGCCAGCTGGTGGCAAGGATCGACAAAAGTATGGACTGCGAACCAACTGCCATCATTCTCAAACCAGAACGGCACCGCTTTTACAACCAGACCAGGTATCTCTAGTATTTCCATGAATAACAATCATCGACTTTACGGAATAGCAGCGGATAAAGCAGCTATTATCGAGTATGAATGGTCTTCGACTTCGAATAACCACTATTCGTTTACGTGGGCAGGTAGTATTAATGTGATATAAGGTCTAAATAGGCAATTCTCAAGAGCCTTAGCATTGTGAGGGCACGTGTGAGGAATGTGTGTCTTGTGATGACCGCCTGTTCGGTGGCGAAACTGAGATTCTTGCCACAGCGAGTCAAGGTCGACAGCCCCTACGGCAGAGGAGCAACGGCCTCCTAGCATAACGGCTTGCATCAATCACCCGAGTCTCCCTCGCAGGAGGTTCAGCTATCAATGCTTAGGGGCGTGTTGGTTGGGCTGCATATGCTATTAGAGTAGCTGGGCTATATTGAGTGTTATGCTGCTCAAGAATGACGCTCCTCCTCAATGCATCTTTTCTGCCAAGATTATTCTGCCTTGCCGTACGCTGCTCCTACTAGCCCTACCTTGAAAGCTCGTTTCCCTCATTTATCTCGTTGAAGCTGTAACACACCCTTTACTGCGGCATCTCTTATGTAGCGTGACAAAAAGGCATGAGCACCGCTACAGGCCTATCCTGGGTCGGCCGTACGCACCTATAGTACATGAATCTCCCAGCTGCGCCGAGATAATTCTGCCTTGCATTTCTCGCACTGTCGCACACATGATATCTTAGGGGAAGCCAATACCACAATGCCGCCGAGATGCTCTGCTATGTCTTGCTTATATGAACTAGCGCCTGGAACAGAACCTGGGTAGAATTCCCTCCTAATATATTTTCATACCTGCATAGCTCCCAGGCAATTAGTGCTATTTTACCTTGCTAGGATCCGCATGAATCTCCCAAACCTTTTAATGAATATTGCTTTATATGACGTTGCCGCTATATGGGTCTCATGGCGGTTAGCACGCACAATAGCCATCCAGCTTCTTTTTAATTAATAATCGCCGAGATAAGTCTGCCTGGATTTGTCCACAAAGCATGCTTGCTCTTCTTAAGCTACAAATGCATGCAGATATGGCCTAATTCTGCATGGCGTTTTGTTAAATATAGGCACTAAGGCATTATATTCCCCTTACTTACTTCAACTTCGCTCCTAAGAAGACTGTGCCTCATCTTCCTATACGGTGTGCGAAAATATTAATCACACTAATTGTTGGTACAACCGGTTTCCCGAAGGTCATGTGATTTACGTCACATGATTTCCTACATGTAGGACATGGGACATGGGACATGCAGGAAACGGGACATGCCGGGCACTAGCACTAATTAGGATTAGCGTATTTAGGGATCGTATAT
The DNA here is from genome assembly GCA_021399465.1 of Hyaloscypha sp. PMI_1271. Classification (NCBI taxonomy): domain Eukaryota; kingdom Fungi; phylum Ascomycota; class Leotiomycetes; order Helotiales; family Hyaloscyphaceae; genus Hyaloscypha; species Hyaloscypha sp. PMI_1271. The sequence goes on along the minus strand of JAJTUS010000003.1, from coordinate 837,518 downwards.
TAGAACCTCGATACTGTAATCCCTACTTATAGAATACAATAACTTCACTAACCTACGTAATTAGTATTCCACGACTACGTGACGGTACTACGCATTACTAGTGAACCGACACTAATTAAATTAATTATGAATATTCATGATTAGCTTAATTAATTAGTGAATAGAATATAATTAATGAGAATATTTTATGGATATATTAAATTAATAGATATTAATCTAACCTAATCTATTTATTTCTCACACTAGTCTTGTATGAAATAGTAGAACATAGAAGGAGCTAGGAGCCTAATACTAAGGGATATTAGACTCGTAGTACCGTTTTTGTACTTTTCTAAATAGTATAGTATAGTATTAATTAACGTCTAGGGCTATGGCAGGCCGACCTCCCGAAGGGTATAGGGACGTGCTAAGCTAAGGATTTAATACAAAGTCCTACTAAGAGGAGGTACCAAAACTATAAGGGGAAAAAGGCCCTCCTTCTCCTAATAGCCCCGGGTCCCTTATCCCGCGGTATTTCAGTGCCCTTATAAACCTTTAAGAAAGCAGTTCATACTATAATAGCGTGTGGCTATAAGGACTTACGAGAGCTAACCTTCCCTAATAGATAGGATAACGTCCCTCTTGTGTGCCGCTACCTAAGTCCTCTCATAACTCAAATATCTAAGCCCGACCCCTCCCCTTATCCTCTTAATACCCTATACCCCCCCTTATATCCGTAGAAATACTAAGTCCTCGGGCCTGCCTCTATAGGAGGATTCCTCTACCGTATAGCTAGTCCGAGAGTCAGTTGAGAGAGTCGAAAAGGCTATAGTGTCTACCTCGATTTCCCTCGCTGTTCCCGTAGATATATCTCCCCTAAATATATAGTAGATTGAGCGAGAGAGGAAGAGTCAGAGTCGATATCGTGATCGTGATCGTGAGTCTCGTCGAGTAGAAGTTTGAGCTCCCGTAGAGGCACTATACCACTAGCTTACGTGAAGCCGGATTAGGCAGTAAAGGAAATTCTCCCTACGTTTACTCGTGACTCAGTCTTAGCCCTGAACTCCTAAGAGATTCAGGTTGACGGCCTACACCACGAGGAGGTGCTGAGTCTTCGCAGGCCTGTACTTTTCTAAACAACTGTACAAAATCATATTAGTAAAGCTCTTAGAAAATAGAAGTCGTGTACTCGTATGCGAGCTGGGTTATCTGAGGGGTGTTAAGCGAGGCCCCTTCGGTATAAAAAGGGGACCCAAATCGGCTCCGACAAGGACCCTTAATAAATGTGATAGGGGACCGAGAACGGCCACTGTCACGATATCTGAATACGCTCAGAGTGGGATCTGCAAAATTTTATATATAGATAATATGGAAACTATAATCGATTCTCGAGGGAGCCAGAAAAGGACCCCCCGAGCAGAATCCAGCTGACTCATCAACATGCTCAGGGCTCAGGGCTCGGCTCAGGTTAGAGCGACTGCTCAGGTCCAAAGACGGAAGTGAACTTTGGAGAGGTCCAGATTCGGCGCGAAATATATCGGTAATAGCTGCACGCACAATAGTACAATGACTTTACATAGAATTGAGCCCTTCAATCCATCCAAATAGTCCAGGAGCTATTCTACTGGCGACTGGCACTTTGGCTCGGTGGCTTTTCCAAATAGGTATTGTTGCATAACACGTCTTCCCCGAATAAAAATCGAATTGTTGCAAACTGTCACAACTGTCATCCACAGCAACCCCCAAACCCTAACACGAGTGGGTCTTATCTGCGGCGTAATACCTCAAAGTCTCCTCACGGGCCTAATACCAAATAAAGAAGGATATCACAAACAATTTGACTCAAGCAGTGGACTTCTGGGCGGCTGTGGAAGCCGAGATCCGACAATTGGTAGGTCCTTTCCTCTAAGAAAAATCAGAGTAGCATATGGTGCTAATATCTGTTTTTGCTGTATCCTGTAATGTCTCAATTCCCTCAAGTCTCGCCTTCTCTCAAGAATGTCTTACAGGGCCATCCAACGGCCAGACTATAGACACAAAAATTTGCGCCACCTTGATCTGCGATGACGGTCCTGTAGCTGTAAAAGTCGCTATTGAAGGCAAGTCCGGGTTTGACGGTACTATTAATATAGTGAATAACGACAAAAAGTATTAGGTCATGCTTGTAAATCCAGAGCAGCAATGTCAGATTTTTGGACGATGTAAATTCCGGTTATGCCCTTAGAGGACAAATATACCAAGCGAAGTTAGTACATCTACCCCATATATATTGGCTGGGAGCGAATGGACATGGAATACGCGCCGTAATCAATGGGGAGATATCGTTTGTCTCAGGGGGAGTATGAGTATGACTGACGAGACCCAGAAAAGAGAGTTTGATGCTAGAGAGACACGCACTCGAGAGCGTTGGGCACAGCCTCAACTACAATTTAGCTGCATACCTTGCCCTCCCAAGAATCAACTCAATGCAAACCATCCAGATCTTCCGATTCAAAAAGACAACACACCTTGGCTCTCCACCCTCCACCCTTGGCATGCGATTGACGCCTTAATCCCACCGTCGATCCCCTCTCCTTGTCCACCGGAACATCCTCCCACCCAAAGATGCGTTTGGCGCCGCATTCTGTTTCCTGCACCAAACATCCCGACCGATTGGAACGATTGGGAGGATGGAACTCCAAAGGGCGGGCAGTGAAAGAAGAGAACAGACGAAGATTGCGAAAAAATACCTTGCTACTTTAAGAACTGGAATGCGTCTCGGACTTCGCTTTTTTGTCTCATTCACGAGAAGTTTCCGAACTACGTGACTTGTTGCGAAGAGTGACGTGAAAGATTGTGAGATTGGAAATCCAATCGCAGACAAGAAAGACGTGGAAATACCTTGGGTATTTTTAAGAAGTGATGATGTTTTGACAGAATAAACACTGATTGGAGGCTACTTGAGATAGTTTGGTTGGTGATTCCACTTGGGATTGATACCTTGGTTGTGAGGGCGGTCACGGTCACGTGAGGAGTATCGTTGTTGTCGAATGTCGAGTCGTTGATTTCGAGATTCCGGATTGATTATCGTACCGATTGCAAAATTACACCCTTTGCCGGCTATATTTATGTTCCAAACTCCGACTCGAGGGCGTGCCAATACTCATACTTTGGCATCCCTGGTCGCACCAACCTCAAAGTTCTTCTGCTCATCACCAACCCCAACCTGCGCTTCAGTGGCTCTTTTCTTCTCAGCATTGTTGGCCATATACAACAATCCGCTTGTCCAAATCACCAACGCAATACTCGTTCCAATCATAGCCCACATACCTTTCTGGAAAGAAGTCAGCAATGCCATCACGTGACATTCAGAACCCCCCCCCCCCTCGTGTGCAACTTCTTACGGCCGACGGAGGAATGAAGTGGCACATACCGTAAACCTAGGTGCAAAGTTGGCTGAATAGAACAAGATACTCCACCACGCATTAACAGCATTACTCCCACAATTCCTAGGTAACGGGGAGTCAGCAATTGCTCCATTGGGATTGTTTCGGGAGGACATTGACTTAAAAAATCTCATGAAACAGTCGTAAATAGGAAAAGGTTTCTCCCCAAACACCTACATGCTCGCAATAACCACCGCTCTGAGACTGTCTTCTTCCCACCTCATGGCATCGTTCGCCCATGCAAAGAATGTAGCCTGACATGCATAGACTGTCCCAGCCCAGTAATAAGCTCCAAAGATACTGGCAGTGCTAGCATGCGGATTGAGTATCATCGCTGCTGTCACAACGCCCGTGATGCCGATCCAATATCCGACCAGATATCTTTTCCCACCCAGAAAGTCAGTCAACGTGGCCCAGAAGAGGGTCGATACGATTCCCACAGCTGGTACACCGGTCGGATAGTTGTTCAGCTGAGCAACAGAGTACCGCTTTGTAGACTTCATGTACAGTGCCAGCAGAGAATTGGAGGAGAATGATTCCGTCTCGCCGGCGATGATCCAAAGCATGACGAAGCCGTACCAATACCAGCTACTGAAGACCCTTTTCACGAAATCTAGGTTCCATGGTCGACGTTCGGGCACTTCTGGGACGCGGGAGATGGCGAGGGCTCGTTCGGAGGGGGAGAGATAAAAGGCTGAGGTTGTGGACGGTGTATCGGGGAAGAGCATCAGGCCGTAAATTGCAATCGGGATGGTGATGAGTCCGTCGATGATGAAGAGCCATCTCCATCCACTCATACCTCTTGCTCCGTTCAGCGAGCTGTTGATAGCGGTCTGTAGAAATCCTCCGAACATTGTCCCTGCCAAACCGGACGAGGTGAAGATGCCGCTGCGTTTGCCCAGCTCACGAGCGGTATACCAAGAACCGAGGATGTAATGAGTTCCGACGAAAGTGGACGATTCGGCGATGCCTTGGAAGAAGCGGATTGCCATTATGTCTCGCGGGGTGTGGACAGCGGCAGTGAGCATGGTGAGTGCGCCCCAGATGAACATCATGCTTGGGAAGAAAATGCGGGGTTTGAGGTGGTAGAGGGCGAGGTTTGATGGCACTTGGCCGACCACATAGCTTTTGAATGTCAACATGGTGCTCTGTGTTGTGAATGAAAATATGTATCAAACTCGAGAGGTGCGAATCAAAGAGAGAGGTTCACACACCCAACGGTAAACACAGTATTAATCTGATTATACTGATTCCCCTTGAACCCCAACTCCTCTTTCATCCCACTCACATACGCATTTGCCAAGTTCGAACGATCCAGATAATTCGTGAAATACATCAAACAGCAGAATGTCAAGATGAAGAAATCTGCCTTCAATTAGCTCTCCATCATCATGAAATGAGAATGTCTCGATGTACCAATCTTTCGCACCAATTTGCCTTCCCCGGGGTGTTCGTAGGGGTGGGAGATGTACTCCCGGATACGTTTGAAAGCCATGGTGACGGCTGAGGATGCCAGAACAAAGGTTGAGGGGATGTGAGGGCGATGACTTCAGACCTCAGCTCACAGGAGGACTGCTCTTCTATCAATCCCACTCCTCTTTTCTCTTATCACAACAATCTCAACGCGCCGAGTACAAGCCGATATCTCATCAAAAAGAGTTCCACTTCGTCCGATAAGGAGAATCCGCATCTACATCACGGCCAACATCCTCATTGTCGTGAACAGTAAGACCTTGGCAACCCATACAAACCTGTTCTCTCCCGGATTCGCTCCCCATTTTCGACCTCGTTGACCCCGCTCAAATGCTGAAGAGTGGGATCCCGTTGCGCGCGCGGAATGACGATCTCTTCACTCATTCACGTGAACATCAACTCTTCCTCTGCACGTGACCAAAACACTCCCTTCGAAAAATGGAAATGAACTTCAAACCAAGCAAACCAAGCCGTGTCCGAAAGAGTGAAAATCTCAAAATGCAACAAACTCAAAGTTCTCTTATTTGGGTGAGAGTCAGAGACAAAGAGACGGGGGAGGGAACGACTGGTTGACAAGCCACGTTGCCGTGGATCTCAAACGCCGTAGCCGCCTTGTCAAGCAATTACGGAGAGCTTACACACGCGGTGACCAAGAACTTACCAAGATTCTGAAGACGTGCAACAAAGCTCTTCTTCTCTGGAATTCTGGGAGAGGATTGGGTAGAGAGGATCCATGGAATGAATGATTGGTGAGAAGGGATTCTTGGGCATGGCTAGGCGGGCTTGGGGGGTGGGATGCGCGTGAGACATAACGTTGGCAGGCACGTTGGCACATGGTTGCAACAGGGTTTTAATGCGGTGAGGAAGGATGGTTCAATCTCCGAGACTTTCTCCGGGCGAGAGATAAGTGTCTTTCCTGGGGCGATGTTTTTCTCTCTCCTCTGATCTGGAAATTATTTGATATATTTTTGAGGACATACTGCGAGGAAATGTGAGATGGTTGTGCATTGCTGCCCGGTATATTATGCAGAAAGGAAGGAAACTAAGGTATGTTCATAAATCGTAGGAGTGGATGTCTTTTCCGTCCCTTTTCTCATTCCATATTCATTCAAGACTCTTTTCATCGCAGCTCAACCAGCGTAGGTCGATGACTTCCGCTCTCGCTTCCATCTTTGTCCTTCCCCTTATCCTTCTTTTTGAAGATCACTGACAAGGCGCTCTTCTTCTTTTTCTCCTTCTCCTTGACAACCATAACCTCTTTGCCTTCCCCCTCTCTTCGACTCCTCTCACTCCTTCCACTCTCAGAAGGAGCAACTCTACTCGATGAACTCTTCGGGAAATTCTTCCTCCAGGTCGATGACTCACTCCCAGCTTTCCTCACAGCTTTCACCGTGCTCTCACTCGTCACACTTTCCGCCCTGGCATGATGACCCCTCTCCTCCTTCTTCCTCTCCCTAATCCTTTCCTTCCTCTGTCTCGCCGCCTCAGGGGTAATGAACTCTCCATCCACACTCGTCGAAACACTCTGAGCCTCCACCTCCGCAATGCCTCTCCTCCAACTCTCAATACTCCCCATCTCAAACCCATCAAACACCATCGCCTCATCGACCCTATTCGCCTCCTTTCGCGCCTCGTTACTTGCCTGAATCTTCTTAATAATTTTGAACCCCCCAAACATCACAACTGTAACACCAATCGCGACACCGCCAGCAATCAAGAATTGGGGTGAAGCGAGAAGCGCGAAGATCGCTGGGCTGGAGGCTTTGAGAGCACCGAGTATACCCGGCGACATTTTGCTCAACAGGGTAGATAGCTCAGCAAGCGTCAAAGCTACAGCAGCCATCGCTTCGGGGTTGGCTTGCAGATTCGCAATTATCGCCGTTGCGGAATGCTGCACGCACTGCGCCTCCAGCAACAGATGATCTAGCTTCGTCATTGTGGCTTTCAGCTCTGCCTCTTGTTGTTCATCCGTCACGGGGCCTATTTGGAGATCGTGGGGGAGGGCTCCATATGCGAGGTTCATGTCGATGTTTTCGTGCCGCAAATCGGGGTCAGAGTGAGCGCGGTGGATGGGTCGGGCGGCGAGTTGGGATTCGTATGGGGGAGGAAGGGTCCCGCGGGAAAGGGCGCTGGCTGTCGGGCCTGGAGGGATATCGGTGTGTCGTCTTATAATGCCGGGGTGATGGGTGATATCTGCGTTCTCGAAGTATGGTGCTCTGTAGCCCTGCGCGGAGCGTGATCGGGCTCTGCGAGAGGCATGGTGCAAGCTGCGACTCCGCCGGGAGGAGGTTACGCTGCCTTCGGATATTTGGGTCAGGTTTTGTGTGGTGAGAGGTGGTCGAGAGGGCCCTTCGCCGTTGTCTCTTGGGTGGTGGGAGTGCGAGCGAGAGTGGTGGGAATGTCGAGAGGAGGCATTGGACCGAGTCTCTTCGCGGGCTTTGATGAGCTTCTGCGTATTCTTGTGCTTCAATCGTGCGTAGTGCTGGGACTTTATCTCTGCTTTCTTTTCCTCGTATGCCTCTTTGGCTTCTTTGAAGATGTTGACGAGGTGTTTACCCTGAGAGAGTTAGTCAAGCTTCAAGGTAGGGAAGAACGGAGAACATACGGTAGAAACAACTTTCCCGGACTTGTTGATTATTGTGACCGTTTCCATGAGAGGCATTCTGGCGGTGTTTATGAGGGTATTGGCGGTCGAAGGCCAGCTTCGATGGGTGTATTGTTTTGGTCGTGGAATTCGTTCGCTGAAAATGCGGTGAGTCGTGAGGGATTTCGTGGGTCGGCAGCAAACAGAACAAAAGTGAAAGCAAGCCAAAAGTCAAATCTCTGTCAGCAATCTCCTTCAGTCCTTTTGTTCATTTGTGCTGAAAACAAAGAGGAGAGGAGGGGATATGAAGAAGAGGAGGAGGTGACTCCTGCTCCGTTTACCGGGAAAGACGAGGCGAAAGCGCCAACTCCTTGTCGCGATTGGCGCTGTTCCGGCGGATCGGCAGCCCCTCTGGTCCAAGCAAGGCAATCTGGCTGTGCTTAACTGGCACCAAGTTTACCGCCAATGCCTAACTACTGCAAAGGTACCCAGAATCCAAAGAGGATCTTGTCATGGAAGCAATCCGATGCAATGATTAAATAGCCTCACAGCCATTTCTGGAGCCCATGAAGCAGATAAGTGGAGCATCGTGATCTGATGACCATGCCTGATTTGACTGGGGTTCACCGAGTGCAGCTGGACAGGGGTCCCTTTTGAGCCTGTCAACAGGCGAGGCTGGTTGAATTTTTCTCCAGTTTCAGCCATGTGTGGCGAGTGACGCGGCCCCAGTCAGGCCCGTTAAGTGTGGCTGGTTTAAAATTGGGTTGGGTCTTAAGATCGACTTCGTTGGTACGAAGTAGTTGATCAACTTTGGAAACTTGTGCTTAAGAAGTGAAGAGGAAGTTCGCAACGGGGGTGCAAGACATCGCACTGGGAGCTTTATTTTTGCTTTGTCACGTGACTTTAGGGTTTTCGCATTCTCGAGGATGCCGTCCGTTGTTTAGAAGCTTTCAGAGGGGTTGAGATTGCTGTCCATGGGTATTTGGAGTAGGGATGGGCTTTCGTGCTAATTTCCCCGGCCATCCACCTGGGCTTGTTGTAATTGAGATCACATGATGTATATCAGAGGCAGACTTGGCCCTTTCCTTGGGGCTTTTTTTTTTTGGAGACTCAACTTAGATGACTCTACCAAAATGAAAAGATAATTGAGCAGTGTGGCCCCAGTAGCTCTTATTTGCGAACTCCGAGGATAAATATCACGTGGCATATCCCCTTTTTCCACCCGAGCAGTGCGCAGTCGGCAGTCGGCAGCCGATTCGCTTACCACTATACAGCCCCATTCTCGACTACTGCGAGCAGCGAGAGCAAGTCCATCAACGGTCCAAGTAAACACGATTACATGGGGCCAAGGAGCCCTTCCTTGAGGAGGAGCGATTCGTCAAGTATGAAATTGCGTGCTAATCTTGATCACACGGTTGCCATCCACTGTGTTGACGACTGCAAGTGGCGTTGCCCTAGACGTGAATTTTTTTATTTGGCCAGCTAGGCAATTGCCGTAAACTTTGCGATGAGAGTACATCCACGAAAATGGAAGTTTCTGCGACAATAAGACGGAAAGCTACCGTTTGTATGAAATTGTTATTTTCGGACTGCCTTTGAGAGTTTGTTACCAGGATACCGGTCAATTGCTGCCAAGCTCTCCAAACACGTACCGCAAAGAAGAGACCTTTAATTCAAGTAAGGAAAGAGCCAGGCAGTCTTTGCCAAACGGTCATGTAGTTGTCTCACCCGGGGTCGCTCTGGAACGCTTGAGATTGATACGTGCCAAACGCCAATGGTCTGTCTTTGTCTTTTCTTTAGCTTGTAGTTCTAGTAACAGCCACTGACTGCACTGTATGTCAGTGAGTGAAAGCGAAAGGTGAAACCGCTGCATACTACAAGAATGGTTTGCTCAAACCCCCCACAGCCATTGAAAATATTTACAAAGATTAGATATACTATCCGTATACCAAAAGTTTAGGATGGAAATCAGCCAATCTAATTGGGCCCAGTTCCAAATGGCCAACAATACAGGGGGAAAACAAAAGCATTCAAGTCCGTGAACAGCCGGTCATGCAGGAAGTAAGATTTCGTCCCATTAACTTCACTATATGCTTGGTATGTAAGCTGAGCTCCAGCATCTGCAACAATATTGGCCCCAAACGGCTGCTTGCTCCCTGGAAAAATGCCTTGTTTGTCTTGAAGGTGTTAGCTTTAGCTAGGAAGAATGTAATAGAAGGGTTAGATTACTTGCTATAGCTTTCAGTCCAGTGTGTTAAAGGAATACTCAAATTACTCAAGTAGTTTAAGTACCTTATCACTTAGTTTTTATTGTTAATATCCCTCTTAGTATTATGAATATTATCTAATTCTTTTCTTTATTACTTTTCTTACTACTTAAAACTCCCCTAATACTAATATAATACTAGTAAAGATTAATATAATAATTCCTGTTATTTGAGATATGTGACTTCTGTGACGGCGGAGCTGGAGCATTGGAACAAAATACAAAAATCTCTATTTCCTGTCTTGTAGAATTTAAAGCTGAGGAGAGAAGTAGAGGAGTAAGGCGTGGTAGTGAATAAGCAGAGTACGACTGAAACCACTGGAATGCCTAGCTTAGCTTGAAACCAGTCTGTGGCAACTATTGGACGACAGCCGTCACAACTCCTAAATACTAAACCGAAGAGAGAAGAAATATTTAGAGCTTACTTTAGCAATTACCTACTTACTCATTTGACACTGTCCTAGTCGCAATAATGCTAACCTGAGAGATCTTCAATTGCAATCCCGTATTAAATCCAGTGTCTATATATCACCAATTAGCTTTCAACCCCCTCGAATTCGAGATTTGAGATTGCACTTACTCATCGCCACTAAGCTAATCTCTACAGCAACAGCAACATAGAAATCAAGATCAAGATCCACCTCCGCGCCCGCAATATTGAGCTGATGGGCATCGCTTCACCACAACAGCGACCTTGGAAGCTGCTCTTCGGGATCTCCGGGATCCGTCCAGAGTCTTGCGCATCTGGGCTGATGCTCTTTGCTTGTAAGTCGATCGATACCGAACGAAATACCACAGAATATTGAGGCTTGGACCTCTGTTTTCTGAGGGGTTTCGTTTTCCACTAGTCGAATCGGGCAATATATCACTACCTATTATCAAAATATACAACTACATCCTAATACAGCTTCATTTTCAAGGAAACTCTTTGAAGTCGCCATACTCACGCTACAAATACAGCTTCAACGTTGCGTGACAGCCTTTAGTAGGAATAGCAACAGCCCAGAATCACACGTTAGCCCAAATATGAAGGAGATGGGTTTTTGTTCGGAAAAGGAAACTTTGCTGCTTTGTCGACATATTGGGTGAGCTAGGGTGAATTGGGGCGAGAAAGAGCAAGCCGGCAGAAGGAAGATGGGAAGAAGGTACGAAGCACCAATAAGAAGGCGTAGATGATGCTTCGACTCCTCGGCTGAAAATAGCCATCACTGCTTGAATTAGAAAGTGGTTTATCTGGCGAACCATTTCGCAAGTCGCTTGCAACCAAAACCCTTAATTAGAACTTCTTGAAATGGTGGAGATTTCATGGGCAGGAGTTGAGTTAAAGGCGCTTACAAGGAAGTTGTAACGAGCCTACAGTGGTAGGTCTGTGCTCCACAGGGCATTTTGCACCTGAACAAAATTATAAAGTTCTTTAAAGCAAGAAGATAAATTGACTAAAGGGTAATTTATGTAATTTGATTGCGATATACAACAGCTTGGGAATAATAAATATCTCGGTGGCTCTAAACTTTCAAAGTGATGGTCACGACTCTTGGATTTTAAGCCCTGAAGGGAGTTTGGCGAGGCTCGGAAAATGCCCTGTGGAGCACAGACCTACCATGGTAGGCTCGTAAGCGCTCCCATACGCCTCTTCTTTGCCTATAAGCTCGTGCGCCGTTACACTTCTTAAATAAGTATTTGTAATAAGAATTGGCCTTGCTTTTTCAAATTAAATTAATAGTTTGTTGCAGCCTGGTTAAGACGAAAGTGACGTCCTTTCCTAAAAATGTTATATCCCCGCTCCTTGAATAAATATTTCTTCTCCACTCCTAGGCAAAGGACGTGCGCTGAGTGGTGGAAACCCCAGTTTGCCTCGTGGCGCAGCCCAAAAGCTGGTCTGTTTATAAAGTCCAGGGTGGCGGTAGAGGGCTCAAGCATATTGTTACAGCCTTGCGCGGCGTTCCCGACTCTCTTCAGAAGTTCTAAACATTGGCTGCATCTTCATATGTAAAATTGCTTTCCTTCTACTTATAATATTATTATTTAGAATATTTTAGCTTATAAACTAATTATAAAAAAGTATTTAAAAATATTAAAAAAAAAGTATTTATAAAACTCTTATATATAAGCTCTTAAAAACATTTTTTATATTAATATTAAGTATTAAAATCGATTCTAACCGATTTAATCCGATTTATAACTTAATCCTAGATCGATTTATAAAAGTGTAAATCGTCGCCAAACCTAGTTCTAGCTTTCCCTCTGAACTCAGGTAGCCGATACGGTTCCCATGCCTTATTCTAACTATAGCGGTAAGGATCGGCAGGGAGCCGGATCAGGACCCCAGGGACCCAAATGATCCCTGCTTTAAATTAGCCTTAGGAATCGACAAGGATCGAGGAGTCAGATTGGGCCCCTCTCATCGTTCGATAACCGAAGTCCGAGAAGAATGCTCTACCTCCCACCGATTTATTCTGCGACAATGCCCGTTCTAAAACTGTTAAACGCCGTGCTAGCAAGCGGTTACCATTAAGTAGATTTTGAAAACTCCACATTATGAGGCTCACGTCGTTTGATTCCAAGCCGATGCACTCTCAATTATAGCACTCCGAACCAATGCACTCGCAATTGTAGCACTCAAACCGAAGCACTCGCAATTGTAGTACTCCGAGTCCCAAAATAGCCGGGTCAAATCACACGATCAGGGCACCGTTGCAACCGCGCGCGCGGCGCCGTCAACTTGTTGGTCCAGTCGCTGGGCGATCCGCGTGCGTGGTTGTTGAGATGCGGCCTCAAAAGGGCCGGTTGCACTTATCTATAGGACTTATGTAATCACACGCGGTCTCACGACACCAACCCGCTAAACGCTCCAACGATAAGTTCCTCTTATCAAGTACGTTACTAACACTTGTCCTACTTTCTTTGCTTATCATTAGCTTACCGTTCCGACATCCTCTATTCAAGACGAGCTCTTCACTGCTTACTCTCGAGAATGTTAGACGGCTGTCCAACATGTTTTCCGGATCAGGGGAACCGGAGGTTCTACATTGACAATGCTGAAGAAGGCTGCTTAAGCTGTCTGATCGTCGCTTCAACACTGAGGTCTTTCCACCCGCCATCTGGGCCAAAACTCAAAGTTTCAGTCATTTCCGTAGGCCCGTCTCCCCAGTTTATTTCTGGCTGTCTGTCCGCTGCTTCTAACGCTGGATGTTTAGATACCGATCCAATGAAGACTTGGCTCCAGCTATCGGATCCCAAAGACGAGGAACCTCCATGCCTCGTCCTCTATTATACCAGGAGTGAAATTGAATCCAGACTAGTTGGCATGTTAATGACGTCTTACTTCGAAACAGATTCTAACAATGGCAGGCCAGCAAGTGGGGCCTCCCTTTCGTTCGATCCCGGTGCGAAGGGACCTGGAGGTGTGCCCTTCAGGTCTAGCAAGTCTTCAGCAAATAAAAAATTGGGACCAAGCCTGTTCTGCAACTCATGCACAATGCGCCCTGGACCCGCCACAGCTTCCAAGACGTGTTATCGACGTCGACTTCGGTAAGGGAAAGTGTCGGCTTTATGAGTCTGTGGGAGAATATCAACACTACATGACGTTGTCCCATTGCTGGGGATCGCTCCAAATTCTTACAACCAAGAAGGATAATCTGAATGCCCACAAGCAGGGCATTGACTTGACTACGCTTCCAAAAACTTTCCAGGATGCAATTGAAGTAACTCGCTCTATCGGCATTAAATACTTGTGGATCGATTCGCTTTGCATCATCCAAGATGATATAGAAGATTGGGCCAGAGAGTCATCCAAAATGGCGTCAATCTATCGGAACTCGTATCTCACCCTGGCGGCCACCGGTGCGAAAGATGGCTCGGAGGGACTCTATAAGCCAAGGGAGGCAGAAATATTTAGCGTGGGATTCAACGCCCATGGGAATATGGGTGAAAAAGCAACGCTCCTGGCTAGACGAGGCAAGAAGCACGATTGCTTCCAGAGCTGGAATCCGGAGACGCACTGGGGCGAAGACATGTCGGAGCCTCTAATGGAACGAGCATGGGTCTATCAAGAGCGGCTACTCTCGAGAAGATTGCTCCACTTTGCCTCGGACGAGATGATCTGGGAGTGTCGGACTGTGTCTGATTGCGAGTGTGGCTTCTTGCCACAAGACGAGCCGGCGGAAATACGGAGAAGAGCAGAGGAGAACGAAGAGGGGATCTCGGACAGATCCATATTTCAGGTTCTCAATTCTGAGGAGCAGGCCACGGAGGCAGCGTCTCAACGCTGGTATCGGCTCATCAAGAGCTACGCCTATTTAAAGATCACCCGGGATGACGATCGCTTACCAGCCTTTTCTGGCATTGCGAGTTCTCTGACGACCGCCGAGAACTATATGGCTGGCCTGAGAAAGGACAATGCCGTGAGAGATCTGCTCTGGTTTACGCGAAACTCAACTGTCCCTCGGAGGCCGGAATCCTACGTCGCGCCATCTTGGTCGTGGGCGTCAGTCGCTGGACACGTTGGCCATTATACGTCTGCCTACAGCACTGACTTTGCTCTATGGAATAAGCCGGGTAGCCAGGCTCTTGTTGAAGTCTTGGGCTTTAGCACGGTGAAATCAACTAGCGATCCTTTTGGCCGATTGAAAAGTGGCGAGTTGAAACTTCGCGGCCATTTTGCTCAGGGGGTGGTATCTGAAAAGGATAGAAACGAATGGGTAGGAACAGAGTGGTCATTATATCGACTCGAGGTGAAGATTTCGTCTGGGCCGGGAATTGGATGGCTCCCCGAGCTAAATATCGATACAATCGAGGATGGACAGCTTGCCATGAACGCTTCCGTATTCCTACTGGCTGTGTGGCTGACGGAGAGAGAGCTATACTTTCTTGTACTGGTCGAAGACTCTCCACGAAAGTTTCGGCGGATTGGTGTTGCAACAATTAACAGCGTCGTGCTGGGCTACAGTGATGGTTTTCCTGAGAGCTTCGATAACAAGTTTCTAGACGAGTCATCGTCAATGGATTTTGTTATTATATAAACCAGTTATATAACGGCGCGAATATTTCTCTCGCAGTGTCGATATAAGGGGTGTAACGCTAATGCGGTTAATTACTAAAATTAATGTCTTGGGTTAGAAAACTATTTAATTTAGTTAATTTACTACGTTAGTATTATAAGGCACATTGTTTATAAAACGCAAATTATTATTATATGTTCTAATCTAATACTTTCTATAGATAAAATAACTATTACTTCCTATTACTTTATTATTACCTTCTTATAATACTATTCGGTTATTTCTATAATATTAAAACTATTATCTAATAGCTTCTAATTATATTCCTTAATAACCTTTTCCTCTCTTACTTTCTTTAATTTAAAGTTATCCTTTTAAATAAATCTTTATTTCCTTAGTAAAGCTATTATAATAGTAAAGTAAAAACAAGCCATTCAGAATAGGATAAATATTACTAAAAGGTTAAAATAAGAAATTAGCGGAAAGAATAATAAACGCGGGCCTTTAAAAGCGAGTATATAATAGCTTTTTCGTAAGAGTAGAGTTATTACGGAGCTAGCACTAGCTCACGTAACCTCGTTCGCATGCCTAGCTAGCCGGCGCTAGCAGCCGCATCCACGTACTTAATCGGAGCTTCCCTCTTCCTCCTCTTAGCTCCTTACTTTAGATTCTTAATATACGAGCCTTTACGTCCTCTAATCCCTTAATCTATAGTACGTGCCGTAATAAGAGTATAGAGAAGAATAAAAAGGATATAAACGAGAAGGGTATAGCTGTATTTTTTTTTAAAAAAAAAAGGAACTTAAAATAGCTCTTATACTTTAAGTAGAGCTACTAGTTATAGCGTAAATATTTTAAGCTATATCTAATAATTCCTGCTAATATAGTATTAGTAAAGCTATAGTATATAATATATAAAAGAATAGTAGTGTACTATTATTATAGATATCGGGGGTAGGTCTAATCTGGCAGAACGAAGCAGCCAAGTTGGACTCATGGCTCAGATATACTCCACTGCGCACCATACTATCATTCATCTTGGTTCCTTAACAGAGTGCTACGAGATAATCCTGCAAGCTGCTCCATCTAACACAACTGGTGTTGTGAGCAGACCCTCAACTACTGGTGATCTCGAAAATCTCGCTGCAAATGGCCTTCTCAGTTTGCCCTGGTTCAGTCGAGTTTGGATCTTTCAGGAACTGGTCTTATCCCGAGATCCGTGGGTTCAATGTGGGAACCTTCGAGCCAGATGGACGGACCTATGCAACCTCTTAGTCGATCCCGGTGCAGGAAGCTATCAAAAAGGTCGACCTAGAGAGCTTCAAGTGCTTGCAGACATGAATTACGCTCGAGGTTTGAATCAGAAAATTATTGTGCACTTGACGGCAAGGAGAGGGCTGGGCGCAACCGACCCGCGCGACTTCATATTTGCTCACATGTTTTTGGCCGCAGATACAGACACTCTGGTTCATTATGCTAAAGTCGACTATACGAAAAGCTGCGCTGAAGTCTTTGAAGATGCTGCTCGGTTTCTTCTTTAGGAAGTTGGACCTGAAGGACCTGTGAAGTTTTTCCCCGATGCAAGCAAAGACCAACTAAGCAAGATTGAAGGCCTTGCATCGTGGGCTCCAGATTGGAGTCTCCCGTCTTCAGGTCTCGTATCTATGTACTGCGAAAACCTAACCAGACGTCTTCAGCTTAACCCAAAATACTATTACACCTTCATCAGCCGACCCCTCGTTCTTGCATATGTAGGTTATCAAGTCGACGTTGTGGGTGACTTGAGTTTTGTATTACCAAACCTGTCCGAAATGAATATCGCTGCCAGAGAAAGGTATCAGAAGGCTGCGGACGAACTGGAAACTCTCTACGGAGCAGGTGCATGGTGGTCAGGTGATGAGACTGGACAGCATCGCCACGTCAGCCTGCGTGGAAAGGAAGCACGGCATGAAGAACTGTGTCTGAGTCTTACAGATAAGCGGCTGCAAGTCATGGGCCATGATTTCCTGCGCTCCCAGGAAGACGCGGAGGTGGATGAAGTAGAGACACACAAGCGATTTCTCCCTCGGCTCAGAAATTGGCTCGAGGGTCGTGCGAAAGAAGGTCGTATTATGGTAGGAAGTGGCAGTGAGGGTATAGAATCTCTCATGTGGCTATATTTGAGAATTGGGGATTATCCAGCAGTCTTGACGGGAAGAAGACTTGCAATCACCAAGTCAGGTAACGTTGGAATTGTGCCAAAGAAGGCCAGAGTTGGAGATATGATCGTTTTTCTGGCTGGATCCTCTGTCTCGGTCGTCCTGCGACCACATCCCGAAGATCCAACTGAAGTTCTCAAGCATGAAATTAAGACCGCTTTCGAAGCGAAAGAGGATGTTTAAGATGATCCTAGAAGAGGCGCCAGGCTGCCTTGTGACATGGGAAATTTGCCGATCAAGAAATGTATATTAGTTGGCGAATGTTATGCCGAATGTGAGGTGGGGTGGAAGTATGGCGAAGGTCAGGCGGATAATTACACAGTATATGCTCTTCGTTGAATGCATTTTGTCGAAAGCTACGCGAGGAATATGTGCTCAATGGTGTCAAGTTCCAAACCAAGGTGGAGGCACGAAATCACCCACACTATCAGTCAACTTCTATCTCTTGTGCTCTGTATTTGGCTAGGGGGGTTTTGGATCTTATCTAGCTGCTAACCTCCCTCACCTCACACTCTGCCCAGGCAGCTCTATTCATGGATGACGACCTCAAGCGTAGTAGCACCCTCAGCACTGGATCCAACCCTACATCTAGGGCTGCGCCAGCCGCAAGTCACAATAATTTTCCAACAGCAGAGATTACGGCACGATCTTCGGGGTGATTAAAACAATAGCAGTTTTACTGGTATTTGTGACATGGCTCTTCACGTATAGAAGGTCACAAGAGACTGGTCCCCAATAGTGGCGTTGGAGACGTGGAAATCTGAATCTATTGTTTAAAGCAAGGAGCACAATGGGAATTATGTTCATATTGCTCTCAACCAAGGTGGAACGATGATATAACTAGCACTAAGAACTGGTGACTGGAATTTAGATTGGGGCTTAGCTTGCGATTTGAGAGGGCAAAAATGTCTGAATTCCGAAAGCCAAGCACCAATTAGGGCTTCTTGAGATTTTGCCTGTCTACTTTGGGGATGGTTTCGTACAGTTGGTAAAAATTGTAAGGTGGAGACATAAAGCCAACTTCGGTGGCTTGAGGCAGCTCTTAGCAAAAGGCTCAAGCTAGAAGTAAATGATCTCATGATTATATCTGAGTGCGCTCTCGGGATCAACACCAGGCCCACCTCTAGGAGCTTTCTTCTCCAGCTTATCCTTCTATTGGTCTCACACCAGGTAAAAGAATGTGACCCATATCCCGACAAACGCGGCCTCCCATGACGCATTGTAAGCAGAGATCAAAATTGTCATTGTCGCATATACAGCAGTCTAAAGTGTAAGTAAGTAATTTGTTACCTGAAACCTGTTTATAGTCCACTCACGAAAGTAAAGCCCCGAGATCTTCTTTCCGCAATCTACCGCATCACACCCTCTTTGCATGTCCGGATATGCTGCAGCGAGACATCCGGAGTATTTAAAACCGTCGTCGCGCACTAACTGGTGGCTTTCGGCCTGGCAAAGAGTTTTCTTGCTGTTGTTGCATTCAGAACAGTGCGATATTACCCAGTTACCTCCGATAAGGTCTGGGCATGTATGGCAATCTATCAGGCCATAAGTAGCGACTTTTTTAAAAGGAAATATACCAACAGAACTGCTTACCATACAATACTTGATCACCAATTATCTTCAGGCAATAATCACACCATATATTGATTCCTGACGTACCGTGGTTCCACCAAACAGAGGCATTGATGGGTTCCCCATTCTGCCTTGTTCTTTCGAGCTCGTCCTCAAGATCTTTGACTAAAATCCGCACCAGACCAGCGGCACGAGCCGCTAAGAACAGGCTACTATCGTTCGCCACTGTCTTGAACCAGTTGAGAGAAGCTGCATGTGATATGGCAACCAATTTTGAATCTGAAGCTTGATGCTGACTAGACGACCTCTGATTTAGGGTTTCGTGCGTAGTGGCTTCCTCTTCGTTCAACGGGGAATGACATGCCCAGTCTTCTGCGGTTTCTAAACTCGAGTGTCAACCAAGGAACCCGCGTCCTTCCCAATGGAAACAACTCACCAGCACTTGAAGATACTACCATAACACTGTTCTCCCTTTTCCTCCGCTTAAAATCGGCAAGCTTTCCGGGACTAATCTGTCGGTCCTCATGAAAGAGAGCCGTCGTCTTCCCCTCCCTTCTCCTTTTAGCTAGCTTCACGATTGAGATATCCTTCTCTCTATCAACCAAATACTTGTCGAACTTCCATTCCTTGAGCTTCGACTTCCATGTCCGTGCACTAGAACTAATATCAGCATGTTTCGGACATACCTGGACACATAAAAGAACGCAGGCTTCTTGGAAGGAAATAGTACGCACCATGCTTTGAGGCCATATTGTGTCTGGAACAATTCCATAGTAATTGGTAATGTGTTCCTCTCCGTCATATATACTCTGTAGATTTCGTCTTTGCAAGAGTTCCAAGTGCCGCCACGTGACATCCTGGAGCCTTGTGAGTGTCGAGGTGCTTTTGCGGTCACAGGTCCCGCAATGTTCCGGAAGTTCATGATCAGATGCGCCGTGAATTAAAGAACACGTCAAAAGAAGAGAAAGTGGCGGAAGAATGGAAGGGAAATTCCTCAGAGGTGATCGAGTTTATCAACGAGTGAAGATGGTCTGGTGGCAGCTGAAGGTGGAATTTATGCAGGGGATGAAACGCCACCAATCACCAAACTAAGAGAAGTTCAGGGCTGAGTGACACGATGAACAAGCGAACCACTCTCTATAAAGTAGCTCGCACTTCTGGTTGCACTTCTGCAAGGATTTTTCAAAGGCGGTTGAAAGTGCAAAATCCCGCCTGCAGGGGTTCAGTGGACGGCGCCGGCAATCAGGCTCTTGATCCAATCATCCAACGTAACCTTACTAAAACTGAAGCTTTTCTAAAAGTCTATTGGTACTCTTCATTCACGAGAAACTGTGAGAAAGAGCGGAATCTATGAATTTTATCTCATGCTCCGCCAGCAGCAACATCTTTTACACTCGTCTTGCCTGCAATAATGTCCTTCAGTACGCCTAGAATCTCCGAGAAGTTCTCAAACGTTTTGAACGGAACTTTCTCATTTTCACAGTAAGTAACGAGATCTGATATCAGTTAGCATTTGCACACACAAGAGGATTTGTTGCCACTTACCATGGCCTGACTTTGCAAAGAGCAAATCCGTCTCCTTAGCCGCCGAAAGGTCCGATACGCCATCACCGGCGTAGAACAAAGTGGGTCTCCTGTCGTCAGGAAGGGTGGCATACGGCCGGATTGCGAGAGCCTTATCGTGTCCAAAGGAGCTGGCTCACCATTGTCAAGACCTAGTTTCAAAGTAGACTTCAATGTATCTTACCTATCATCACGATACGCTATCTCCCAACCCCCTTCATCCTCGAGACTCTTCCCGGGACGCGGTGCAACATCGTTACTCAGAATGGGCAACGTCTTTACTTCATCCTCACCAATGAGATGAGCGAGCAAGGCGCGAATGATGGGCTCCATTCCGCCGCTGAGGACCACCACAGGGATATTATTCTCCCGTGCCCAAGTATAGAACTCCTTGAACCCCTCGTCCAAAGCGATATTCTGTAGGAGGGCCTCAATGCATTTGTTTAGAGGGAGCGTAACGCCGTCCAACATCTCTTTGAAGGCGTCGCGGAAGGTTCGGCGGCCGAAGAGAACGTCTTGGAACATATCCTTCCGTCGAGCCGGGCCAATTCCAAAGTTCTCGATCATGAAATCATTGCTGTCTTGCTGCGTAACGGTGCCATCGAAGTCGGTGAAGAAGATGAATTTGGGGTCGGTTTTGAGAGCCAGGGTTGGGGACTGGATCGCAGTCGTCATTTTTGAAACTCGTTGCTATGGCCTGAAGAGTGGGATGAATATAGTGATAGCTGGGCTGGTCCGAAATGATTGTGAGGTTATTGCCTCACTTCGGGTGAGATGGTCCAACTCTTATGAGTAGTATAGAATGGTAAAAAATAAATAACGAATGAAGGAGGTACCCATGAAGTTTTAACGAGCCCTGGAAAGTGGGGGCAGGTTGGGGCATTTAGTGGATCTTAGCGTCTGACTTGGACTTGCCAACCGCTACACTGCACTTGCAAATACTTCCTCTTGACTTTGAAATATATTGCTGCGTCGGGAGTAGCCGCCACCTACGCCTTAGAGACCTCTTCCTTTTTACCCACCATTTATTAAAAAAAAAGGCCAAGAACCATACCCTTGCTTCAGCCTTCGGATCGACTTTCAATCAACGGCTTTCCTCTTCCTTCTACGGGCAGCTCTTCACCATGCTCGTCTTTTTCTCCACTTTCTATATTAGACGTTTCCTTCAGTTGGTTCGTCTTTGCGATTCCTGGCAAGCCAGTATGCAACAAATGCTGTGGCGTAAGTTGCTACTGAAAGCACAAAAACGGTGATCTGGGATTTCTTTTGGGATGCTGCTACCCCAGGGTCTGTGGTATCAAAGACGTGCATGCCGAAGATGGACTCCATACCTCGAGTTAGCAGGTTCAGTTCTTTGAAGTAAGGTGTACTCACTGTGACAAAGCCGGGCGGGAAATAAATTATAGTCGTTACTGCGAAGACGAATATGGATTGATTTTTCCGGGTGCTTACACTAGCCATTTCAGTGCTCTTAGGCGCTACTCTCACGGATGATGCATTGAAAAGCTGTCTGGATGTTGGCTGAAGAACAAACATGAGACCAGGAGGGCTACTTATCCATCACGTAGACTCACCACTTCTTCATCTTTCTTTCAAACCAGATGAAGAAAGTTTGGCAATTTGATGTGCTACGCGTTTGTCCCACTCGGTTGACAGAGCTTTGAATGTAATGTCGAAGCCCGCTCGCTGATGCGAATAATGATTCATTAGAGAGAGAACTTATACCTGGTTCTCTACCATATCTTTGATCATCTCCTCGACAGTAGTGTAAAATATGCGACAGAGATATCATACTTGGAAGTAGCTCTTGGACCTTCAAACCAAGCTGTGCATCCAGTCCACCCAGAACGTTCTGCCAACAATTGAAAACATGTGAAACTATTTCGTTGATTGCGTGGATAAACACAAGCAGGGAGGAAGAGTGGAGAGTCCGGTTTAACCGCCTTCTATTGTGAAGGAAGCCGTTCATCTGTAAGGACAATCACCGTGAAGCAAGGCCGTGTATCGCTATAGTCGTCAACCAATGCAAGAGACACACGATGCTTCTCTACGAAGGCAGCTGGGGACTTTGTTTACACCGAATTCTCTACTCCCGTGAATGGTTTGAATGTTTCAAAGAACAAATTCCAGCCTTGAGTCAACTATTCTGTTCGCGGGCTGAATACTTGAAGTATCGAATGACGTGAGTTGTGACAACGTGGCTAGCGACAATTGTTGTAAATATACTTTGCTTCGAGGCCCTACCTAACAGGAATGAATCCAGTAGCACTTCTGCGTCACCTGTTATGATGCGCGGGTTCGTCTCATGTCGCATTGTTACTTGTAGAGATGTCGACGAAGTCCAAAGTTCGGATTTGGGGGGCTTGTCGCTACAGCCCCTGAACGATGCCAAAACTATGGATGAAATCCAAGAAGAAGCCGCAGTAACGAACATGGCTCCTGCCCACTTCCGACAATCTATACAATTTGGAATAATATTCGTAAGTGATGGGCTACCGTTTGAGTATGGAACTGAGGTACGGCATAGATGCATCTCCGTGGCTTTTGGAATTGTGCCGCTGTGCCTGCCACAATTACATGTTCCAGTAACGAGGTTAGCCATTGTTACTGATTCTCACTTGACTTGCAAACAGTGGAGGAGTTGAATGAGAACTTGCAGTCCAGATTCAAGATCTTCTAAAACGCAGGGAACAGCCTCCAAATATCATCATTGAAGTGAAGCTAAAACAATGACTTCGGAATACCAGCGCCAGAGTCACGTGGCTCAGCTTTGCACGTGATCACATTTTTCTCGTTCACCCCCACCCTTCTTTTCCCTTAAGGTACATCAGCCAGGGTCCAATATTGTGCGAATTGCCTTCTTTTCATATTCGTAGCTACCCTGGAAGCATGTGCTGTCAAAATCCTCTGGATGCTTCCAGCGAGCCCTCAGGCTCTGCTCCGCGGGGCCTTCCAGTGGTCTCCACACTTGCTGGCCGCCGCTATTTTCTCACACGTTTACAAGGTAAGTAGAGCCAGGTTAAATTGGCCTAACTTCCACTTTGGCAAGAGCATCTTCCCCAGTGATGTCCCTCTCCCATTCGTCCTTTCCTAAATAAATACTTAGCACCCACCTTAGGTACCAGAAGAAACGCCATCACGTGATGCACATTCCCGCTTCAAACAACTAGATCTCCAGACTAAATGTACCCCGCAACCCCGCCACGCCAAAACATTGCAAGCTCGTTATTGACTCAAGATCGTCTCGTTCTTGACACGGATTATTTCCGCAGCTCCGTGAAGTAATAAGTTGAACTGCACGTGAAGTAGTACAGGACACGTTTGCCGTGCTTTACGTACATCCTCCCCTCCATTCTCTACTCCTTCTTCTTTCACTTTCAACTTCCTTCACGTCCAAAAAATGGCATCCGCAGCCACTCAAAGCATGGCCACCGACGCCATTCCTTCCTATCAACGAGTCGAACCCGGCTCAGTAAACATCGACGTCGAAGACCTCACCAAAATCGAAACCGAACAGCCCAAGGACATCGACAAAGCAACCGAAGAATGGGCCTCCACATTCAACAAAGCCATCCAGTCTCACGATCATGCTGGCCTCACGGATCTCTTCCTCCCCAACGCTTTCTGGCGGGACCACCTTTGCCTGACTTGGGATTTCCATACTATGAAAGGCACGGACAAGATCAAGGAGTTTGTGGCGCAAGGTGGAGGGTGCAGATTGAAGAATATTGAGGTGGATAGGAGTAGTGATTTTAGGAAGCCGGTTGTTGCGGGGTTTGATGGGCAGGGGAAGGTTCAGGGTGTGCAGACTTTCTTGACGACTGAGTCGGATGTGGGGAGAGGGATGGGAGTTGCACGATTGGTGCAGACGGAGGGGAAGTTGAAGGCATTCACGCTTTTCACTTCAATGAGAGAGCTGAAGGGTCATGAAGAGGCTACATTTGGAAGACGACCTGAGGGAGTTTCTCATGGTGGACAGCCGGGCAGAAAGAACTGGCAGGAGCGCCGCATTGCAGACGAGAACTTCGAGGATAGTGAGCCAACTGTCTTAATTCTTGGTATGTACTTGATTCTTGAGATACCCACACCAAGAAGTGAATGGGAGTGGTTCTTATTTTGCGCCTGCAGGTGCTGGCCAAGGAGGCCTCACTCCTGCTGCTAGATTAAAAATGCTCGGAGTCAGCACCCTCATCATCGACCGCAACGAGAGAGTTGGAGATAACTGGAGACAAAGATATCATCAACTCACCATGCATGATCCAGTTTGGTACGACCATTTGCCGTATATCAACTTTCCTGCAAATTGGCCCAGTAAGTATTGACCGAGAATCCCGTTTCTCTTCTATCAGCCTTATCAGTTTCCTCTAAATCGAGTATTTGCTGACCATCTAAAGTTTTCACACCCAAGGATAAACTTGCCGAATTCTTTGAGACCTATGCGAAACTGCTGGAGTTAAATGTCTGGACAAGCACTGAGATCAAAGCATCAAACTGGGATCAATCGAAAGGCCAATGGACAGTCGTTCTTGAGCGGAGAAATGAACCTGGCGTTGTCGAGACTCGCACACTTCACCCGAAGCATATCATTCAAGCCACCGGCCATTCTGGCGAGAAGAACTTCCCTTCACATATCCCAGGCATCTCGGGCTTCAAGGGCGATCGTCTCTGCCACTCATCCGAATTTACTGGTGCCAAGATGGACGGAAAGGGCAAGAACGCCATTGTCGTTGGCTGTTGCAACTCAGGACACGACATCGCTCAAGACTTCTACGAGAAAGGATATGATGTGACCATGATTCAACGTTCATCCACCTGTGTCGCCTCCTCCAAAGCTATCCTGGAGATCGGCCTTGCAGGGCTCTACGACGAGCAAGGACCTCCAGTCGAGGATGCCGACGTTGCTTTCTGGAGTATCCCAGCCTCAGTCCTCAAGTCAATCCAGATTGACGTAACCGCGGCGCAGAACAAGCATGATGAGAAAATCCTTCAAGGTCTCGAGAAAGCCGGATTCAAGCTCGACCAAGGACCAGATCGTGCTGGTCTCTTCATGAAATACTTTCAGCAGGGCGGTGGATATTATATCGACGTCGGTGCCTCGCAACTCATCGCCGACGGCAAAATCAAGATCAAGCAAGGCCAAGAAATCGCCGAAGTCCTACCCCACGGAATGAAATTCGCAGATGGCACTGAGCTCTCCGCTGATGAGATCATTTTCGCTACCGGATATAAGAACATGCGGACTCAGACGAGAAAGATCTTTGGAAATGAGTTGGCGGAGCAGGTCAACGATGTTTGGGGGTTCGATGAAGAGGGTGAGTTGAGGACCATGTGGAGAAAGACCGGTCACCCTGGTTTCTGGTTCTTCGGTGGGAATCTGGCGCTCTGCAGATATTGGTCGAGGATGGTTGCGTTGCAGATTAAGGCGCTGGAGGAGGGGATTTGCAAGTACGATGATAGATGAGAGGTGTCGGGCCTGGACGAGTCAGTGATGAGTTTGCGTTGCTGGTTGCGTTGAGCTTATTTAGATTTAATCGATGAGCAGTAGTCTACTTGATTTCCATAACTCTTGTCGATTGTGTTCAATCGACAAGCCAAGCGGGCATACGAAGCTCAGGGCACGTCACCAGCGAGCGTCATTGGAAGACCCTTAGGCGTCAGCGTCCAACATTTCACTGGAACAGACCACCAACATTTCAAAAGCAGGAACTGAGTTGGACAGTTGACTCTGAGGTAGGATATCATCGCGGAGGAAAGAGTAGGTGGTAATCACTTGATGCTTCCACAAGACAAATTTCAAATAACGCAGGCGGTTGTCACTTGATGCTTCACATCGAGAAAATTCCGGGCGGAAAACGATGAGGGTGGAATTCATAACATCGAGCTAACCAACATTAATTAGGCTGGTCCCAGAAGCATAACAATAATCCTTCAGATATGTCTCAGCAAATCTAGAGCTTGTTGATCTCATCGTTGACCATGTTGTTCATCTCGGGGTCGAGACCAGCTGGAAGGCCTTCCTTGGAGGCGAATTGGTCGATCGCTGCGTCAATATTGTCAGATTGTATTCTCTCGAAGGAAATTGGAGATCGTGGAGAGAATGGGATTGCATACCAGAATCGACCAAGGTGTCCTCAGTCTTGTCGTTGCTGCCGTTGCTGCCGGGAGTTAGATCCGCAGTGGTGGCAAGGAGAGGCGGGGAGAGCGCACGCATTGTTGGCGTTGTTATCTCCGTCATTTCCGCCCTGTCCAGTGGCGTCCTGCTCAAGCTCCTGGAATTCGTTTTCGAGACCCATGATGACTGATTGGTAGATGAGCGGAACGGAACGTTCTGCGGACACATCACCCGGTTAGCCAACGTCCAGATAAAGTTCCGCCAAGATCTGGGCACATATGCAACTCACGATTTGAATGGAATATGTCTGGATTGGAAGGGTGAGATGCAGAGCCAAGACTTAAGGGGGGTGCGCCAATACTTCTTATACCCCGCTCGCGTTGCTGTGGGGTCCTACATGAGAGCCTATGAAGCTTGTTTCTCAATCTTTCAAGTCAGGCTGGGAATCCTTGGCCAATTGCGTCAAGTTTCTGCAGCGTGATGTCTTTTGCTTCTTATCTGGGTGTGGGAGACTGGCCCGTCCCTGATTCGGATGACAGCGCCGGCGGAGAGAGGGCGAATTGGAGCTCCAATTTCAGGGTCCCCTGGACCCAAGTGAACCCTTTCAGGTAAGCGCCTCATCGCGTGCTGCAAGGCCGGCTGGATGCTGCCAAGCGGATATCTAAGTATATGAGGGGCAGATATGGGTCTCGAAGACATGTGCCCTGCTGAGCTGAACTTCTGGATCCTGTTCAATCGGGTTGGCATGGCAAGCTGCAGCAAAATGCAGCGAGCGTCATTATCCGCTGGATCCTGGCCAATCAACCCTTAATGTGCGCCAAATAGACAGATCTGGCTCGTTTGCAAGAGCTAACTGACACGGGAGCAAACAAGCTTGAGGGGGGATATGCGAAGCTACCACTGGACGGACGGAGGAGCAATGGAGGGGGGCATTTCCTTATCTTTGCTTTTCTCGAGTGGGATGGGCTGAGATGGGCAGTGAAGCAGCGCTTGCCAGGTGTTTCTGCGGCATTTACAATGATCGGACGAGCCAGAAGAGCAAGGAGGATGATGAAGGGAGGCTGAGAGAACATTGCAGTGAAGGTCCTCACTCGAGATGCTTGGCATTCAGGGGAATGTGGGGTTGCCAAGAGGAGGCTTAGGGGCGAGTCACGCGATAGGTGATGCTACAGTACCCTCTCCCCCCCGGGCCTTTATATTTGTACGTAAGAACGGTGTGCAGGTATTGGTAGTCTTCCTTGTCTGTGGCGCTGCACAGGGCAAAATATGGTCTGTGTATCAAATCTAGGGTCGCTATAGAAGGTTCAAGAAGATTTTGGGCAGTGGGGCCTCTGGATTCCAGCGTTTTCTATTCGATAAATCCCTTGTCAGATACCCTAGAAAAAGTCTCAAATAACCTTAGCCGGGGGGGGGGAGTAACGAAGAGGAGTTTGATCAGATGGTTCCAGCCCACTCACGAATAGACTAATTTAATCGCGAATACTAGACTGGATTTGCCTATAGACTGGTCTATTCGTGAATCGACCAGTCAATTTGCTCAAGACCTTTGCTTCGGTTGAATTCTCTCAGTTACTATTTTCAGGCAAAGACAGGAAGATATAAATTAATTAAATTAATAATTAGTTTGCTTTTTTTATAAATATTTTATTAATTGTTTTTATAGCAATTTTTTATTATAAGGTATTTATTAGTAAATAATAAGGCAATATAATTAATAATACGGCAGTGTGCAATTGGGCACTCGACCGCAGCTACAAAGTTTGGTGTAAGGCGCAGGGTGAAGTATCGGTCTGGGTCCAAGACTGGTGCAATATTGGCTTTTATTGCAAGCAACTGCAGAACGTCAAAAGTTGGAGAAATACGCTGAGCTACGACGTCAAATGTGTGCCTTCCAATAGTATTGTGAAGTGGGCCATTGGCTCCCGACAAACCGGGCTGAATTATAAAGAGTATTGCTCCTCGTTGGCCACATACAACATAGACAGGACCAGGACGAAAACGTATAGGATGATCATGAACTTTTGGGGGGAAATGGGCCTGAAGACACAAATCCTCTATAGCAAGATCTTGTTGAATGGACAGACGCTAATGGAGAATTTCAACGCGAACGAAGTGGATGTCACTTACGCACTCGCCCCTAAGGACACTATTCAGTACTGCGGTGAAGCTGGTTCCGCTGCTTTGATCGAAGGATATGGAGAGGCAAGTTTCGTAAAGTGGGGGTGGGGGGGGGGGGGGGGGCCGGGGAATTGATCGAATAGAAGGCGAGCGTCTTAGGAGAGGGGCGGCGGAGGAGGGAAGAATAGGAGAAGGAGATGATTTTAAGTGTATTTAAGTATTAGAAGACGGGGGATTCGTTATCAGAGCGACTCGGGACAGGTATATTTTCGGCCACCTCAGAGGGTTGTTTGTCAGGCTTGGGAGTTGCATGGACCATTGCGGTGCGGGTTGTTTGTGTCATGAACAAAACGAAGTTCCTGAAAGCTAATGCAAAGCTCGCTCCACTTCGTTTGTGTGTCATCTAGTAGTTTTGGTTCGGTGGATGACACAGTGATAGTATCTTTGAGACTACCTGGTGGATATGCTGGCACGGGACTCTTCTTGAGTAATAAGCGGGTCCTAGTCATGGTATAGATAGACTAGAGAGGATATAAGCTTGAAGTTATTGTCTCGTCCTCTCTAGTAATTTGCCTCGATCGATGAGGGTAGTATATTAGAGTAAAAATGGCCAAGTCGTACCAAATATAGGGAGGGGGGTTTAAACGGAGGGGTATTTCCTCCCCTCCCAGCAAGATCCATGCAGCCCGACCCAAACGCCGCCGCAATGCTGAGTGAAAAGACCGATCTCCCTCCTCCTTGCCTCAGAGTTCCGTGTTCCCTCCTCCCTCCCTCCCTCCCTCCCTCCTCAAGCACAAACCCAACTCCCATTATACACCCCTGTCGTACACCCATGGCTCCTCAACCGGAAATGCGTCGTCACGCCCACAATCGCCAGCATCGCCGCCAGCATCAGCAATATCGCAACCGCGAACAGGATAAACTTTCGCCGGCTCTCACTCTTGTAGTTCCGCCGGGACTCGGTGTAGTTCGATTCGGATTTGGGGAGGTCAGATTGTGGCGGCGTGTAGTAGATTGATTGCGAGGAAAGGGAGCGACGGGCCCATTTTGACTCGGACACTTCTGGGGCGGGGGTAGAGAGGTATAGTGTTTGTGGTGCGGGGATGTGTAGGAGTCGTTGGTCGAGGGTGAGGTTTGATTGTGAGTGTGAATGCGAGTGTGCTTGTGAAACATGGTACGCTGGTGGTGGGAACGTCGGTAACTGTTGGCTGTTAATTTGTCGCGCCCCCGATTTTCGGGGGGAGGGGTCACTAACCGAGTGATCCATTTGTAACTGTCTGTCGCTGAAAGTAACTTCGGATTCAAAATATATCTTGAAAACAATTGGAGTCGGAATATGGTCAAACAGATACGCATGACTCTCATCATTTCAAAGGCACGCATGCGCATTAAGTGTCCTCCTCGTACACGCGCCGCATGCGGCCGTGGCTGAGAATTCTCACCACCAACCACGGGTCCGCAGTCAAGGAGCGCAGCCCGCCAACCACAACCACAACCCTGCATTCACGGCCAGGAGACTGCGGATGGGTAAATTTCGGGTCTGATGGATGGGGAATGTTCGGATTCAGCCTGGGGGGCCCCTTGCACGGTTATGGAGGGATGAGTGAGGTAGGGCTGAGCTGCGTCCGTGCTCGTACCTAGTTTGACGTGAGTAGCTAAGGGAGTCTGTTTTTGGAATGAAGGGCTATTTCGGAAAATTTCGGTCGCGAGTGGAGAGTTGAGGATTAATCATGATTTGATTTGATTTGATTTGATTTTTAAACTGTAGTAATTGGGAAGTGCTTGTCTTCGCTTTGGTGAAGTCGTAAATTAATTGAGCGTCGTGGCGAAGCAAGATCTTGAAGCCACTTTTCGTAGCTGTAGTATTTTTTGCAAGTACATTCATTTCTACTACAGAATATCGGCGCTTGCATCCAGAAACATTTGAGTTCTCGAGAGTGCAGTGCCTTGCGACTGGGCCTTGATTCTGGTTGCAGAATGTTGTTGTTGCTTTCGGACTCCGAAGACCTTCATAAATACGACCGGACAAATAAGTCTGTTAAGCTTGTCCGCCATTGCACTCATATGACATTCCCAACATACGCATACGCTGTGCCTCGTTGCCTCGGCGTTGCAAGATTTGGGGACTGGTCGTGTGCTTCCCGCCGTGCTGGTGTCACAGGTCGATGTCAACCCCACGATCGGCAACTTCCATGCATCCTTCTCGAGTGCCTTGCGGCATTTCCAAGGGAAGTTATGCATCGTGTGGCCTTTGTAGAATTGTTCCTTGGGTAGGAAAGTCGGTGATCCAGCTGATTCGGCGAAGTGTCGAAACGATATGAGTGTTGTGGTGTTGCGAAAGAGCGGCGTGAATGGCGTAGATGGTCAGAAAGTAAAGAGGCTGCATCACTGCAATCTTCTTCTAAGAGACTCTAGACTGGCGTGGCCTCATTTCGTAGGCGTGACTGTAGATGTTGAGTGTTTGATGACTCGAATAGGGATGTGATATTCGTGATCTCGTCCCGAGTATCAAGGGAACTATGCTCCTCGGCTGGGAAAGTTAGGCTAAGACTTGTTGCATATGCTAGAGTGAAGGTACCTTTACCTACAAAGGGGCAATTAAACATAGCCTGAGATAGTTCCCGAATTCACTTACTCCCTGGGGAGAAGTTTCTCTCGACGCTGACGACATTTCAATGCCTTTCGCCGTCGCTTTGTATCGAGTCACAATTTTGAGGAAGGAAGAGCAGATTTTCCAAATGTAGTAGCTTCAAACAAAAATTTCGAAAGATTATGAAGCCGACGAGCTTTCAACTTTTTTTTTCTTTTCGAAAGAAGAGCTTTGATCTCGACCCAGCCAGGACGAGCCGGGAAGGGTAACTGCCGCTTGGAAAAAACGATTTAGAGACGAGAGATCCCGCCAAACATGAAAAAAGGAACTTCTTTTTGTGGCTTGCGAAGTCGGCACCTTCCAAGACGGACTTTTCCCAGCCACACACACAAGGTAAATTCCAACAACTCCTCGTTCATGCAAATAGCCGTTGCGGGGCCGGCTTCTCTTGAGTGCCCACCCACATTGATATGTCCGACATGTCGGCATTCAGCAAGCACGCAATCCTGTGGGTATCTCCTCCAGGGGATATCTCGTATTCTCGTACCTAATTGTTCCTTTTTTCGATGGTGCAGCTATTCCCTTTCCGGTTAGCCGAGGCGGTAGATCCCGCTACGGTAAGCGAGGTTCCCCCCTATTCTGAATTGCCGCGCTCTTCGTATATGCACTTTGCGATCTTGCATAAAGACAACTGTGCAAGAATGATGAATACGAGTGCTTTCGGGGTTTGTTTTTCTCGTTGAAAGGTGCGCAATTTTGATCGATAGGAGGATATACTCACCGCCACTGTCTCGCTTCCCCCATTCAATGATCAACGCCACACTGTCGGTTTTCTACTGGTAGTTGCGCAATATCACGTTACACCACGCTTAATTATTCGTGAAGTTGATCGGCGCTCAAGGCGTTCCTGGCCACAGGCCTGCTCGACCTATTTCCACACTACAGATTCGCCAGGGGGTAACAATGGACGGGATGGATAGTAGGCTTCGCAATGTTGCTATATTTTCAGAAGCCATCAATGCTAAACAGGAAGGTAGGAACCAGCCTCGTAGAGTTCAGGGTAACGGCTTTTTGATCTTAACTAGTAGCTGGGGCAGGGGGTTTGTTTCCTTTGCTAGCGGTGTGTTGTTGCATTTTAATTTCCTCCACTCTCCTGAGGAGAGCGGACTACACTTGTACGCCTTCCTGTGGGGTGGGGATCTCCGTAGCAACCTGGACTGCTCGCTGTACTTTTGTGATCCCAACACAGAACCTGAGGCAGCTGATTGAGTATAGAATGCCAAAAATAAAAATGAAAATAAGAAAATACAAAATAATAACTATCATTATCGTTGTGCGTCAGCTCGCCAAGCCGACCCAAGCTACAGCACTTTTAACTCCACAGACAACGTCTTTTGACGACGTGTTCTCGGGCCGCGACGATCCAGGGGCTGGGAAATGCAGGGCTGAGTAAGTATGAGATGTGGCTAACAAGTGGTGCCAAGAGACGCGCCTGCGACTAGGTGTTTTATCGGTGTGGCTCCTTCCGTCAGCCTTAACCTGCAGTAGAAATGAAACATTGCGAACAAGCGGAGAGATACTTCGTTCACACACGAATCTATCTCCTGGGAAGACGCGAGTACTGAACAATAGAGTAATGGGAGTCAAAAACAGCAAGTGGAGGCCGAGAGGTCCGCATTTCATGACCCTCGAGAATGAAATGGACTGAGGTACTTTGTCGTCGGAAGCAATCATAAATCATTCTGGAGTGCTCACTGGACAACCGTCAACGCAAGTACATTGGGTCACATCGTTTTGAAGAAAGTCAATTGAGAGAGTGGGGGGAAGCCTTAAGTCAAGACCCTCATTGGTCTCGGTTACGAAGTCAAGCGCTGCCCACTGCCGAGACCCATCACCGCCGATTCGGAGTTTGACGGTGTCCCGAGACCTGCGAAACCCGACGGCCCGCCGTCCGGGAAACAAAGACCGACGAAGTTTCCAAGCGGTGCAATTGTGGTGGCGGACGTGGCGTGAAGTCAAGGAAGGTCTAAGAGAAGTAGGTATGCAAAGTGATTATTGAAGAGACGCTTTTATGCAAATATGCTCTGCATTCAGCACGGGGATGCCGGGGAGAGCTCCCGGCATCGTCATTTTGAAGAGGAAGGTGCGGTTTGAGACATCGGAAATTACCCAATTCAAATTCCCGTCTGGATTACATTTCGAGAGTCGCGGCTCGGGGCCCCAGCGACCAGTAGGCGGGGAAGGAAGAATCCAGGCAACGCGGCTAAAACTGCCATGTCCTCCTCCACGCGGCTGGGACAGGACTCTATATTTGTACTACATTATACCAGCTGAAAACCAGACGTTGTTCGTATTAGAGCTAATCTGAAACATCTGACGCTGCGTACCTCTCGAACTCTAAGTTAGAAATATTTCAGATCGTCTTGCGAGGAACCAATTTTTGGGATTTTCCGCCTCGTATCCTCCCCGTCTATTCGTCTTCTAATTACAGCTCATCTGCAGCTTCCAATAAACTATCGACAATCCAGCTTTCGAGGGAGAATCCTAGTCATTAATGACGCCGGATTAGAGTTTAGCTTGCCTTCTTTAAGCCACTTCTAGAAACAGGCTCTGTAATACTTCCCCCCTGATTGTGGCTGAGGGCCCCGTAGCCCTTTCTCAGTGAGCCGACCACTCTCTCAAGCGGGCCGACCGATGGTTGCCACAATGCGCCGCTAGTGCGGGGGAACCGTTCAAACAGCCAATAGGCTTTCGGAAGCTGCTTGGAGCTGGGCGTCCACGTGAGAGCGGTTGAGCGGTCGAGCGCTCGAGCGGCCGGCCAGCATCGCTCCAGCAATCGCCGAGGCGCACGCCATCTCTACTACCCTGCCGTGCCTGCCTGTGCCCGCCCGCCTGTCCGTTCTGCCTGCGCTCTGCACGCTCTGCACGCTCTGCCTGCGCTCTGCATGCTCTGCCCACTTTACGCGTTGGTCCTGGTTCACCCACATCAGCGGGACAACAACCATTATTGACTGCTTGCTGAGGTAAACATCGTAGTAAGGCCCCGATCGCTTTCACCGTTGTCAATCAAGGCGGATGTTAAATCTACTGGTCCTGCCCGGAAGTGCGCGTGTTCTTCTCGAGCCTCGAGCAGAACATCGACGCATCAGACTCTGTGGCACCACGTTTTCAATGAAACAATGGCCACTGCTGGCTCCAGTCTGGTACATCGACAACGCGCGAAGTATCAGAGATCACGGGCAGTAAAATCGAGAGTTCGCTCGGGCTGCGTGACATGTGAGTCTCACTCCTCTGTATTTGAACAGACACTCGGGTGCTGTATACGTCAGGAAAAGGCTAACCGATATCTAGGCAAGTGCGTATTGAAGCCGGGGCTAATTTCAATCTCCCCCTTGACTGACGAACTCTTACAGGATACGACACGTTAAGTGCGACGAGAAAAAACCAGTTTGTGGTTCGAGCTCCCCGATTCTCTCTCTCATCTAACTGCTCTCTGAATGCTTTTCTCTCTGCTCAGCACCCCCAAACACCTCACAAAGGGGCCTTTTCCTTCAACTTCACCAAAGGGCACCCTGAAATGGGAGATAACTGACTGTTCCACCTTCCAGACAGATGTGCAAACGCTGGCTATGAGTGTGATGGATATTGCTACAACACTCTGGCACGAAAATCTTCATCGAATCCGTTTCAACCTGCTGGAACCAATATCAAGAACCCGCGTGTCCCCATACCAAGAGCAAAGAGTCTTACCAACTCCGAACTTATTGTACAACCATCAGCAGGCCCAAGATTCGAGTCCGAGATAGAGCATCGATGCTTCCTCGTCTTCCAGGACAACGCCGCTTCCCAGCTATCAGGATTCTATGATTCTTCAGTATGGGACCGCGTCGTCCTTCAGGCCTGCCATGAGGAACCATGGGCCAGGAATGTAGTCGTGGCTATCGGAGCTCTCCATCACCATCGGACACTAAGCACCTCACCCGCTCGTGGACCTGGAGAGGGAGAGAGGGAGAGAAAGAGTCACTACCTCTTCGCACTGCAACAGTACGGGACAGCACTGGGACAATTAAGAACCATCGCAGGACAAGAACTTCAGTCAGAGCCTCGACTTCGACACGCCTTGATCGCCGCCCTTCTTACAACATGCTTCGAAACTTACATCGGCGATCAAGCCGGAGCCATCGCTCAGGCGAAGGTCGGCATAGACCTCCTACTCAGGTGGACTAAACAGAAAGATCCTGCAAACGACTCGTTGGATGAGTGGTCTCGTATCCGGCGCGTTGCAGCTCGATCTCCTTACCTGGATGAGGGTCTTCTAAGTGCATTCCAACGGCTTGACTATCATGTCCTACTATGCAGAGGGGCTGAGGATGGCCGGTGTCATCCTCAATCGTATCCTTCCGCCCACCAGCCGTTTACATCTATCCTCGAAGCCTGCGACTTCTGGGATCTAGTGATGCGCCGCCTCGTATTCTTTTCCTCCGTCGGCCCTGTCTCACAGAAACCTATTCCGGGAAAAAACGAAAATACCACTATAAGTCGAACAAAGGGGGAAGTCGACCCACATCCTATGGAAGCCGAGCAACAACGCTTCAAGACAGCATCGGAGCAGTTCTTTCGCTATTTCGATCCCATTTTTAAAGACTCTCGACAGAGACCCGGAACGAAGGAATACATGCTTGCCAACCTCGTCATGATCAGAGCTCTAAATTGCCGTTCTAACCTCACTCGAAAGCCGCCCGAAAGCGAGATGTACACTAATGTCTTCTTACAAGACTACATGCTCATGATCGATCTTGCCCGCGACCTGATCGACAACGTAAACAAAACGCCAAAGAAAGCAATTTTCAATTTCGAAATATCCTTGGGCATTTCTCTCTTTCATATTGCGTCTGCATGCCGGGATCCAAAAGTTCGCAGGTCAGCTATCAGCCTGTTGACCCAATTCCCAAATCCCGTAGCATGGTATGATACATCGGTCGCTGCGAAAATTGTGACGTGGATAGTGCAAGAGGAAGAGAAAGGCATGGTGAATGGACACATACCCGAAATTGCGAGGATAAAACTCCACAGGCATGTGACGGCACCACACAAGCAATGGGCCAATCTTTACGTCTCGAAAATCGTTTGGATCGATGGAAATGCAACAAGAGAAATGCTCCCTCCAGTGCAGATACCATTGTAACATTGCCTCCAGAGTGTCTTGGTGTTGGGACAGGATGTTTTGCGGGGGCTGGTTTTTGGAGAATTCGGCGTTTATTGCACGTCACTCTGACTCGAGAGGGTTGAGCATTTACACTGGCTGGGGTAATTGAATTCAATATGACGGCGTAACGCATTGGGTCGGGCAGAAAGTATTCGGGAGGAGCGAAGGAAAATATTTCGGAGCAAGTTCTTGTGCCATGGCTTGGACCAAAAAAAAAAGGGATTCCCTCTGTTTCTCCTCAATGATTTGTAACGAAGTTGAAAGCTTAAATATGGATAATTCCAGATGATTTCCGAGTTTTGACATATGATGAGGAAACTGGTGACTATCCAAATTCCCTGCACAGACTGGACTGGCAGACTTCCACAAAGAAGCCGGGATCTTCCATGGAAAGTTTTAACACTGGCTCCTTTAATGGCCGCATGTCAGTCAACCATTTGTGGAACGAGAGTCGGTAGTGGAACAGAGTTGTACTTGAGCTAATCGGCGAAAACAGGTAAGGAGCAGCTCTGGATTGTGTGGTGAGCTTTGTGTAACTTCTGTGCCCTGGTCAGAACACCACATTCTGTTTTTCCTTCGGGCCACTAAAGTCGTCGTATTGATTCAGTCATCTGTTCGGTATCAAGTTTTCATTCGTCGTGTCTGTAGGCAGGATTTGGCTCTGGTCCGTCTTGACTCTTGAGGAATCTCGGATTCTACGCTGGCTTCTTCTGCCTCCCCGGTTACTTCAAGCTCGTGGTGAACGTCTGGCTCTCTTGAATCATTTCTGTGGACCACTTCTCAGCATTTCATGACCATTATGAAAGCCCTGGCGCGCAACTTTGGTCCGACCCCATTCTCTTTGTGACCAGACATCAATTTTAGAGTTCGCTTTCTGGTATATAGCGGTAGTTCCTGGTGCAGTTGGTTAAATGGGTATGGGGAAGACGGAGGAAATTTGATGGCTTTGGTTTTGACTTCACGATGAGGTGATGGTACACTGAGGTTTTTGCTGTGTGCGACTCGTTTTTGATATGGGAGAGGGTGATCTGACCCGCGGGTTTGTTCCAACCAGCATTCCTCAAGTGTTGAGTCTTCTGGTTTCCAAGACAATTGATTAGGTTGATAAAAACACTTGTTTCAAGAGCGTGGACGTTGGCAATTCAATGTTTGACCGAGAGGAGTCAGAGTCGTCAGAAGGGTGTTGGCAGCTTTGTTGAGGATGAAAAGATCACTCCAGGTCAGGAGAGCTACTCCGCCGTAGGGATGGCTTAATTGAGCATTTAGCTTGACCATTATTATACAATTGAATATAATGATATATTGACTATTATGTAATATGTTAAATGACTCTAGGGGGTAGAGTTCCCAATTAGGCTAGCCTCTTATCCTAGCTACTAGTAGT
Organism: Hyaloscypha sp. PMI_1271; assembly: GCA_021399465.1. Lineage (NCBI taxonomy): Eukaryota > Fungi > Ascomycota > Leotiomycetes > Helotiales > Hyaloscyphaceae > Hyaloscypha > Hyaloscypha sp. PMI_1271. The sequence continues at coordinate 800,048 of JAJTUS010000003.1, read as the reverse complement.
ACTACAGGCAGGCTTAATAAGCATACAAATTCACATATTTTTAATACTCTCCTTCCTAACTAGTACTAATTAATCGACTGCTAATTTATGACTATGCTGCCTTTAACTAATATTCATGACTTATTACTTGATTAAAAGGACGATTTGGTTGAGAATAATACAGTTAGCGAGGACGACAATGAGATAGACCGGACAGATATTAACACTGTTAATAAAGAAATCCTAGCTACTAAAGGAGACGTCGAGGAAACCTAAATATATATCCTCACGCTTATTAGCTGTCTGATTTTGCTCTCATGTGACTATGTTTTACATTAAAAAGTACTAATTGTACATCAATTATGCATATAACATTTGCCTTGATGATTATTGTATAATTAAGGCCAGACCATTATTGATTAATCAAATCGTTAAATTTAAGGCATCCCTCCTCTGCTGATTCCAACTAGGAGTGAAGTAATGAATTGATCTGAACCCGCTCTCAATTCTCAAAGCCCGAGCCAGTTTGGCATTCGTCGTCTCTGCGACAGACATCCCTTTCCATTACCGTTCAAATTGTTCGAGGCCAGCCTGCAAAGACTCAACACCTCCTCGTGGTGCAGGTTGTTAACCTGTATCTCTCCGGAGCACAGGGCCAATATTGGGTCAAATCGACCTGCTATCCTCTGGCACACGGCATACCTATCGATCCTCTGGGCATTGAAGCTTTTCACGCGCCCCCTCGACCCTCGAGTGACGACGAATATTGCACCCCATCCCACACTCGACGTTAGGAAGCGGTACCCTGCTTAGTGAATCGATACCAAGATACGAAACACTGTCAACACAACCTCCAAAGAGCGCCTCGCACAGAGTCGGCCTCCGAACACGGCATAACACGGAGGGATATGAATAGGTTCTAGCCTACGGTCACATACGGGCAAGCGGGGAGGAAAGGTAGGACTCGGAGGAGGGTTCCCGGAGTAGAAGAGACTATAACGAGACTGTACCCCACTGGGAATGGAGTAAAGGGGACCGGAAGAGGAAACTGTGTTTGACACAAGCCACAGATGGAACCTCCCCGAGTAGTTCTCAGTTGCTAAGTATTGGAACTGCCTAGCTGAGGTTTTCGCGGTTTACCTTGGCTCTGGAGTATAAACCGCGGTTGGTACACCCGAGGGAGAGTGTACCCAAATGGGGGTCAGTTTGGTCACTACACAAAGAAGGCACATCTATATAAGGGAGGATAGCTCCATGCGACTTTGATTTAAAGTCGCCTTGTTGCACATAGTTGTGTCTTACATGCTAAATAAGCGATAAAGGACAATAAACTGGAATTCAAATATATATTGTTTGAGGGCTGCGGAGTCTGTTGGCGAGTAAAAGGCCAGAAAGATACTTGAGGCTTGGTGTTTTGTCAGATTCATTGTCTTCGTCCTTTTCAATCGCACCGAGCCCAATTTTCACTGGTAATAGTGTCCTTGTTGGCTTGCAGGCCACCGAGCAGTGCGTCTTAAAAGGGTGCTGTACTTTATCTTGGAACCCTGAGGAATGTACCTATGTGTGTGACCACACAGAGCGAAGGGGTCGATCGATCTCAACGATGAGTCCATGAATGATATCAGACAGATTCTCCAAGGATGTGCCCCGGAGCTTGGTATATTGTGTAGTGTGTTCTCTATTGGCGGCAACCGGCGGTGGAAGGATGGGTGCGGCGGGAGATCCGAGTGAGATGAGTGATGCTTGAAGACTGTTGCTGAGCACTTCATAGCCTAGGAGGCGGGGGTGCTAGAGATTGTGGGTGCGCTGACCCAAAATGGTGAGTCAGTTTTGATCTACATTCCTTCTGGTTGAACACACTTGCTTCAAATTTTGGCATTTTTCGTGGGAAGCAGTTTGAGACTTGAGGTGGCAGCCCGAATGTACGTCGAACCAGGCGTACAATCAGATTTGACCTGGACAGAGCTGATCGTGGTTCACATCATGCCAGCAGCGTATGCTATGATGAGAGAGAATGGACGCCACGACCCCAGAGCGGAACGAATATGAGCACCGGTATAAAGACAATCAGGTGGAAGGCGTTCTGCGGGATCCGATTGAGAAGGAGAAAGGACTATGGGACCGATCCGTGGATCCAGCGGATAACCGGGTCAACGGCGAGCCATCCTACCGCGAGGATCAAGTCGCCCTTATGTGGTATACCGGTACATTCAAGGACGAAGCATTAGAACTGTCGGTAGAGCGTATCCAGGTCGACGATAAGACTGATATCCCGTACATTGACAATCCGGAAAACTCCCTTCTAATTAACGTTCGCCCTAGGTGCGACTACCTCGGAGCATCGTGGCTCTACAGAAAGATCAACCTCTCGTCTTGGTTCCCAGTAGATGTACATCCAGACTGGATCCCCTTCGGAGACCGCCATGGCTGGGGTAACGCCTTTCAGCCCCGGTATGCCTTCTTGGACTACTGGACGGCATTTCAAAAAGGACTTACCTCATTTCCAACTCTCTCTCTCTCTCTCTCTCTCTCTCTCTCTCTCTCTCTCTCTCTCTCTCTCTCTCTCTCTCTCTCTCTCTCTCTCTCTCTCTCTCTCTCCGCGCTCCCTCTCCCTCTTTCTCTCTCTCTTTCCTTGTCAAACATCTCTCTCCTTGTCAAACATCTCTCTTTACTCTCCTCTCTCTCACAACGCGCCTCAAATCCGCCGTACGCCACCCCACTTATCAATAAACCACCACTGGGCCTCGCAGTTTCAGTATTGGGACTAGCAGAAGTCTCCAACTCAACGCTTCGCACCTGTTGGAAGGAGTGTTAGGGTTGCGGTTCACACCTCTCAAAATTGAAGGTGGAGTGTTCGGGATGGAGCGTGACTGAGTATGTGAATTTTGAGGGGGTGAGGCTCTGCAGGACAGGGTGTGACTTGGGCGAGGTGGCGTGGTGCTCGAGGTGAGGCTGGCATTGGCTTGGGTGAGGTTTGGCTGATGAGAGAAGTACATCGTCGATGAGTTAACGTGAAATGTGAAAATGGATGTCGAGAGGAAGAGAAAGTTTGAGAACAGAGGAGATGAAATTGTTGAAGAGTTGCATGAGCAATTTGGCCGCCCTTGAGGAAGCCGTGATCCTTCATTCCCAGAAGCGACGTGGGTGGTGTACCGGATTAAGGGGGAAGGAGCGAGGTGGGCGTGTCACGTGCTGTCAGATCAACGGCCTGATGGGTAACAAAAAATGCATTAATGGTGATGATTTTACTTGGGGCCGGTTGATTAGGTCCAGGAATGGTGCTCATATCTCTCCTTCGCATCAAAAAAGAAATTTCAGCAACATCAATGTTCCAGCAAGACAGTGAGTCTAATCAGTAGGAAGGCGCCTGCTTTTCGGCATATGACTCCCCAACAAAAGAAACGATTGATGATAAACAAGAATTCTATTTCGTCTCTATAAAAAAAGGAAGCGTACTCCCATTCTAGAAAATCTTTCTCTTCTCTATGTCTCTTCTCTTGTCTCATGTTACTTCTTCGGCGCTCCTGGCCGTCCTCCAAATCCCCATCTTATCTGGTTTGCGACATTGATCTGGATGCTCAAATCCTCAGCCCAAGCCCAAACGAGTCCGGGGTTCTTCTGAAACATGCGTCCAACTGCAATCAAGTCCAATTCCTCACTCCCCATACTCTGTTCCCCCTCCCCACTGATAATCGCCTGTGCCTGCTTGCCACTTGTGATCGTTCCCACCGCACTAACAAGCAGCTTATCTCCCACGGCCTTCTTGATCGTCTTCGCAAATCCAGCTTGGTATCCCGGGCCTCCCTTGATTTTCTGTGCAGGGCTGTTGCCAGCAGACGAGACATCGAGTAAATCGACACCTTTCTCCGCCAGCAGAGAGGCCAGCTTCGCCGACTCTTCCACAGTCCAAGACTCCTCCCCGCTATGCTCAAGCCAGTCCGTCGCACTGAGCCTCAAAAACAATGGCATGCTCTCCGGCATCTCCTTCCTCGAAACTTCCACAATCTCCAGCGTAAGACGCACTCGATTTTCGAAACTGCCTCCATACCTATCAGTCCGTTTATTGCTGACCGGACTCAAGAAGCTATGCAGCAGATAGCCATGAGCGTTGTGGATTTCAATCACATCAAAGCCCGCCTTAACCGCCCTCTTAACCGCTGCCCCCCAAGCCTTCTTCAGCTCCTCAATATCGGTTAACGACAATTCTTTCGGCGTAGCATGATCTTCGTTATACGGAACCGCACTCGGTCCCCTAACATTGCTCGGCCAACCGCCAACCTCCTCCGTCGCCAAAACATCCATACCCAGCCACGGTGCAACCGTGCTCGCTTTCCGTCCCGCATGTGCGATCTGGATAGCAATCTTCTGGTTCTGGGAATGGGCGAACTCGACGATTCTTCGGAGGCCATATTCGCCTTCTACGTGCTTGTCGCTCCAGATCCCGATGTCCTGAGGCGTGATCCTCCCTTCGGGAAGAACAGCAGTAGCTTCGATGATCGCCAGGCCTGGACCCCGCGAGATGATACCACCGAGATGAGCCATATGCCACGGCGTCAAATGCCCATCTTGAGCTGAATACTGGCATAATGGAGACAACATGATGCGATTTTGGAGCGTCAAACCTCGGATTTTAAGAGGTTGGAAAAGTTTTGGGATAGGCTTGCCATCTGGTTGAGGATCTGATGCAGTACCAGAGGGGGGCTCTTGGGCAGGCGTGAAGTAGGGAATCTGGATTGCATTAGTGAAGCCATTGGGAAAAGGGGGAGGAGACATACACCTGGTGCGGCTTTGTTGGGCATTCCTTTACGGTGGGTTGTCTGCCCGTTTTTTTGGGGGAGGGCGTGGTGAGTTGACATTTTGGGGTGAATTGAAAGATGGCAAGCAGGACGAGGTGCTGAAACGTTAATTAATGAAGGGGAAGAAGTAAAAAGTGAACGGTTACTGCAGGGCGGTTGAATCTATAAGTACCTTGCGGGTCGATGGCGTCACTGGAAAATAGTGTAGCAGATGGCTGATTTCACCAACGCTCCAAGAGACTCGGCAGATTTGAAGGAAGTCTCATGAAACTACACTTATAAACTGATTTGAAATCCTAAATTGCAATGCAAGCTTAAGTTTCGAGCTCGATTTATAAGCTGAAAAGAAAAAGTCGAGATATCCAGGACAAGCCCCGTGGAAGGCGTGGTAGGGTAACTTGAATTGAAAAAGGGTGGATATTCCTACCTTATCCCCGAACCGAGAAATGTCCGAACGGTGAAGTCGAGTCAGGAGAGCATTATAATAAAGTATGCGCTTGCACAGAAAAATTTGAAGCGCACATAACGATCTGCGAATGAACTAGCGGCCACATTCACATTAGAATGCTATTCGTCTATGGTGAGAAACTTTTGAGGTGTGCTTCCTGTCAAAAATGTGCTTCTGACCAGTAGCCACTCAAAAAGCTTGCCCAAAACAGTCGCCCATTATTAATACGGTCTCTCTATAGACTTTCACGATATCCGGAAGAGTGACTACATGATCACTTCATTGGCAACATCCTAGTTCTGTCAGCAGAGTGTTAACTTTAAGGTGTGGAAATCTTACCCTCTTCAATTCTTTGAATGGCAGGCAGACGCAATTCTGCACTCTGACCTCATCACCAACACCACATTCCTTTCCAAGGATAGTGATGCTCTGAACTTTGACTCCGTTCTTCACGATGCTTGTTGTGTGACTGTTGACAGGTGTGGGTGTGCCTTCAACACGAGCCCAAGCACCGACTCTGCTGTTCCAGCCAATGATGGCATACAGAATGCAAGCATCGTGCTTGATCTCTACATCCTCCAGCACAATTGCTTCCTTGATTCTGACACCAGCACCGACTGTGACTCGAGGGCCGATTGAGACATTCGGTCCAAGCTTAGCTGTAGGATCGACGTGTGCGGTTGGGTGGATGAAGACAGGAGAGAGGATGTTTGCAGATGGTTTGGCCAATTCCTTAGATCCAGTCTGCATTGCCTTCTGCAGATAGAGAGCATTGGCTGGAACGGCTGAACCTGCCGTCTTGATCTGTCTCCAGAAATCCTTGGTCTCGTAGACGAAGAATTGCTTGCTATCTGCCAAATCACTCAATATGTCCTGTTCCAACCGCAACACTTCGTTCTTGGCCTCTTCTTCATCGTCTTGGAAATAGGAGGATTCGAGATTCTCGGAGGAGGGGTAGGAGACGAGTCGAGGTCGGTCGGTCCGCTTCTTGATCGCGCTTCGAATGGAGGGGAAGATGCATTCGGTAGAGAAGAGGTAGACACCGCAGTTAATGAGGTTCGAAATATGGGATTCGGGCTTTTCGACGTAGTGGAGAACTCGGCGGGTGTGGGCGTCCGAGACAATGCATCCAAAGTTACTGGCAGCATCCTCACTGACCCGCGTGCCAAGGATGACAGCCTCTGCATCCTTGTCCTCAAAGAGCTTGAGCATGTCATTCAATGGGAATGAGCAGCAGACATCCGCATTGAGGACGAAGAAGCGTTCAGGCTTGCCTTTCAGAATGGCATCGCGGAAATGGTATAGTCCTCCAGCAGTGCCCAGTGCTTGGTATTCGCGCAGGTATACAATCTTGATTTGTGGAAATTCCGTCGAGGCGTCTTTGATGAAGTCACGGAAGACAGATTCATCGTAGTAACCGATCATGCATACTTCTTGAATGTGGGGAACCTTTGCGATGGCGGTGAGGCAGTGCCAGATGATGGGATGGCCAGCAACTTCGAAGAGGGGCTGCAACCAGGTTGTTAGAATTTGTTTCTCTTTGGCAGATTAAGTAAGTCTCTTACCTTTGGCAGATCCAGGGACAATGGTCTGAATCGAGTTCCTCTTGAGGGGCCACCAACCTGTTTACTCCAGTCAACGTTGCCCCTTTTGGGGTGTTTTCATTGCAGAAACCCACCAGAATGACAGCCTTTGTCGCAGCAGATGCGCCATTTGCTTTCTCTCGGTGAGGGATCTGGAGAGACATTGCGATGAGATTTGGAACTTTGTTTTGGGTGATCTGGCTGGAAATGCAAACGGCAACTTGACCTCGTGAACTTCTTGATCATGGCGCGGAACAAGCCGCCAAATTGCATCTCTCCTGACAGGGATTTGACACCAATGAAGCGATCACGTGAAAGACATTGTGAGAAAAACAAAAAATGGTTATGAAGCTTCGATCTTCTTCTTGCTCTCATTCTGCTCTTCGTCTAATTGTGATATGTGAGCGCAAGGCCCAAGTCTGGATATCGCGTTCATGGTTGGAGCCCTTGCATGTCGTGTGTCGCGCGCTCCGTTAGATAGAAGGACAGATGAGGGAGTTTGCTGTGCAGTGCCAGCGATCCAAGAGGGGAGGCCCATTTACGACCAGGACTCAAGTGAGTTTGCACAGAGACAGCCCCCGTCAATTGTTTCCTATTCAGATGTGTGTGGCAACTGATGGTGACCGTGCGAGGGCCTAAGAATCAGGCCAAGCCAGCCATTTCATTGCTCCTACAGCCGTGGTGCAGTTTTTCACGCAGAGTCGTGAGTCTTGCGTACAAAATGGGTGCAGTCGGCTGGTGGTGTTGTGAAAGTTTGCTCACTTGAGGTGCAAGCCCTCCGCGACACACCGCCCCTCTTCTGCAGGCCCTAGCTGCCCCGTCTCATTTTCAGGTCGATCAAGGTTCCTCACAGCTCTCCCGAGGGCTCACGTTTGCAGATGCGCTTTTGCTGGGCCACCGCGCAAAGGCTCATCCTCGCTTGTTCTTTGTAGAGTGCCGCGAGGGAAGCAACGAGAAATTGAGAAGAAGCATCTCCCGACCGACGGGCCCTGGCCGCAGATGAAGACAAAGGGGTGTTTCCAATTGGGTATGGAGTCCCATTCTCAAGCATGCACTTTACGCGTTTGCCTTCCTTGATAAATGCGGCCGAGGAAAAGGGAATCAATTGGGTTGAAATCAATGAATTGGACGCGATGATCTTCCAGCCCGTGGGATCTCGCGTTTCTGGGGCAAGTATAAAGTGAAGTTCCGGCCTCAAGAGGATGAGGCTGCGCTGTGACATGCCTTGGTTTTTGTTAGGCACTCGCCGCGATATTCACTTAGCACCCACATTTTCTCCTCTTCCCATCGAGTCAACCCCTTGACGAGTTTGCTTTCCTATCACACATCAACCAACTACAAGATTCACTTTCCGCCTGCCATCATTGTTGAATCGGGGTCACTTTGTCTGTACATCCCTCGCTTAACTCGCCTTTGCGTCCTTTACTTTATCTGGCGACCTCAATTCAATTCCAATCTCGTCCACTTCCGCCATCGTCGTCCTCCTTCTCCACCACCATTGCCCTCATTTCTCGAACTACCGAGGAGGGTCTTTGCTTCTATCTCTTGCGATTACGACTCGCGCGTTCTCTTCTGCCGTCGTCACTGCCGACCTTGCGCAGTGTTGTCTTTGCAGAAAGCAATGGCTCCAGGTGCTCGACGTGTCAAACGTGAGTCCACGGTCGCATATGGCGGTCTTGTCACACCGGACGAATCGTTGTACAGTGCTGGTACCAACACTCCTAAACAAGAGATTGATTTGGAATCCTTCTCTGACGTTCTTGAAGACCCATTTCAAGGAATGACTCAACACGACGGCTTGCCCGCGGACGAAGGTTATCAGAGTACGCAACGCCGTTCAGGTTTGTTCCCACAATTTCCGATTCGACTTGAAAATCTCTAATTCACTCCGTGGCAGTTTCCGTCCGTACATCTCGACCTGTAAAGTCCTCCCACGACCCTCAGCCCGAATCACACCCTGCCTCAATGGCAGAACCGGCACAGACACAAGGCCTTGAACTTGTCGGTCAGAAAGTCAAGATTCTTGTCGACGCGATCAGCGAATTGCGTAATTTTGGCCTTGATCATGTCGTTCAACTACCCGAGCTTGTCCTTGTCGGCGATCAAAGCGCTGGCAAGTCCTCATTGATGAGCGCCTTAACTGAAGTGCAATTGCCGAAGGACCAAGGCATTTGTACCAAGTGTCCGGCCAATATTAAAACCTCGCCATCTGATACTTGGACCTGCCAGGTTTCGCTCCAACAGTACTACAAGTACATCTCCCCTGGACCACGAGGTGTCGAATCGAGACACGTGACTAAGGCTCGCCCCTTCCCCCCCTGGGTTGAGCAGGTTCTCGAGGTTAAGAAGTTCAAGACTATCACCAATAAGTCTGAACTCGAAGAGGTGATTAAGTGGGCCCAGATTGCGCTCCTTAATCACGACGAAGACTACCGGATCTTTATCCCGGGAACTGGTCGACGTACACTCGGCGATTTCCAGCAAGAGCGCGAATCGACAGAGGCAAAGTTCTCTCCGAACGTTATTTTCATCGAGATCTCTGGACCCGGTCTACCTGCACTCTCGTTCTACGATTTGCCTGGCATTTTCCGGGTGGCCCCAGATCCAAAGGACCAATACTTAGCTAAGGTCATCGAAAATCTGGCTGTCAAATACATTAATAGGCCGAATGCTCTCATTATATGGACTCTTGCGATGAAGACTGATCCTAGTAACTCTAGTACAGGCAAGGTCATTCAAGATTGCAAAGCAACCGGTCGCTGTGTTGGTGTTTTGACGAATCCAGACCACGTCTCGGTCCGACATCTTGAGTACGAGAAGATCCTACTTGGGAAGACCCATATTGTCCGTCATGGTTACTATATCACAAAGCAACCTGCTGAGAACTCGAATTTGCACGGCCCTAATTATCACGCACTTGCGCGACAAGAGGAAACAGAGTTCTTTGATACCCACGAATTGTGGACTCAAGACTGGGCTGATTTCCGTGACCGCTGTGGAACTAGTGCTATTCAGGAGTTCTTGTCGACACAACTCGCAACTCAGATTCTGTATAGCATCCCTAATATCACTGAGAAAGTTCAGCAGAGAACCCGAGATGTTGACCAGCAACTTAGCGACTGTCCTGACCTGCCCGAATCGGATATACTAAACATCATCACTCGTCTGCTCGCCCAAGTCAGTAATGATATTCAAAATCTGGTCAATGGCGACTTATTTGACTTGGCTACGAGCTTCCAAAACGAGTGGACTACCCTCTGCGATCAATTTCGAGATTTGATCCTCCATATCAAGCCAAAGATTACCGTATCTCACGAGTCAGACCACGTAACGGAGGTCATCGAGCTTAGTGACGACGAGCCTTCCCAGCCTAGCACTCCTGTCCGCAAGCGCCCAGCTGAACAAGCACAATCGCCAGCGCAACGCCAAAGAACCTCTCAGTCACCTCATTCTCAATACAGAATTCAGACTCCACCAACAGGCATAAAGCGTGAGAACGGTCTTATGCAAGCTCCGCCATTACCTGGTAGATTGCCAACAGCCTCTAGTCGAAACCAGTTTACCGGTACACCTTTCCAAAGTGTCGAGAATCTCGGAAAAGGCTTCACCAATCTTAGTGAGATTAGCAAAACAATCCTCTCTAATACCCGACCGGGGCTTCCTGGACTGGTCAATATCAAAACGTATAATGACCTATGCCTCCAGAGCGTTGCTTCGTGGAAGTTTCCACTCGAGATCTTTATTAACGAGACACTTCATATGCTTCGCCAACAGCTTGAGAATATCTTGAAGAAGCGTATGGGAGTCTATGAGCAGACGCAGCTCTATCGTGTGGCCGGTGCTCACCTTCAAACGTTTCTCGATAATCAAATGGAGGAACAGCGTAAGTGTCTCAAGGAACTCTTCGAACTTGAGACCTACCGTTCATTTACTATCAACCGTACTGCAATTTTGGAAAATCAAGCCACCGAGCTTCGAAGCCTCCAGCAAATCCGCCGAATAGTTCGAGCACGAGCTTTTGTCGAGAAGCAGATTAGACTTGGTCAAAAGAAGAGACTTCCAGTGGAAATGACTATGGAGGAGAGGAGTAAGGAGATGAACAAGAGAGCAGCCGAGATTAAAGACGAACAGCTTGGCCCTGATCCTTTCAAGCTCGAGCTCGAGGTGGCGGCTTATATTCGAGGTTATTATATGACGGCTGCCCTGCGCTTCGTTGATTCTGTCTGCTTGAGTGTCCATGGGAAGCTATTTCGCAATATCTCGCAGACAATTTTCTATTACTTAGAGACTCAGCTCGGTATCGCTGGTTCTCCGGATGGTAAGACATCTTTCCCTCTTGCAATTGCTTTATTTCTAATGAAAATCAAATAGGCGAAGAGGTCTGCCGCAATCTCATGGAAGAAGACGCCACATCTGGAAGAAAGCGTCGCGAGCTGAAGCAAGAGAAACAACGTTTGACAGCTTTTTCGGAACGACTAGCCCGCCTAGTTGAACAGATTCGGGAGGGTGACAACAGCGAGCACGGCCAGTTCGAGCCTGCCGCCTACTCGAACTATACCGACGACGGCATGCCAGACGTCCCGGAGGGTGAAGATGATGATGACGTTATGATTGTCGACGACAGATCCCTGCTCTAAATCACCAACCCATCGGTTGCTTTGGATTCGGAATTCAGCGATACGCGGCACGTTGGCTAGTTGTGGAGTCATTTTTCACGACCTCTCAGCTTCGTGGACATTAAGCCTGATGAAGTTGCTGTTATGGGGTTGCATTTTCTTCTTCTTTCCTTTGTTTTCTTGTCATTTTCGAGGGATGATTTACGAAGACCAGAAGTCACTTACGTGGTCATACTTGATGGTCGTTGTACACGTGGATGGCGTTTCGCTGGGGTGGTTGATGCCTACAGTTGGCTTCAGCATGTATTCGAGATTTACAGCGCTGCAGTGGCGATAGATGGGATGAATCCGTACTGACTGGGAGTTTGTTTTCTTTCACTTTCGCCGAGATTTGATGCATGATCGGGTCTCTAGCAGAGTTTGTATTCCAGAACATGCAATAAAAGTTATTTCATCACGTTTGCTCCCCACGCCGAAGCTTCTTTAGAAATCTAATCTACGTTGTTTCTTTTCACTCACGTGAAATGCGGCTAGCAGCCCGGCCGGAACACCAAATTAACATCCAGAGTAGTTCCTCAATCAGTGTCTTCCTCCTCCTTGATTTCCAATCTTCAGATACCTGCCTTATTACCTCTTTACTCAACCGAAACGCTTCTCAAGAAAATCGCAACCCACACCAACGCCAAAGCCATTTCATGAGGAAAGGGAAAAGACTTGCAAAGGTAAAGAGCCAAGAGTTATATGAGAATTCATCGCATGGAGAGGGAGATGTGTATATTCAATGAACATTCATTATCAAATTTGATCATCAATGATATCCCAACACTAATTCTCGACCGACCCCTCATTCAGAATGCCCCCAGAAATCCACCTTTGCACCCCTAAGAAGCTCCTCAAGCAACTAACCGTAAACTCGAAGTCCTTTAACCCGGTATAAATGGTAGCAAGACTCTTATGCGACCTCAACAACCTTCCGAGCGGATCTTTCCCGCTCCCGGGACATGCAAGTAGAAGAACCCAGAGTTGCAGGCCAGGGATGTGTTTCCAATTACTGAGTTGGAAGCCCATGGCAGAGTGGTAGACTTCGCGTCTTAATGCAGGTGTGTAGACGATGGAGAGGGGGAGGCGGGAGGAGATGGCTGTTGTGTAAATGATGATTGTTGTGCGAAGGATTTCGTGGATCAGGTCGGCTGGGGGCGAGGATGGAGTGAGAGGGGTCGTTGGGAGGCAGCGTGTGGCGTGAAGGATCCGAAAGGCGTGGTCGGTAATAGTGATTGTGTTTTGTTCTTGTGAGAGAGGATCATCTAGATCGTATTTGATAGTTCCGATACTTGTGATGGACGAAGTAAGGAGGCGGACATCGTCGAGGATTGTGGCCAATTCGTAGAGAATGTAGAATTGTTCGAGCACAGTAGAAAATGGAGTTGCTGACTCGTGGAAAGGGTTTTCGAATGTTTGGGGGCATTGAGAGGCCGCCATCACAGGCAAGTCGAAAGTGAGTATGGATGGAACTTTCTCGTAGCCACACGCGATCTGCAAGTCGAGTCTAGACAATTAGCCCATGGGCATGTAAAAGCATTCGAATTTCTCGTACAGAGTGATGAGTTTTGTAAAGAGTTCACTTTCAAGTGATTCAATGCCGCCCCTCAATTTGATCATACTCTTGAGGCCATTCATGTGAGCCACCACGCTTGCACGTTCACCCCAATAGTATTCAAGAAGAGCAATGTGTAGGACAGACTGGATTGCTTCCCGATACGTCTTGCTGAAATCCTTGGTGATGAACTTGTTGATACGGGCGATTATCTCCCCTTTGAGAAGAATTAATCTTCGGTTTTCTGCTAGGTCGCACGGCTGGAAAAGCTCTCTAACTATGGCTGCCTCAAGAATCGCAATCTTCGGGAGGAGAGGAGAGTTGATGACGCAAGGTAAGAGAGAATCGTTGGGTTCAGGTGGTGAATCCTTCCCATCCAGAGATGCTATCAGAGGGATCACACGCTGGACATCTATGGACAACTCTGAGTACCGCATTCATTATAAGTTGGGGGGGGGGGGGCAGCCTACAATAGTAAAGCAGCTGAGCATTCTGTGCATTTGGATCGATGGGAGAAATTCCGGCCGTATTGATGCCCGCTATCAGTCCGAAAAATGTTCTGGGGCTTCCTAATGGTTGTTCATTGTTGATAGCAACTTGCACTTGGTACCGAACATCTTTGTAGGGGCGACGATTTGATTTAAGCCTTCCGTCCAACTGGCTGCGAGGTCGTCTCAGCAGAAAACTTTGATGCTAAATGGATGAACAAAACCTATGGCTAAGATTAGTGACTGTATAGTTCTATTCCCATTGCAAGAATTGTACCTTTTGACACACACCACAGGTGGGTAGCGTTTTGCACAGTTGGCACAAGGGCCATCTGGAATCAGGCTCGGCTTACACTGAAAGAATTAATCAGCACCCTTGGAGAGAACTCGGGTCCAGGATCATGTAGTCTGACCTTCTGCTTCCTCCGACGACATTCTGTACATGACCTTGAAAGAATCTCTGGCTGTGACCTCAAAGGGAACTCTGGGCGTGCGTGGATTGGCCGTTCCATCGCGGCGGGACAGTGACATGATAGATGGGGGCCAAAAGATGGTTAAAGTTGCCGGCAACGGGACGAAGTACACTTATGAGTTCGGATATGAGGTTTGACTTGAACTGAGTGAAAGAGGAGCTGGTACCAAAAGGAGTCGAACAATGTTGTATCATAAGATCAGCCTTGAGTTGGGCAGGGGCCATTGGCAAGGGGCTCGGTCTTTCCAGGCGGTCAGTCCGAAGAGCCAATCGCCGTCTAAGTTACATTCCCATCACATTTTTGATTGGAAGATACCCGAGGAAAAGGCTCGATATTTGAGATAGGGGTAGTAAAGATATCAAACGGCTGTGAGGCATCGGAGCGGATGATGTTGGTTGGCTATCAATCCCGAAATAAATTGTGCATCCAAGGGATTTTCTTGCGCTTATACAAGTACAGGACTGTGAAAACGCAGTCGCCTGGAGCTGCGTATCGATTCAGGTGACTTTTGGGGGCTGGGCTGGCACTTTCAGCTCCGACGACAAGTTGGGCCAAGAGTGCCCAGCGGGTATTGACGTTGATGTTGACACCACTTGGTGTGCCCATCTCAATGTGATGAATACTTGATACCGCTTGGGATCTGTTTCGCTGACATATCATAGAAGGATCCAACCTCTCCCCGGAATCTCGGAGTGTCCAATCCAGGGCATGATTGCTTGACGGTACGATTTGAACGTTGATACGCGAGGCCGCACTAAAAACGATCCAAAATTGTTTCTCGTTTTCTCTGCCGTCTGCGTCATTGACTGAAGTACATAATGGATAGATCTAATGATGTTGCATCAAAATCGATATCCTGTTGTTGAGAGAAAGTTTTGGAAGGTTGGATCAGCGGGATTTGAAATCCACGTTTTTGCAGGGGTAAGCTTACAGTACGGTAAAGCAGCCCGTCATCCCCGCCTTTGGCTTAACATGACCTGCACCACGGGCAACTCTCTGCATCAACGTTTGCCTTTTCCAGTGCTGGCTTCATTCTGGAAGCCTCGGAATAGTAATCACCTCGTGTATGTTCTTCATCACGTACTTCTTACTGTATAAGAATGTCGCGCTGTCTGACCGCACCGTCCCACGATTATTTACACCCACCTTGAATGTCAGCCAAGCTCTCCAACTGAACGAACCCCCAACCACATTCGACATGGCTGCTATCATCGAAGCAGAGACACAATGGCACAAAGGAGAAGAGGAGATGCAAGAATGGCTTCGAGTCCCGCACCTCGACAATCCAACAACGCCAGGCCTTGCCGGATACGCAGCAAGACAGTTGATCAGCTCGCCGCTGGTAGCGCTTGGGACCTTGGACTCTGAAGACAGGCCGTGGACTACAATTTGGGGAGGGGAGGCTGGGTTCTCGCAGCCCGTTGCACAGTCAATCATTGGGATGAAAGCAACAGTCGATAGGACTTTTGATCCCGTCTTGCGAATCCTACTCGGCGAGAAGGCAGATGGGGAAGTTGTCAGGCCCGAAGGCCCGGGGAAGATGGTCAGTGGTTTGGGCATTGATTTGGAATCCAGAAACCGGGTGAAGCTGGCAGGCCGAATGATTGCTGGAGCTTTGTCCGCAACTGAGCCAGACATTGGCGACGTTCAATTAGTGGTGAAGATCGAGCAAAGTTTGGGTAAGTACTTCCACCATCTTCAACTGAAGAAAACAGAGCTGACATCTGCCCAGGAAACTGCCCAAAATACCTAAACAAGAAACACATTATTCCTCACCTACCACATCCCACTCTAGTCTCCGACACCCTCCCTCTCCCTAAAGCAGCTCTCGACCTCATCGAAAAGTCGGATTTATTCTTCATATCCTCCTCGAATCACAAATTAGACATGGATACAAATCACAGGGGAGGACCACAAGGTTTCGTCAGAGTCTTGTCGAATGATGAGAGTAGCGTCACCATAGTCTATCCCGAATACTCTGGTAATCGCTTGTACCAAACGCTTGGGAATCTCAGGACTACTCCTCGAGCAGGCATAACATTTCCCGACTTCGACACCGGTGATGTGCTCTATCTCACAGGCACCACAGAAGTGCTGGCTGGCAAAGATGCTTCCGATTTAATAGCCCACACTAATCTCGCTGTCAAGATCAGAGTTGATGCAGTCAGATTTATATCAGAAGGTTTAGGATTCCGGGGCCAGGAGGGCGAGAGATCCCCATATAACCCTCCCGTACGCTTCCTTTCAAGTGAAAGCAAGAATGCGGTCGCCAAGAACAACAAGCAAGTCATGGCCAAGCTCATTGACAAGAAGCTCATCACCCCCACAATCGGACGCTTCCGCTTCCACATCGCAGACCCAGAAAAGGCAAGCAAATGGAAGCCAGGCCAATACGTGGCCCTCAGTTTTGAGGATGAGCTAGATATTGGATACAGCCATATGCGAGACGACGATCCGAAGAGCTTGAACGATGATTTCCTTCGTACTTTTACTGTCTCGTCCCGACAAGATGTCCTGGATGGGCATGACCAGTTTGAGATCACGATACGCAGGGTTGGACCGGTCACAGATTTTCTTTTCAGACATAACGTCAGGTCGGAGTTACGAGTGCCACTGCAAGGCTTCGGAGGGGAATTCTTCATTCAACAGGGCGAAGGGGAGAAAGTCTCTTTCATCGCTGGCGGCGTTGGCATAACACCTTTATTGGCCCAGATCTATGATCTTGATTTGAAGCGGCTTAATTTCTACTGGACGCTCAGGGCAAATGATCTGGGTTTCGCCAACGAGATCTTCGAGCGTATTCCTGAACTGGCAGAGTCTACGAAGTTATTCGTTACTGGCAAGAAACCAGAGATGACCGATGCTTGGAAGAAGCTCACCCTGTCTGGTGCAACACTGGAACGCCGGAGACTCAATAAAGATGATATCACGGGCGATACTGCTGATCGGTGGTATATGTGTGCTGGTCCGAGTCTCAAGAATAGTGTTCTTGGGTGGATGAGTGGGAAAACAGTGACTTACGAAGATTTCAACTACTAAAGCGTGGGATTGGAACTCAGAGAGTTGACGACACGGAGTTCCAGCCCAGGTGTCTCGATTTTTGTGGTGGTTTCATCGAAGTCTCAGTCGACCCTTTTAAGACTTGTTAATATTACATCATGAATTTAACCATTTTCTGATTTCCAATTCCGTCAACTGTTCCACCCCCTAGCTTCCACTCTTTCTATCATCTAGCTCCCTCTCCAACTCAGGCAAAACCCTCCTTCAACGCCTCAATCATAAACGTAATCGTATCCCTCCCCTGCTGTAACACCCCATCCATCGCCAAAAACGGATGCGGCATACCCTTCATAACCTTCAAGTCAACCTCTACCCCATTCCTCTTTAATTTCTCCGCATACTCCCGCCCCTCACTCCTCAACACATCCAACTCCCCCACGACAACCAGCGCCTTCGGTTGCTCACCCCAACCATCCTCATACAACAACGGGCTCGCCTCCGGCTCTGCCCACGTCTTCTTATCCGGCAAATAATGCCTTCTATACCACATCATCTTCTCCGCCGGCAACGCTGGGGAAAATTCATTCTCTTTCCAGCTAGGAGTGCTGGATGGGAAAGCGGTGTTATCAGTGACAGGGACGATGAGAAGCTGCCTTTTGAATTTTGGGACGAGGGATGGGGAAGAAAGGGCTTTATGGCACATTGTTGCGGCCAGGTTACCCCCTGCGGAGGAACCACCTATGGCGACTTTCGAGGGGTTGAGGTTGAGGAGGGAGAATCCGGTACTTTGGAGCCAGAGGAGGGCTTCCCAGGAGTCGTGGACAGCTGCTGGATATGGGTCTTCGGGAGCCAACCTCCAGAACCAGGTCAGAGATTTTCGACTCGGGGTTAAGAGGAGGAAAGTACCTATAATCCACCGAAATCACAACACATCTCGCTCTCTTGCAGAGATTCGTACAAACCGTATTCTCCGTCTCAATGTTGCCCAATACCCAGCCCCCACCATGATAATACACCATTACCGGCCATCCGTCCACGGGTCTCTCTCCCTCGGGAGTAAAGACGCGAATCGGGACATCAGGACCCTCAGTTTGTTTCCTTTGGATCTGGATATCTTCTGTTTTTCCAACCGGGAGTTTGGGACCACCGCCGGGAATTAGGATCCCGCTCGTTCGAGACGCAGAGACGGGTTGTAGGTGCACTTGTTGCTTGTCGAATATGTGTGCATTGTAGAAGGATACATATGCGGGGTCAAGCTTGTCTTTTATTGAAGAGTGGAGAGGGTAGGGTGGCTGAAGGCCCGTCTCGTCGATTGAACTCATTTTCTTGATTACTTTCTGTCAGATTTGTCTTGTAAGAGTATATAGATTGTGTGATTCAAGGAGAACGAGAAGCAGGTAAGAATAAAAAATTTGTTCTTATGCTTAAAATTTAAAAGTAATAGCCATGTAACCTTCCAATGATGATAAGGATGATAGTTTTTGGCGGGGCTGCACAGGGATTTAGAATCTTACAGCGAGAGGCAAAGGTGGGATAGGCCTATTTTCGGACGTTGCTTCCCCGAGTTCGGGTTGCCTAATAGGGATTGAGATTCCAACAGACAAAGGGCTCGGGACCATGGTCCAGCTGTCGTGCATCTTTATCATTCCGAGGCCTTTTTGAAAATGTGCTGATTCTCAAAACCTTCGATAATTTTCTTTGGTTAACTGGAAATCTTCACGCTAAAGTTTCTATCCTGCAAATTCAAATTTGGGCTTCCCTTTTGGATTTGGACCTGCTCTGACCATGTATTTAAACATGTTTCCGCCCTCGTCGCCATCTTTGATGCCGAGAATGGGATCCTTTGCTGATGTCACGAACAAGATATCCAAGTTCTTCCCACCCCATGTTGGACAGGTGAGATTCTTCCCTGAGAATTCGATGTCTTTCAGATGCTTTCCAGTGGGGTCAAAGATCACTATTGTAGTTCTGTAAGCTCTTGAAATATACGTTCGGGAAGTGGCTTGAGGAGAACGTACTAACTCTGTTGGATCCATACACGCCCATCCAAATGTTACCATCGGTACTTTGCTTTTGTCAGTGCTGCAAGTGGGAAATTTCGAGTAAATTTTCATACCCCACAACCAGTCCATCTGGTTCCCCTCCCGTTCCTCTCATATCGACTATCAATCTCTTGTTCGAGATACTCCCTGTCTCGAGATCGAAGTCAAACGCATATGACTTTTGACCAACAGAGTCATTCAAATAAACTTGTCCCCATCAGCACCTCCACGACTTCAGGAACAGAAGACTCACAGATCTTATTATCCGGACTCCAATCAATCCCATTCCCACAAACAAACCCATTCGCCATCTCATGCAAACTCCCGTCCGGATCATACCTCCATAGCCTTCCCTTCGGCTCGCCATAACTCTCGGGCAGCCCACCAAGGCCAAATGCCATAGCCTGTTTCCGTTAGTCCCTTATCCTTCCCTCTGAAAGATAAACATACCTGCTTATCAATCTCCGCCAACCAAAATCTGCCCTTCGCATCAACACCCCCATCATTAAACCTCTTCTCCGCCCTCATACTCTTCGGAATAATTTCATGCACAACATCCAACTTCCCCGTCTCCTCATCCATAAACGCCACCCCGCAATAATACGCACAGATGTAACTCCCCTTCACCCCCTGGCGGAAATAATGCACTGAGACACTATCCTCCAGAATCAAGACTCGAGCTTCGCCGATCGGGTCACCTGACTCCGGATCAACTTTTAAGATATGGAGTTCAGAAGGCTCCTTAAGAGCGTCGACCCAGTGGAGTGTGCTGTCTGAGGCTCTGTAGATAGGCGCCTCGCCCAGGACCATGGGGCCGTTGGGAGGCTTGTACCATGCTTTGCCTCCTTGGATGGTTTCTAAGGGAGGCTGCATCTTGGGTACAGTGCTTGTCTTGACTCGTAGTCTGTTGAGTGTGTTACAAGATGAGAAGAGAGGTCGTTGGCAGCGCGGCACAGGGGTTGCAGCCAAATTCGGACCACCATGCACCCCACCTTTGTGGGGGTTCAGGCTACTCCTATTTTCGATCTAAGTACCTTCAAATCCAACGTTACTTCCTTTCCTATTTCACGGCAAGAGTGGCGAGGAAGTGGCAATGGCTCAGTCGAGGAACTGAGGCTAGTGAGGCAAGTGCTTCCTGCCTTGTTGCAGTTGAAGAACGCTTCCTACAGGTGAAATGAGCAGTCGCCAAGCGGAGCATTTGTTCGACTTCAATGACATAGGACTTCTTGAGCAACTGCCTTGGCTCATTCTCATTATCTATGTTTAGGTCTCCTCTCGCCGCTTTCTGATTTACTGCACTGTTGGGACGTTGGTGTTTTCAGGTGTTGATCCCAGAGCTGGAGCTTTCTCATGTCCCATTGTGAGGGAAATCCCTCGTCAGAAACCTCACTTTTGAGCGACAGATCTTCACCTTTGTCTGTAATTTTCATTCCAAAGTCAATCCAAAACAGTTTCATGATAAGATACCTCACGAGCTGAAGTCGAAGAATGGGGGCAATGTTCCTATCAACGCCAATTACATTCTCGGTCCTCCAGCGCGTCATGTCTCAATACCACGACCTTATACTTCCTATATATCAAAACCGTTCTCTTATCTCTCTCACACCAATACCAGACTCGCTCTTCTGTTTGGTTTCTTCTGCTTCAGCCATACAAAGTTGCTCGCCATGGCTCGAAGCCACCTCACAGTCCTTTCAATTAACGTCTTGTGTGCACTTCTCTGTTCTGTCTATGGTATCGACTTGGGTACCAATTTTTTCGAACAGCAGCAGCACCCACAAGTCTGTCAAGTTTACACCCTCCTCGAATCTCCTGTTGTAATTGAGACTTTCGTTCCATCCAACACAATCCTGACCCATCCAGCGTGCGGATGCGAAATCACAGTCACCAATGCCCCCACGGTACTCAGCACCACAGTAACAATTACCGAGACCTTAGGACAGAATTCCATCTCCGCTTCTTCACGAGATCCGCGCTATTCTATGTAGGTCCACCTCAATGCCTTTCGTACGGGAATGCTCACATAGCTCAGCATCACGAGTAAGCCCAACAATCTCGAAATCCCCACCTTCCGCATCATCATAAGTGATACCACAAACCAAAGACGTCAATCTAGTAGTGTCTATTATCTCAAGGGCGATGGAAGTATTACAACCAATTCTTCGGAAGCCGTGCAAATCTACGAATCCGATGGGCGACTCTACACCACCAAAGGTGCTCCTGAAGGTACATACTTCGCGGATGTGAATGTGGAATCGGTTGCATTCGCGTCACAGCCTCACTCTTCCCTCACGCCGAGCTCCATTGCAGGATCTTTCGATCTCGGATCGACGCTAGGATGGCAACACGAAATATTTGCCAATTCTCAAGCAATTTTTGCACTAACTCCAGAAGGTATTGTCAAGGCAATCTTCAACGGGAAAGTTCCACGCGGTCTCAAGAGAGTTGGTTTGATACTCAAGCGGGCTGGGAACTACCGCGTCACTGTCTCAAGCCTTTCCGGAACATCTACTGCTGGTGAAAGGACCCTCGAAACCGGTTCCACGACATCACAGAAACACTCGACGACAAGAAGAGGGCCACTCAACGGCCTTCCATCTGCACAGCCGGCTCACACACATATACAAAGCTCTTCTCCCACGGAGGAAACGGCTTCCGCTATTCCGCCAATTACAAACAACCTCCCCGCGCTTTCAAACACAAAAACGGAGTTTTCTGAAAAACACCCCACTACTCTACACATGAAGATAACAACAAAAACCAGCCAGTCCTCATCCTCGAAGCCAACACCTCCGACGGCGGGCTCCCCATAACCCTCGGACTCGCCACACTCGCGTCACTACCAAAGTGGCCCTTCTTCTACGCCCTCCACAACACCACATTCGACGGACCCTTCGGGCTCCAGACCAGTCCTGGCTCCGTAGCATACGCAAAACTAACTCCAAGTACCCCACCAATCGATTTCATCCTCGACTACCAACTGAACCTCATGCATCACACAACCACGACTTCGATTTGCGAGGATTGGGGATATCTGTTACCTGTATCACCAGCAATCCGGCATCTGTCTTACGGCTACGGTAAACAGTAACTTCAACGAGCTCCGCGCTTTTTCAAGGAAGCCATATCGCATTAGAGCCATGTGCGAGTCTCATGTTCGGTTCTGAGTTGTTGTTGGTGGTGGGTGGCGTTGGGCTTGGCCTTTATAGCCTCAGGATGCCAGGATGCCGGTACAAGGGTACTACATGGAGCCAGGAAGACTTACTGTGTATGAGAGACCTTAGAGAGCTTACCTCTCTTCCTTCCTTCTTCATTTTCATTAACGATATCATTACGCCCCTCATACCTTCTACACCCGCATACAGTCACCGTCAACTGATATTCGCCAACTTTCCAAACCCCACCAAAATGGCGATTTTACTTACTTTCCCTATACATATCGCAACACCCACAACGCGCGAAACCCTATAGAAACTTATTCTTCTATTAAGAAGTATACAATTAATCTTTCTTACGATTCCAAATTATCTAGAAATAAGTAGTTCTAGTATAATTAAATCGTGAATTGCGACGACCCGATTTTCGTTAGGAATTAAGCGAATTTTGGTGTAAAAGTTGCCTCGGGCAACTACGTGGGAATTTATATATACACAACTTAACAATAACGCAATCCTAGGACTATCGTAATAGGCGAAATCGAAAGGAAGCATCCAATTAACGATTACATCGGCACGCTTTTACTGTAAAATACCGGTAATGTGGCTAGTTGTGAAAGTGTTACACCGGAGTTTGAGTGTAAAAGGGGTGTTCGGCAAATATGAGTCAACTAGTACTGTACCCTGACTCCCTAACAAACCAATGTACGGGTCTTCGTCAACACACCTTCATCTCATATCTCTAAATTCATCCCAGTTTCCCATTAATATCACTGCCTCATTTCGTCTCACGCCTTGGTTTCGTCTCACTCCTCCCCTTTCACCCTAGACCCCGTTTCATCCCATGCATCGACATCGTCTCTACCATCCCTTCATCTCACATGCCTACTTCTCACATTCGCCAGCGCGAACGTCGGTCAATGCAGGGTATAAACTTCAAAGTGTTTCGAAGGCTGTCACGGACAATGAAGTATTCGAATGTTCTAATTTAGTATGGGGCATTGCCAATGTTTAAATGTTCTAATTAAAAAAGAGCATTAGTAACTAGTATTGGAGATGCGCAGAACTCAAAATTCTCGAGATGTGGGGTGCTGGCGATGAAAGGAAATGAATCGAGGATGGAATTAGTTTAACGGAAAGGTGTGCCGATGATAGAACCTTTTTGAAGGAAATGGGCCAAGCGTGAAAGATCAGGCATTGTGAGGAATATGAGAAGTACTGGAATTTATGAATAAGAAGCAGATAGCTTATGAAATAAACTTCACGCTCGTGGATTGATGGTTTGGTGGTGGGGGTGGAAAAGGCATCACGATATAGAAGAAAAAACAGGAGCTACCTACTGCAGAGGACAACCTATCAAAGCAGCGGCTGCTATAGAATCTGAACTGAGATCATATTGTTCACACACACCTAAAAGGCATCAAGGGCTACCATATCCTCTTCACCAACTCGTATCTACTGATCTTCCCGAAATCTTGTTCGGCACCAGCCTTCTCTTTGGCAGCTCTCTCCTTCTCCTTGAGCTTCTTCAAATGCTCAGGGTCATCATCGTACAGCCAACGCCTTTTATCTTCATCCATCTCCACGATTCCCCATGCTCCGAGGCGTTTTCCTTCAGTGTTATAATTCTGGTTTTCTCGTTTCTTCAGGTCTTGGTATCTGTTGCGTGCGAACCTTAGGAGGAGCATGCCGAGCACGAGCTTGCAGGCAAGAAGGACGAGGAAAGCTCCGAGGAAGAAGACAAGCATTGTCAGAGCAGCAATCGCATCATCTGCGCTTGGCAAATACCATGGATTACTGATTAAATTATCCGAAGTACCGAACGTTGATCGGCCCAATGCACGGCGGATGAGATTGTCGAAATGTTCGAGAGCAGCCGTTGTCGCTGGCGATGTAGTGGCGCCCTCGACAGATAGAGCTGTTGCCGTTGATGGGATCGGCGGCGGTACATGGGTGGCGAGGAACATATGATACGTCTGGACTGAGGACCTGATAAACAGGCAAGAAAGCGGGATGACCGGCAAGCCCAAACGTTTGACAAGGTTTTGGTTGACGAAAGCCTACTCCGTTAGTGAACCATCCTCACGAAAGAACAGATGTACTTACATTAGTGTAGTAGTCCTTCGCCAGCACGTCGAGATATCTGCCATAAACGGCTGGCTTGACGTTATTGAACTTGCTGATGTAAGAGTGCTTAATCCAATCTACCACCATTTCACTCCCCAAAACAAAGAGAAAAGGAGATAGGACTTCGCCCGACCAGGCAGGCAGGATATTAAAGCTATTCGGGATAATGGAATGACTTCGTAATGGAGCAGTAGAGTTCTTCAATACCTCGGTGGCGCCTTCTGTAGCGGCACTAAGCATGCTCAATCCGCCGACTTCCACAATGTTCCGTGATGCAATGATCATTAGCATGAGCCATAGTTGGAATCGTTCCACAATATCGGCGCAGGTGAGTTGAAAGAGGTTGTCTTTCTCGATCTTTTTAAATACAGTCGACTTGATCTCCACGAATTGGTTAGACAACAGAAGTGTTAGCAGGGCGTTGGAGTAGGAGTTAACGGCAACGTTCAAGGTCACGACTTGGCAAAATAGCGCCGTGGCGTGGACCACATTGTATATGAGCGCAAGAACGAACATCCCGAATGGTCGCACAATCTTGCTCCGACCATCCGTGTCGCGCTCTAAGGTCTCGTCCGAAAACAAACATTCCAGAATGTCTTGCCCAAGGGCAGCGAGAAGTTTATCGCCCACCTATATAAGGTCAACGGCATTCGGTTATCATCAACAAGACTCTTACCTCGAGGGCGTTAAAAATAACATAAAGCTTGATGGCCGACTGTCCCCTGATGTAGTGGTACATTCTGCTCGCATCTAGCTTCATCAAAATAAGGCAACTACATACGATAACAGCGCCTTGCAGGAGATCCGCTTTGTGGTAGGAGGACAAAGAGGACGGATGGGACCTTGTTCTTCGGTGCCTTCGACCCCATCCTTGCCTTGACTTTCGTTCCACTTCAGGTTTCACATTTTCTACTCCTCCATTTGGGACTTCAAGAATTTTTCCCGAACGAGATTGATATGACGAGGTCGTTGACGCTGGAGGTCGACTTGCTCGCGACACACTTCGAGATCGGGATGTCGAATCAGTACTTCCACGTCTTCCACGTTGCCGATGCCACATCCGTCCCGAGCCGTGGTAGATAAATCCTGAAATAAAGCGTGCTTCCTTTGCAAGCACTTGTCCCCACCATTGAATTAAGATCCAAGCCGCTTTGAAGAATCGCAGTGGCAGGATGGTGAAGGTGTACAACCAAGCATCTAAACATGCTAAAGAGCCAAAGTAGAGAACCTGCTCTAGTTGTGGCGGTAATATTAAAAAGTTCAATAAGCGCTCAAATTTGACCTTCGAAGATTCGTAGGGGTATTCGCTGGCAGCAGTGCGGTAAATGTACAATGGCGAGGGCCTGGCTGATGAAAGCTCTAACTGCAAATAAGTTGGTATTGACATGGGTGGAATTGGAATTGATTGTGGCATTGGCGGGGGTTGGTCCAGTCCTGAAGATTTGATTCCACCATTTTGGTGCTTGCCATTCGAATGGTTCAGATCCAATGGTTCTGGCCGTGTTCCTGGATGCACCGGTTTGCGCTTTGGTGAGGTTTGGCCAGTTGTTCCTTTTGCGTATGAGGACATCCGATTGCTAGCCGTAGGTGGAGTGGAGATCGCTCGGGAGGAAAACCCGGGCCTCCTGCTCGTGTAATTTGAACTCGTCTCAGCGCTCTGACGGCGATCCAGAGGCACATCTGGCAACATTCTGAGCGGTTCAAGAATGCTGCTTTTACGGCCTCCACCAACGCGCTCATCAGAATCCGAACCATGGGTATCTGATGCTGAGCCATGTCTGTCAAAAACTGGTGACGGGGCGAGGGACGGACTGGGCATAGGGAGTCGAGCAGGTGAAGTGACTGGTAAAGATTCCGGGGCCGAAGTCAATTCCTCCATCTCTGCAGCTGATAACTTCAAAACCTCTCCATTCGCTTTCGCCATTGAGAGTTTCCTTGGTTTCCTAATTTTCTCCTCAGGAATGTCGTGAAGCTCATGAGGCGGTAAAGTCTTCGCTATTGGATACGGTGATGTCAAAGCAGCCTGTCCGTTTTCTCGAGAAGCTGAAATTGAGTGAGGTGAGCTCTCGAAGGATTTCAAACGTCCTTGGCCATTCGGAACACTAGATAAAGTCCCCGTGTCGTCAGCCGACAAGTCTGTCACCACCAATGCCGGAGACGTTGATCGAGGTGAAGGCGTGGGCGATGGCGACGGAAGTTGTCTGATATCTTGCACAGCCAGGAGATAGCCGTTCAATTCTGAAGTTGAATTTAAAGACCCGATATCTGAGTCCATGGGGCCGTCCCGGTCTGAGATGCTCTCTGGCCAAGAGGTCGGTCCCTCGACCCCTGCCTGTCTGCCATTCTCCAGGCTCCGAGAGCCATTCTCAACGGACGGGATCATTACGAAATGTTCAGCGGGCGAGAAATGACACTCCGTTCCATATCTCTTGGGAGTTATGTTGGTTTTCGATGAGAGCTGAGGTTGAAGAGATCAGTCGGGATCTGAGGCAAGGAAGGATGATCCACTCGCTAAATTTAACCGTCGCTAGCGCTTGTGGTGCCAAAAACAAGTGTCCTCCCAGCCACGACCTTACACTCCTTCACTTCAACCTGCGAGTAACAATTTACTCTCGAGGTGGAGGTGAAAGGTGTTCCAACCTTGCTGTGACCATATCCCCATCGATCAGAAATTTTTCGGCGCAGAAGGGAGGGAAAGAGACGCTCTTTCAAAGTCAATTGTCGAGCAGTGTCACGTGATATTGCATTGTACGAAAGTACCTGGCAGCAATCCAAGTCGCGTTGCGTTGCCTTATTGGATCACCAGAAAGAGGAGAAGCAGAAACCATCCTTCTTGTCTTCATCACATCCCATTCTTCTCTCTTTATCAAGGCTCCAACCTAAAAGCCTTGTTCAATCTCGGCAAGTCACCTGACGTATTTTAACATGACCGCAAATCCTCTCCAACCCTGTTGCTATGCTGGTAAGACCTATACTCCAGGTTACCGATACATGCTTCTAAAAGAGGAGAAGTCAAGTACCAGGATACAATCATTGATGGCAAGACTTATTACACCGCGGAACCATTTGGAAATTATGTCAAAGAGGACATTGACATCGTCTTCCTCACTGATGTGGGGAGGGGTTTGGCATAACCACAGAATCCTGTCAGATTACCAGTACTCCGCAAGGACTTCATCCCTGACGGTATGAGCAGAGCAGACCAACTCGCAGGTGTGGGTCACACCTTCCTCTCCTTGTTACGGCCATTACTAAAGTGACTCCAAGGTAGGCTATTTGACTGTGATATGCAAGTACGTAAGAAAGATGAGAGCAGAGGAAAAAGAACAGGTAGGTCGGTCATGAGCCCTATCTCGCGTCCAAATCTAGAACTCATGCGAAGGTCAGACACTGTCGAAACTCCCAAATCCGGGAAGAGAAACTGGACCTCATCAACGGTACCATTCGATACTTGAGGAAAGATAGAGGTACTAAGAAAGTCGTAGCCGTGGGGTTCTGCAACGGCGCAGCATGCGTTATCAGGGGTCTCTCTAATGATCCGGTGTTGCGCGGGTTGACACCGGATTCGTCACCCATCCAGCAGACCTCACCGCTAACTTCTTGCAAGGAGTTCAAGGTCCCTTAGGTACCGCTTCTGCGGGCGGTGATGCATACAGACCCAGGATCGAAGATTTTAGTCAGAGAATATTCTGAAGAAGAACAGATGGCCGTACCAGATCAGCGTCTACTCATGTGCGACATGGCTTTGCTGTGAGAAGAGTTATCACAACGAAAGCAGAAGTTTATGCGAAGAAGCAGGCGTTCGTTCAGGCTGAGCAGTGGTTTGAGGAGCATCTTGTTTATGAGGAGCAAGGAGGAACAGTGATGAGCAAGGGATCTGTGGACACGTGGTTTCCACTGACGTGATCTTGAAATGATTTGTCTCTTTCATATCCAAACCATTCAACGCTTCTCTTCAAAATGTGTACACAAGCTCTCTTAGTGTTCTCGCAAACCTCGCATTTTCTGCTTATTCATCATCACTCTCATTCATTGCTCACTTAATATCATCCGCCTCCTGAAGAACGCAAACGCTCCCGCGGCCACACTGTTTCCTCTATCGCCATTGTGTCCACCCCCCTTCCCACCTCTATTTCCCTTTCCCTTTCCTGTCCCAGAACCAGTCCCACTACCATTTGTCCCCGAAGTCGTCGCCGACGTCGAGCTCAATGTATAAGAAACTATGAAACTCCAAGCATCGTATGACACTGCTCCGCTTGTAGATACAGTTAAATCCAGACCAGTTTGGAGAATGGCGGTGCTGTATGTATTCCCATCTATGCCGACCCACGCAGATGCCGCATACTCTCCATCAGTTGACCCAATCCCCGAAGGCTCATATGGTGTTGGTACTGTGATCTTTCCAGATACAGCGTTGAAAGTTTGTCCAGAAGGCGGTGATGTGATGGCCGCTCCGCTCCAGTTCTAGCTGTAAGCGACATCAGACGTGTTTCCCGTTGCAGCATTGAACCTAGTCTTGGAGCTCTTGGACTCCTTTAGTCTCACGGCAGAACCTTGTAACGTGCGGCCTCGACGCTGCAGTCGACCAGCAAGTCCTCTCTTCGATCGAGGTGCAGCAAGGGTGGAAGTGGCTAGCAGCAAGATGCTGATGACGGCAAGTGAAAATTTCATAATGAATGACTGCAATCAATGCAGGTAAAAAAGAGAAAGGGTAGAAAATCGGCAAAAATTACAATGGAAGCTTAAATGATAATATTGAAAAGAAGTGAACGGGATGGTGAAAGGAAAACATGGTGGCGGAAATACTTGAAGACATATCCTCTACCTTTTGGCTTACGAATGCGGCCCCGCTGCCAAAATACAAGCATTCAAAATACTCAGCGTCCTCTCAGCCCTTAGCATCTAAAGCTTAATCTATTCAAGGCGCCTTGTGCCAGGAATGGGTGGGGCGGGCTCCTCCACCTGGTTGACGAGTCGACGGCGGGGAAATGTTTCTTCCATGAGCTGTCAAAGAGGTTCCTGCCACCGACTCATCTTTGTAGGACAGCACTACAACGCCACAAAGAGTACGCAGGCCAGTGTCTTATTAGTGAAATTTGCAAAGGCACGAAACAAACAACCCCACAAAATTACGAAGTCGCGCCTCGCCAGACGGGCTAAGCGAGCATACGTACCCCTATTATCGCAATCTATTTCGCAAGCTGGCGCCCAGGTGCCACTCTGTCTAAATGGCAGTTGTTTCTTGATATGGACAGGAGTTCGGCTCTTTTCTAGATTCTCATCGGATGTTTCGAAACTTTGGGCTATACATGTCGACCAATGAATGATCCATCAGTGCGGGAGTTCTCATTCGGGGGTTATTGTTCTCTTAATATTTCATTATTTATTTCCTTCACAAGACGTCTCTTATGAAGTGTTCAATGTCTCTAATACCTCTAAGAAAAATAACGGCTAGGATTTGTGCTTAGCTTTTGTTCCTATCTGATCACACCACCTCAACCCCTTTTGGCATCCTCTAGTCTCTCCCTGCACCGCTCTATCGAAAGCACCTCTAAAAACTGCAGCGCAAATCGGCCATCTTCGCTCTCAGCCATCTTCACTCTCAGCCATCTTCACTCTCAGCCATCTTCACTCTCAGCCAATGTCCATCCCCTCATCACCAGTCCAAAGTGATTGGGTCATCCTTACTTCCCCGTCCATACCCAGCGTCCATGTTGCGTGGTGTGTGATTCTCGTTGATCGGGGCAAGGGCCTTATGCATTGAGGGACGAATCTCCTGGATTAGGGTATGAACCTCCTCAATCTGAAGACCTCGAGATCCTTGTTGATCACTCTCGTACTTATCCATCAGGACATCCAGAAGCGGTCCAGCAACCTCATAAGCGAGATTAGGAGGCACAGAATTACCAATTTGTCGCACTATATCCATTACTCTCATTTTAGAAAAATCGAAGATGAATGAGTCTGGATAGCTCATGATCCGGGCGTACTCTCTCAAGGTAATTACCCGATACTGGGTGGGATGAAGGACCTAAATAATCCGAGTCAGTCTCGGTGATTTGCTCACATCTGATCATTGATTAGAGGTGCTCACCTTTCCATTCTTGCCGTTTGGTTCCATTCTTGTCATACATGTCCCGGAGATGCCCTCCATGTCTAGGCGACCAATACGGCCAGGATAAAACCCATTACGCGACGCTGCAGAATGCGGAGAGCTCAGACTCCAAGGCTTTAGTTCTGTGGGTAGGTCTTGATGATCCGCATTAGGACGAAGCGGCACGTTGCAGACCTGCTCGATGACCATCGACTTTCGTTCGTCCCAACGAAGAGTAACATGATTGAAGAGTTCGTCCATTTGAACGCCGTCTCTTAACTTGCGCTGATACTCCGAGATGGGTTGAGAGGCATACGATTGATGGTCTCGACCGACAAATGTTGTGTACTCCTCACAATTGTACTGCGTGATCCTACGCCGACGGTCCTCGCGCTCTAAGCGCTGCTCCCTAGTTTGTTTGATGACTCGGTGTGGATTCATCCAGTCGAAAGCTGGAAGATCGCTCAAAGCATCGCCAATCGTCACGGTGGGGTGGGGGGCTGCGCGTCGTAAACGGTGCCAATTTGAAGTCCACTGACGACTAGTCTGAACAATGTTCTGAGGTTCTGGGAAAGCTGGTAGCCGATGTCCTATTTGCGAAGCCCAGAAGATTGCTCTTGTGCGAGACTGAGGCGTATGATATTCTGCGGACTGGTGAACATTAAACTGTGCTTGATAACCAAGGCCAGTCATGGCTCGGAGGATAAATCTGATAATCAATTAGAAAATTGCTCATACCATCATAGTAGAACATTGCTTTCACACATACTTGAGCATGCCCTTGGGGATACCACCCTCGGTTTTGTGCTGCGATACCTGGGTAGCACCAAGCTATTGAAGCATTAGCTGAAACTCAATGATCTAGTGTCCACACTCACACGGTAGGTAAGAATTGCTTCAACGTTCTCAAGAAGGAAGTACTTTGGGCGATAGAAATCAAGCAAGGAGAGGAACAAAACAATCAAGCTGTTGCGGATATCTTCAGCTTTCGGACATCGGTTCGCAATGGAAAACCCTGGGCAAGGAGGTCCTGGAAAATAGGTCAATACTTAGCAAAACAACCATGCAAACGAGACCTTTCTCGCAAAAGGTGGAATTGAAAAAATCACATACCGCCCCAGATAAATTCGACTTCGCCTTTCCTCGGAGGCTCAGGGATGACATTCCCGTGACAGTCCCGCAATGGTGAAAGCTCCTCGCCATTTTCCAACCGGATAGCACGGTCTAGAAAAACATTGGCATCGAGGTTGTAGATCTTAGCGTCCGGAGCATTCTTGGACAGGGTAACGCAGCCTGCTTCGCTGAACTCTACAGCCCAGCAAGTCTCAGCAACCCCGCTTCGATGAATACCATTACTCAAGCCACCACAGCCCGCAAACATGTCCAACCCTCGAAGCTTTTCGAAGTTTCTCAAGAAGTTCCCCCTGCGGTTTGCTTGATCTGCCAAGTATCTTTCAGTCTGCTTTGCGTAGTTAAGGGATGGAAGAGGTGACAAGTCTTGCTGCCTGATTACTCCCCCGGGATGAACATCATTGGAGACTTGCTCACTCACCCACCATCTATCATTCTCGTCTTTCCATTGTTCAATGTTCTTAATATCCTTTTTGTGGCGAACGTAACACTTGCCATCAACTTG
The DNA here is from genome assembly GCA_021399465.1 of Hyaloscypha sp. PMI_1271. Classification (NCBI taxonomy): domain Eukaryota; kingdom Fungi; phylum Ascomycota; class Leotiomycetes; order Helotiales; family Hyaloscyphaceae; genus Hyaloscypha; species Hyaloscypha sp. PMI_1271. The sequence continues at coordinate 768,017 of JAJTUS010000003.1, read as the reverse complement.
ATCAACCAGAATTTTCGCAGTTAGATGCGACTTGTAGAGCCGACGTTCGTCTCGGACCTTGTGCGCTCTGCCCTCTTGGACTTCATCATAGTATTTCACATGAAACTTATCATATCTCTCGTAGAGAGCTACTTTAACCATAAGATTCTGGTTGGTGACTCTTGGCTTCGACGTAATCGGATGTCGAGCGCGATGTGTGAGATAAATTCGCTCGATTTGTCCGATCCTGTACGTATGATTTAAGAACGCTCATATCAAATTTGGCGATGATTACGTACCTGTATGGGGAGAAACTATCGTCAAAGATATAAACAAAGTCGTTGAGGTAGTAGTCGACACCTTGCCTGTGAAATGCCTCAAATTTAACATGAGAGCCATTGTCTGGGGTTCCTCCTATGATTCGTGTCTGCTGGTTGCTAGAAATCTCTTCGAGTCTCTTACAGCAGTCACAGTGTGGTCCGCTGTGCCGAATATGAGTGTTGATATCTTCGTGAATCGAAACATCTGTGAAAACCTTGTTCTCTTCATGGTAATGGAAGCGATAGAAGTATTCTTCTTTGTCGGCAAGACCCAATTCCACGATACCGGTGCCATTCTGGATAGCTAAGACGTCGGTTCTTTTGTTAGTAACTTTGATCTTGCCGTAAATGCAGTCTAGAAGGGCATCATCGCATTGCGTGAGGAGGAAGAGTTCACGGGGACTGGCCATCTCCCCAAGGGCTGTCTCCGCTCCATGATGGAACCACCGGAAGTGAGCCATCTTCTCTCCATCCTAGGAATTTGTAATGTCAGTCCTGTGTTTGGAAGAAAGATTTGACGGGGTGACAGACCTCATCTTCAAAGAGATATATGATTCTAGCATACCGTGGGTTGATCAGCTCATCGCCATTATCACTTGCTTCGTTTTTTTTGCTACTCTTCTTCGAGCTGTGAGGCTCTAGGAAATTTTAGTAACAGTGATCAAAATTGGCAGTTCCAGTGTCCATGAACTTACCAGTTGATCGCACGATAACACAGTCTCCAGTTTCGTATGTGACACCGTCGATATCCACGGCAGCATAGCCATGTCTGCCGTTCTTGTTTTGCCAAATACTCGAGCCTTTGAAATTAATTTTGGCGGGCTCGTGATCCCACACTCTAGCTCTAATGTCTTTCAAATATCTGTTCAGATCAAGATCGTTCCTATCCACTATTTCTATGGGTTGCAAACCTCCTGCCGGAGCTTCATTCAGTGTTGTTGGGAAGAACGGACGGGCCTCACATAATTAGAATTTCTTTGTATGTGAGTGAGGAGGTAAGTAAACATACCAGCATATGCAACCAAGGAGTCGCCATAGTCTTCATCCTATGTTTTAAGACCATCTCATTTTGATTGCCTCGTCTCGTTGGATTTTGTAGCGAGGGTCTCTTCTTATGTTTAGGGCTAGGTTGATCATCGGAAGTATCTGAAGTTGTAGCATAATCTTCGCTATCAAACTCGATCGTATTCGAGAGACTGGCGCCGAGAGTCTTTGCGATTCCGCCTTCAGAGCTTTGACTCTTGCGTTTTGTCAAAGTCGACAAAAACAAATCACTTCCCTCCTCGGAACTTCCCAACGTCGACGTGCTTTGGGAATACTTGGCTGACTTGAGTTGGGCGACTATTTTGGGACCAGTCCGACTTCTTTGCTTCTTAGCAGACCTTGGTGAGTGCAGGAGTGTAGTACTCCGAACCGGAAGCATCTGAACACGACGCTTTTTGATAGGTTGAACATCCTCGTCCTCATCATCATCAATGACCATAAAACTACCCCCAAAAGCCCTACTTTCAATGACGTTTGGAGCCGCGCGTGGGGTCGTCTTAGACGGAGATAATATTGGTCGATCCGCACTGCTCGCTTCTGAGCCATTTGACAATGGATGCTCGTCATCCGCATGCTCGATAGCATGACGGTGAGGAGCTGATCTCTTCTTCCCTGATCCTGAAGTGTCGATACGCTCAATTGAGGGTACATGCCCGAATCGAGGGATTGTTGAAAATGGATCTCGTATTGCGGACGGTGAGACTGGACGGTGCAAGAAGTCCGGGACAAGAAATTCGTTTGGCTTTCTCGCACGGTACGCCACTCTCCAAAGAGCTTTTTGCTCATTAAATTCAACATCAAGAAGAATCTGATAGTAAATTTCTTCGAATTCTTCGTTAGCCATGAGATTCCCGAGAATGTAATCTAAGCATACCTGGGGTAAGGGTCTCGTCGAGTTCGAATGCATTCTTGAATCGCTCCCGAAAGCTAACCTCGTCCAGGCTTTGGCACTCCGTCCTCCCGACAATCACCTTCGGCGACATTCTGGCCTTGCGTGACCAAAAAACAAAAGTACGACTTGGAGAAGTAAACTTTTGTAAAGAGAGACCGTGGAGAAGATTAAAATTGCAAAGCAAGAAGCAATGAAAGTGACAAGCTCAACGTATGAGGAGCAAAATCTGCAGGACGAAAGTCGCCTAGACGTTCCACTTGAAGACCACAAAGTGACGAGACCTCGTCCCGTTGAGGTGAAGGGGAGGTATGAGTTGAATGGGTGGAAGCAAAAGAGAACGACTCTCGAGTCGTACAAAGCCCTAGACTCTAGGTAGAGCCAGAAGAACTAAGAGGAAGACGAAGTCGATAAGAGCTTGGATGTTGTCGGAGGTTGGAAGGAGAAGAACTTTCGAGGAGTAAAGAGGGGGATCGATCCCTAAATATTCCACGAAGAGCTTATATCAAGTGAACTAATCACATTTCGCGTTGTCCGGAAAGCGGTCCTAATGGACATCAGAGCTTTGCATTTGAATGCAAGAATGATCTGGTGTACCATGGAGCTGGAGCAGTGATGGAGCCGATCAAGGTCTTGAGTTTGCCAAAGGTGAAAAGATGCTGGCTTAGCTCGGCTTCTGGCTTCTGGCTTCTGGCTTCTGACTCCTCAAATTTCAAGAAGCTTCAAAAGCTGGAGCTGAAGTAGTCAAGAAGTTGGAATGAAAATGGAAAGCCAAGCTGAGCAAATAACGGGTAATCAGAATGCAGAAGCAGAGCGAAATCAAAGAGGGAAGGCCCTCGCTTTTGTTGACAAGCCTTGCAGGATGCAATTTCATTAACAAAACAAAAAGAGTTGTTTTTCGGGCGTCTGAAGTGCAGTCAGAGAAATTTATGGTCTGTTTTTCGCTCGTAGGAAAGGAGTAGGTGAATAGGGACCTCAACGGGAGGCGAGGCAAGCCCCTCGGTGAAACCTGGTCCACCGCCTTCCTTCAACATCAAAACGCTCTCCGTGTTGGCCAGCACCTGCCAGCAAAAACCTGTCGACGAGTCACTCTCGAATGGGAAATTCGCTTGCACTTATCTGTAAGTTTACGGCATTGTCCTTGCGAATGGTTACTGGCCACAGCGAGGCCATCTAAAGTCGTCGAGATAACATCACGCAAGATGTCATCCGACATACCAGGAGAGGCCTTCAGACTATTCCCGAAGCTTCCCGCAGAAATATGTCTTAAGATCTGGAAGGAGGCGTCGTTCCTGTCTCGCGCCATTCATATTCACACCGTCCCGGTGGAAGTTATCACGATATCCGGTGCCACGGATGGCCCGACACCTTTCACACCTTTCAGATTCGCGTCCTCACAAGCAGTTCTTGCTATTCTGGCTACCAATCGCGAAGCTCGCGAAGCTGAATCGTTACGCCGAACACATTTGCTTCTAAGGCACCTATATGAAAGGTTCAAACGAAGAGATCAACGCTTGCATCCAACTCTACGGAGTAAGACACATTGTGATCAATGTCTTTCACGCGAGTGAGTTAGAGAATTACGCAGAAGGACAAAGAATCGTTGATTTGGTGTGCGAACTCGATGGATGGTTCCATGGGGATATGGAAAGCTTTCAACTCTTTTATTCAGCAGAGAAGATTGAGAGAGGAGAGCAACTCCATTTCTTCGATTTCGATGTGGGAAACATTTCGGCGGAGGAGCGACAAGGATTGCCTCTAAATTGTGGATCTTATACATGGCTGGGAAGTCGCGTACAAGGGCTTACGAGGACAGGCAGCGGGCAAAGTTGATCGAGAAGTGCAAAGAAGAAGGAAAGTTAGTTCCCGAGCCCGAACAGATGAAGATTCAGCATCCCATCGTCAAATTTGTTTCTTTGGTTCGAAATTCTGGAATGGGCAAGAGAAAGCACAGCGACTACCCTATGAATTTCAGCGGGACATACACGAGCGAGAATTTGCAGAAGATCATATGCATTTGACGTGACACATCGTCACTGCTGAGCTTTGGAGGGTCGGGGGATATGTTGCAGTGGGATGAATTTTCTTTCCGGCTGTGAGCAATGAGATTAGCAGGCCGGAAATACCTGGTGTACACGAACAACAGAAACTTGGCTGTATCAAAAACATTCCTTCCAGAAATTAAATGCTTTCTTACCAAAAGTTGAGGTCATCTATCGCCGGTATTCCCGGAAATCTCCTTGTGAGGGAGATAAATAGCGTTGTGCTTAAACATACTCTAACGAGGCAAGACAATTCGCAGCAACTATGACTTTCATCGAAAGCAAGAAAGTAAGAAAATAAAGGATTGAGGTGAGGGAGATTCCGACTTTAGTATGCTGTATGTTCATGACCCCCTGGATATTGCTTCGGTGGGGATTTCCCACGTGTTTATGCCCGAGAAGACGCAATTACTCGTTGCTTGTTTTGCTGTAGTTTGCGTGTGGTATCTTGATGCCTTCGGTGAAACTCTCAGCTACTGAGCTATCTTATTCATAAGTGGAGAGTGTTCCTACTGACTTATTAGAAAATGTGCCAAATTTCCTTTTGAAGAGGGTGAGTACCGTCCCGTGAGAATCCAGTCCTGTATTGACAGCCCTCGAAGTTTGTATACATGTCCAAGCCGCCATTTCGAGGCATAGATAATACTATGATCTTCTGCTCTGATTTAATGTGCTGCTTCAATCTCCCTAACATAACTGGAAAGGGATCGAATAATCATCTTAGCCTTGGTTCTTCTCTCAATACTTCTCTGTGTTAGGGCACCCCACTTGAACCAGCATTGTGCTGCAAAGCTGACTTCACGCCAAAGCAAGCTATACTCGCATTTTTAAATGCGAAGTAGAAATTTACATCATTAGGGAGAGGAAGTGAATGCCAACTTCATAAGGTAGACGCGGAAGGTACTCAAGTGAGGCGATTTCCTCCAGCTCAATCTCCGTCTTTCCTCAACCACGAAATTGCGATCCCATGCATTGAACCACAACCTCCTAGGACAATCATACGTTCCACGGCTGGTATGTCGAGAGGCTTTCTAGAGACGAAGGTCGTGCTAACATGATACCTCAGAACCATGGCCAAGTCGTCCGACCGCGCGAAGAACACTGCAATGGTGGCCGTCCTTAATCACACCGTAATCAAACCTGCTCCCGCAGAAGTCGAAGAGCTCACCAGCTTCACGGTCTTCCCCAAACTCCCTATCGAGATCCGCCTCAAGATCTGGAAGGGCGCCTCGCATTTCCCACGGAACCTTGAGATTTTCAGTCACCCCATTAGCCAAGTGAGAATCGTCTCTAGCGCCACCTACTACGCATTCAAACTCCAAACCTCCCTCCTACCGCCAGCAATCCTTCATGTGAATTCCGAATCTCGCATGGAGGCCCTGCAGCACTACACACTCGCTTTCGGCACGAAGGTTGACTTCGACGACTTCGCCTTCTCAACTCCGCCGAGAATCTACTACAACCGCAAATCTGATCGGGTGTGCTTCACCGGACCTGTCAACGCTCTCTCCAGGTCGGCAATTGAGGAGGCTATCGTGGCTCACAAGATTGCTCGACTTGCCATCAATGTCAATGTGCCTCTCGTAGACAGCACCATTTCTGACTTTGCGGATCCAGCCATTCTTGATCTAGCCGGCACAATTAATAAGTGGCATCATCATGAGTTAACAGATATTGTACTGTACATGTCACCTCGAAGTGGGCGTGGTGGTTACGGATCGAGGATGAAATTCTTCTGGCCGGAGGGAGATTGTGCGGGCGACGAAATGCGCGAGCAGATGGCGAGAGCTTTTGTAGAAAAATTCAGGAAGCTCGATAAAGATGTGAGAATAATGGAAGCGCCGACGGAACAAATTAGGGCCATGAGCATTAGACTGCAAGCCATAAGGGATTTCAGCGTTGAAGACGTACAGCGTGTACGAGCTTGGGCTATGTTTGGATTTCAGATTGCCTATTATCGACACCAAAAGAACCTGAGTCGTGAGAAAATGAGGTTGGAGATGACTGAGCAGTACGAAAGGGCTGGCAAGGCTGTCCCAGAGATGTTCCCATTCGAAATGGAGGAGACCTCCCGATTCCTCGTTAAGGACAGATTCCTGGTTCTCGATTCAGCATCTGGATTACGTGAGGCAAACCAGATTGGCTTGACTAAGGAAGACACCGACTAAATTGCATACCTAGGCTATGTGATCGCACTCGAAGGGTCTTGGAGTACAAACTGAGAGGCTACTTGATCTCAGAAGCTCTATTCGTACTGCAACTCCTTCTCTTCTGTATTGTACATAGATCCCTCGAGACTGCTGCACTTGGACGTGTGCGCCTGACTTTGGAAGCAATCAGATTGGTTTTTGAGAACAAGCAATAAATACCTAAAAGCAAAGACATTAGGCTGGTTGCGATGCAGACAGAATTGTTGAACTCCCAACTATCTTCTAAACTTTTGATTTCCTATGCAAGCTTTTGAATGGTACAATCCGCCAATCTAAACTCCCCGTATGAAGAGAACCACCCCCAAGCAGCTTTTTAATGCCCCGGATATCATATCTCAAACGCCACACTAGAACCTCGAAATTAGCTCCCTCCCTCCCCTTCCAAAACCACTCCTACTTCCTTGGCAGCTCCCTAAACACCCTCCTAAAGATCTCACGACTCTTATACAAATTACTCAGCCTCAGCCTCTCATTATCCAAATGCGCGCTATCGCTCGCCTGTCCACATGGCAGATGCGCAGCCGGAGCATCAAACTCCTTCTCCAAGAATCGGATACTAGGAATCGACCCCCCCTCCCTAATATACAACGGTTTCCGCCCTCTTCTCGCGCCGTTCGTACCATCAACCGGCGACGAATTTTCGGGGGAATCAGACAGCATCTCAAGCGGTGTAGCGGCAAGAGACGTATGATCGCTCCCGTTCGTGAGAGTCGTTGTAGTAGCAGGAGTAGGCTTTAGACTTGGGCTCATTGTTGGAGTGGCGGGTTTCTTAACTTGTTGTTTTGGTCCAGGAACGCTGGAGCGACGAGTCTCGCCGATGGGGCCCCAGACGTCCATGATTGCTTTCTCGAGCGTCTGGAAGATTTCGTTGTCTGGATCGCCGAGCCAGGCGTCCGCTTGGTTGTCAATTGTGATTGTGAGGTGGTTGTGCGTGTCGAGTTGGGCAAAGGCGTCTTTTAGGAAACTGGTGAGTTGTTTGATTACGTCGTCGACTTCTTGGTTTGGTACGAGACGGAGGGATATTGATGCGCTGGCGTGAGCCGAGACGAGGGAGCCGTCTGGGCCGGAGACTTTGTAGCGGTGGATTGTCAAATTCGGCTCTCGCCATCGTGCCATCAGGGAAGCTTTCAATCTTTCGGGTGGTCCATTTTCAGGGCTTCGTCGAATCAAGGTTTCTACAATGTCATCGTAGCGGGCTTCTTCGACAGGAGTCAGTGGCAAAATATTGTCGTAGAAGCCGGGTATTTGAATGCGGTTGTGTAGACCCTTGAGCTTGGCCAGGACCGAAGTCAGGTCAGACAGCGGCTCGTCCATCATGAAGCTTCCGTCAACTCCACTATGCACGTCAGGATGATTGCTGTCGACCTTCACGGTGGCATGAAGTACACCTCGAAGTCCATAAGTCAGGCACGGTACATCGTCATCCAGCCAATAACTGTTTGCAAGGATGATATAATCGATGTCCCCAATCAGGTCCTTGTGCCGTCGAACAGCATCTTTGAAGCCTCGAGATCCGGACTCTTCCTCTCCTTCGATGAGAAACGTGATATCGGACTCTAGCTCCTTTTCGTGCACGAGATCCACCACACCATAGAGAGCAGCCATAATTGGCCCCTTGTTATCCGTCACACCACGGCCGTACAGATACCCGTTGACACCTTTCATTTCAAAAGGTTCCACGATCCATTTGTTTTGCTTGTTATCAGCAGGAACCACATCATCTAGTAGACCAATCAGTACATAAACTCAACTTCCTATAGGATAACTTACAGTGACCATAGAATAAAATCTTCTTTCGCTTGCCGGAAGTTGTCGAGTTGCCTTTAAACTTAGCGTAAACAACAGGATTGTGATGGTTGTCCGTATTCAGCATCTCGGTTTGTGCTCCATGTTTCTTGAACAGCGTTCGGAGGAAAGTGGCCCCACGTCGGCAGTCCTCAGCATGATCTGGTCTCGAAGATATGGTCTTAAACGAGACAAACTCATAAAGCGACTTTATCAACTGGCTATCAGACATCTGCGGCCTATCATAAGTTCCCGAATTGCAACCAGTGATGTTCCATATGGAGACGGAATTATCGTTAGCTCCAGTGATGTATAATTGCTGGTCGTTGTATGTAGTGACTGCAGAAGCCAGGATCCGCCCTTCGTGTGCTCTCCATCGATTGACGCACTGATACTTTTGGCTGAACGAGGTCGTATCTTGGTACTTTCCATATTGTACAGTGCTGTATTTCTGTCCAGATTTGTTAGCAGATCTTCAGTAACAAGGAAACTGAGAAAACTCACCCTCGCGAAACCGGTAGATCCAGCGCTCCAAAGAAATCCCCAGCCCATCTGCAAAGTCGTGACATCTCCCTTGTGTGCCTTGATAACACGAAGCTTTTGTTTGGTATCCAGATCCCACAATTCGATGACTCCTTCAAGTTTGCTGCTGTACAAGAAGGAGCCGTCAATGGCCAAAGACAACACCGATTCCGCGTCGTCCTCCCCAAGACAAGCAACCTCCTTGATTCCTTGACTCTGATCATGGAACAATTTCCAAATCTTGATTGTACCATCCCCTCCACCAGAAATCAAAAATTCCTCATCTGAATCCACCAGCCGGGTTACACCATGTACCATAAGCATACAGTACACATATCCAAAATGTGCATAATGCATCATATGAGCCTTGTCAATCTCGAGAATCTCCCCTTCATGGTTGCCAGTTCGAGTTGTTTGTGGTCTCGGGGTAGAAGACCCTCCGCGATCGAGGGAGTCAAAGAATCGGTGATTTCGACGATCGGGATGGTTTTCTGGATTTGGAGTTCGTCTCGCAGTCTGGTCCTTCAAACTGCACCATTGTATGCTTGTATTTTGTGCCCCAAGATACACCGTTTCGAACTGCGCTGAATATGCAACACTGAAGACGTCACCGACATCGTATGTGCTATAGACATGGTAAAGTCGCTTCAAAGTGGTTGGGCACCATGTGTTGACAATGGCATCTCCAGCGCTGGAGAATAGAAGTTTCCCATCCGCAGACAGGAAGAGAGACAGCACAGCGCGAGTGTGTGCTTGTATCCGCTGAACCAGCTCAAACGAAGCCAACGACCAAACTACAATCTCCCCATCTTGTGTGCCAGCATACAGCAGTTTGTCTCCAACCGCAAGCGTGAGAATCGAGGAATCATTCTGGAGGTGGTGCAGCAGCTCAGGCTTCTCCTTCAATCGCGTCTTGTTATCGTCCACAGTTCGATCCGTAATCTCGTAGGTCTCATCGTCGCTAGCGTCGGCTGCAGGTCTGTCAGCAAGAGTAGTTGCAAGGTTCTGCGAGTAGGAAACTTCTCGAGCTGCGAAAATGGATGCCATTGATGCAAGGTGGTTTGGGTTCAGGGACTCCGTTGGCCGGGGGGGAGCTACTGCTGTAGCGCCCCCGCGATTCTTCCTCTCATCCCAGATTTCCATCCAGCCTCAATCAATCAACCTTTTGCCCCACCTTCACACAAACACGTGGGGGCACGAACGACTTCAATATCAAGATTTCGTGAATCACTTACATGCTGTCCTCGTACTATTTTCTTCGTCGCTGGACCACATGTCTGGTCCCTCCTCGTCTTCGTCTTCGCTGCTCCTCAGTATTGATCCAGCGTGGCACATCGTCGTCGGATGTCTTCGCTTTGCACGACGGTTCCAGCGCTCGAGGTCGAATCCTGAGAAGGCTTGTGAAGAAGTCTTGTGTCCGTTCATTGCGAATTTTTCCACTCGGAGTCATACCCTGCTAACGAGCATTGCGTGAGACCTGGCCTTGATGGCGCCTTCGCTGTGTATTTATCCTGCTGGACTTGAACCTAGACACAGCCAGAGTCAGATGCGCAGACCGCCATCAACTGTTAGATTCACCAAGCAATTCCACTCGAGCCTAAATCTGATTTCATTCTGGTGCGTTGCTTGCATATCACGAAAACATCCTTCAGCTGTCTTACGAACTCATTGGCTTGTCCAGACCTCATGCAGGTTTCACTCGACCTGGGTACATGCCACTCGCCGTTTATCGGAGCTGGAAATTTGTGCAGAGTTGTACATTTGCATAGGAGAAAATTTTGTGACGGCGATTTACGTGGCTTTAAGAAATGTCTTGGAAGTTATCCCAGTCATCATGAGTTCAGGAGTTAGCTGAGCAGAGCACCAAACATCTCCACTGTTGGCAGTGGCAGCATGGGACAATCATGGTTCGATCTAAGGATTTAAGTGAGCTCCCTAGTCGAAACCCAGATGTAGTATCAGTCAAGAAGATCATCAGAAGATACCTAGATCATCAAGGTTCCAATTCTTGCCAATATGTGTCTCAGCGTCGATGTCGAAGTTCCCGTGACCGTGTCAGGCAACAAAGCCCTTGAAGAGAACCGAATCAGGGTCAACGGAGTGCCACAACCTGAAGATGAGGCCCAGAGCCCCCTCGATGATTTGAATCAATTCCAGCAAGACCTCGAACATGTCAGAAGACAAGCCTTTGATCAAGGCTGGATCATGGCCTACGACTATTGGGCGACCTTTGTGTTCGATCAACAACGCCCACCAATGAACTATCGGTATCCAATCCGCCATGGTCTTAGAGGAGGCGCGTTTTCCCCATTGGTGGGCAGAGAATACTCTGCTCAATCTATTGCTAACCCGTCGTCACTCAGGTCTCGGCGGCTTAGGTCTTGGTGGTCTTCGAAATCGAAACCTACAACAGCCTCGGCAGAATCAGCCACTCCAGGATTCAAATTCGAACCATCTTCTTCGACCAAGAGGAGATCTCCACGAATGGACGAGACGTGTACGTGTTAGGGAGGGTGATCATGAAGTGGAGGAGACACACAGAACAGGCCCACCACATGAGTTCCTTCAGCCTGGTGACCTGCCTGGACTTTTTGGCAACAATCAAGGCGCTTCTGACATGTCCGAAGCAAACTCCAGTACCACAAACAATGTTTGGATGCGCGGTGGTGGTGGTGAGAAGGACAATCCCCGCGACGACGCAGCCACTCCTAGCCCGTCTCGAAAGCCACGGAAGAATCAACAGTCCAACGCTCCACAGCCCCAAACTAGTGCTCCTGTTCCAGACCGAACCCGAACCATTTACCCGCTGGAGTGGTATTCCTCTTCTCGTCCTTCGCAGGTTACAAGAGAAGAACCTATTCAAGACGAACTGCCACTGGATAGCAATTTTATTCCAATGCTAACCTGGTACCCATGGGAGTCGCGTCACGATCATTCCCTCCGCGAGGAGGCTGCGAGGAGAGAACACATTCGGAAAGAGAGGGCAAGGAGAGACGCCGCCCAGCGGTCGGATGCTGACGCTCGACCCGCCAGCTCTCAAAACCCTCAGCGGCGTCCCCAAGATGGCCAAGGGAATGCAGGAGATGAGTACGCCGGACCTCACTGCACAGGTTGTTTCTGCAAGAGGAGGGTTTAAAGAGACTTAATGCTCTCTGGTTTACGAAGTGGGGTCGATGGTGTTTGCCTGATTTTGCCTGATTTTAATATCGTCTGAAGGCATTTCAATTTCGAGAGCAAGTGTTGTGACTGTTGTTTCGTGATTTCCGAGAAAGATATTCCTTCAACCTTTAAGCTTTAGCTTAAATTCCTTCAACCTTTAAGCTTTAGCTTAAAGTTGAAGTAAGCTTTAGCTTAAATTCCTTCAACCTTTAAGCTTTAGCTTAAAGTTGAAGGGATTTAAGCACGTTGGAAGAAGGGAAGAATACACTACGAGTTAAATCACATGACATCTAGCTTCTGATTCGCTACTTTTCTGATGTGGGTCTAATCCGCTATTCTGATTAGTCGGCTCATTTTGGTAAGGAACACCAAAAAAAAATCAAAAATCAAAAATCAAAAAAACCTTAGGAAACTAGTATTATTATAAGTATAAGATCTAAGGCCTAGAATATATAATTAGACTATCTTTATTTTAATAATTTAAAGCTAAAAAAAGAGAGGAGGATTTTAAGGGAGCCTAAGAATAAGGAAGAAAATTCGCTTAAGCCTTAGGCACACATTTCGCTTAATTTTCGGCCTTAGGCTTGACTATTAGCCTCAGGCTTGACTATTAGCCTAAGGTAAGTTACTTATTAGTATAACTAATTTTCTAGAGATTATATAATTATATTATATAACTTAAAGTAATTAAGATTACTTTTATATAAGTAATAAGATATAAGAAACGAGATATATTAAATACTAGTACTAATTAAGCTTAATACTAGGATTCTATAAAGGATCTTATAAAGGCTTAGTACTTCTTATTTAACTTACTAGATTAGTAGCTTCTTATTTTAGATACTAATAATTAACTTTTAATAACTTACTTATATTTCTTATAGACTTAATATTATAGTATAAAAGCTATAATATATAATTATTGTAATATATTAAAGATTATAAGAGCTAAAGGCTTGGATACTTAGTAAACTAAGTAAGTGTAAGGTCACGTGAGACCTATACGTAATATATACCCCCTTAAAAGAAAGAGATCACGTGGTCCTCCACGTGCTATATATAGACTAAGTTTCCGCAAAACTGGGAAATCGAGGGAATTCTACTTAAAAAACTCAAAAATAGTATATTTCTACCTATTTCACCTAAACTATATAATTCCGCCTCTTCTACTTACTCTTACTAATCGGGCGGTTCTACTATATCCTTATCTAGTATCCCTGAAGTCTACTAAGCTAGCTGGCCTATAGCTACTAACTAAGCTCCTAAATAGTACTATATATATATCCGGAGTATAAGGAGTATAGGGAGCATAGGAGAGGAGGGGAGGGGTTATCTATAAGTATAGGAGATAGTAGGAGGAGGGTAGTTAAGGCTATATAAAGCGTATAGGGACGTTAGGTTAGGGAGGCTCATTAATAGGAGAGTAGTTAACGTTATAGGAGTTCGATTTATTAGTAGGAGGTTCGATCATAAGAGAGTAGGGTAATAGAAGCTCTTTAGGGGGTAAAGGAGTTAATAAAGGCTCTATAGGAGCTAGAGGGGTTAATAGCGTTACCGATTAATAGCTATTACGAAGGTAGTCGTTAAGAGACTAATAGATAGTATCTATAATCTCTTAAATTAGACGTTTATCTAGGACTAGTCTAGAATAAGGAGAAGGAGGGACTATTATAATATTTATAAGTAGCTATAGTTAATATGAAAGTCTAGTATAGTATAGAAGCGTCGGGAGGTTTAACTAGCTCAATTAAGAAGTCGATCGGGATTAGGACTACTAGATAGGCTATAACGGGCTTATAGAGTAGGTTAACGATAAAAAAGACTATAACGAGTCTTAATTAACTTAATTTAATAGTATTACTACTACTATTATAGTATAAAAGCTATAATATATGATTATTATAATATATTAAAGATTATAAGAGCTAAAGGCTCGGATACTCGGTAAACTAAGTAAATATAAGGTTATGTGAAACCTATACGTAATACTTAATACTTAGTATATTTAAGAATTATATATTAATACCTTAATACTATAATCCTTATTTCTAGAATATTTTAACTTTATTAATTTATATAATTAATATTCTATAATAATATATAATAATATTATATATTACTAGTAAATTAATATTAAATAAAGTATATGAATTATTAATTTACTTTCTTTATTATTACTAGTATTATTATTACTTAACTTAAAAGATATTTAAGTAATCTTAACTAAAAAGCTTATTAGAGAAATAATTAGAATCTATATTAAAGAATAAAAGTATAATAGTATTTATAATAGTTTTAATTATAAATTTATTATTTTTCTTAATATTTATTAAAATATAAATCTTTTATAAAAAGTACTTATAAGAGCTTTCTTTATTATATTAAAGAAACTAGTATAAGACTACTTCTATAATAATTACTTATTTTATTAAACTTATAAAATAACTTATACTAGTATTTATAACTTTTTTAAGAACTTTAAATATTAATATTAAAACCTAAATAAATAAAATACTATTAATATAAATTCTATAATACTTAAGTATTTTAAAAAATTAATATTTAATATTATATAAATCCTAATTTAGATTTATAACTATTTTATAATATATTAAGTTCTTATATAATAAGATTATTATTACTTATTAAAGCTCTCTAATTTATTAATATATAATTTTAGAATCTCTTAAAGACTTTAATTAACTTATTAATAAGCTATAGTCTTATATATATATATAAGAAAGATTAATAATATATTAATAATAAAACTACTTTCTTTACTAATTAATACTTTTATTTAAATACTCTAGAAATATATTTTATATATAAGAAACTATATTATTATTTCTAGAAGTATATACTAGAGAAATAATAAAATAAGAAAGCTTAATTTAGGACTAGAAATTTCTATTAATTTAAGGCTTTAAACTCTCGAAACTTTAATAAAGAATTTAATTACTTATATCTATAATATATAGCTTATATAGAAAGTAAATAAGAGATATATTATAAAAGTAAAAATAATTTAAGTAATAATTTTAAGGCTATTTTATTAAATATAATTAATAATATAAATAAAATAGAAGTAGAAGATTAATACTAATACTTAGATTCCTTCTTTACTTTTATTAAGAGCTTTTTAGCTACTTTAGATATATAATTACCTAATAAATAAGCTATTAATACACGAACTCCTAAAGTACTAATAATTATAGTAAATAGCCCTTATAGAAATATTATAAAGCTAGAGGGCTATTACTTAGTATAGAGGCTAGATACTACTTAGGATCCTCGTCTTAACTTACTTACTAAATCTTATACTTTAGCTTCTTTCTTATTAGCTTTAGTACTAGGATTTAGTTTATATTATATTCCTATTCCTTATCCTCTAGAACTACTAATAGAGGCTCTAGATTAGCTTAACTTAATAGAGGGTTTCTAAAGTCCTTTTATAGCTTCTCTATATAGAATATTAAGTGAACCTTTATAGTTTCTAATAGCTTTAGTAAGAATAAGTAACTATACTCTTCTAGAATCTCGAAAGGGCTTTCTATTTAGTTCCCTAGCTTATAGCTTAAGTAATTAGTCTTCTAGTACTTTATTATAACTTATACTTTATTACTTACTTTAAAGTTAATTAGATAATAATACTTATTAGTTTATATAGTATATTATTCCTATACCTTCTTTATATAACCCTAAGTAAGCTACTATAATTCATATAATTAGTTTACTAATACCTTAGCTTTATCTCTATTACGCTTTTCTTTTAGTGAGATAGCTTTTATAAGGGAGTTCTAGTTAAAAGTAATATAAGGTTTATATCTCTTTTTAGTTATAAATAAGGACTAGTTAATAGTTTTATACTAAAGGGAAGTTTATTAGTAATTAATAATTATTACTTAGTTATCCTAGTTATCTTAGTAGTAATTAATATAAGGGTATAATCTTTAGTTAAAGTATTAATTAATTATCTCTATTTAGTTATTTATCTAGGGGTAATTAGTAATAGAGAACTTAAGCTTAGTACTAATTCTAGTATAGAACTCGTTCTAAAAATTAGAGATAAACTAAGGTCTTTAGTCTAATATAATTATTTCTAGAATACTTACTTAGTATATAATATATAATAGAAATAAGAGTACTAATTACTTAACTATAATTATATCTTATATAAGTATTATAATTAGGTGTTTTAATAATTAGTCTATAAATATAGCTACTATATTATACCTTACTTTACTTTCTAGACAGCTCTTAAAATCTATAATAATATACTACTAAAGGTAATTAGGAATATATAATAAGTAAACAAAACTAGGCTTCTTATCTTATAATATATATAATCTCTTATAAGAGTAGTAGTTACTATAATATTAATCGATATCCTTACTTATAAATAACTAGTAATATTATTCCTTAAGTAATTAATAAAGCTTTATATATCTAAGGTATCTAGATAGAGGTTTATTATATACTTTATAGATTAAAGTAATCTATAAAAGGAGTTTAATAATTATTTCATTATCTATAATATAGAGTTTACTATAATATAAGAGAAGTTTATCTTATAGTATCTAGATATTACTCTTAGCTTATATTATAATATATAGTTTATCTAACTCTAGTAATATTTAATTATCTTATAGGATCTTATTTATTATTTATAAATTACTAAACTTAGTAAGAACTTCTAGTAATACTATAGTATAAGATATAACTAATAAAGCCTCTAAGAGAATACTTTCTTTTAGTAGAATTATACCTCTAATAAGGGTATTAGTTACTTTTAGGTAGTCCTTTATATATACTTAATTCTTTGAGCTAATATTAAAGCTTAATAAACTAACTTTATAAAGTATTACTATTAGCTAGAGGTTATAGACTATATTAAAGTTAATCTTATCTCTAAAGAAGAGTACTTAAGTTTATATCTTCTCTTTTACTTATCCTTAAGTATCTATTTTATCTTATCTCTTTAATAAAGTATTAGTTTATTTATTTAATTTCCTAGAATAATATATAAGTTTAAAGTAGTATTAGGATAAGAGCTCTACTTATCTAACTTATCTAAGTAAGAGTTTTTTTAGTAGTTATAAAGTATTTCAAGGTATAGTAATTAGAATAGACTTTAAAGAGAGTATCCTAAAGACCTTCTAGTTCTATTCTCTATTCCTTTAGTACTTATATAATAGTAAGTATTTCCTTATTATATATATTATAATTAAGTTCTACTAGTAATATAGTTTTTGAAAAGTAAGTTATAAGGTACTAGAGGCTTATTTCTAGGTTTTACTAAGAGAGTAAGCTAGTAATAACTCTTTTTAAGGTATTTATCTCTATTATTATAAGGAGATCTAGATTATAATATTATAGAACTAAGATAGAAATTATAGCTCTTTTTAGGAAATTAAAAGCTTCCTTATATTACTTTATTTACTTAAATAAAATACCCTTCTTTATAAATATAATAAAGAGTCTTATATTTTATTTATATTCCTTAATAAAGTATTTATAAAAATTATAAAATCCTAGGAAAAATTATACTCCTTTAATTATTATAAGAAGTTACTAGTTCTATATAACTTTCACTTTATTAGAGTCTATTTTAATACTAGTAATCGAGATAATTAAACTTAAGTATTTTATATATATAACTTTAAACTCTAACTTCTTAATATTTACTTAATAAAGTCTAATTAGTTATAGTTTATTAAATACCTTTTATATATATTATTTATACTCTATTAAGTCCTCTAAGTAAATTAGGATATTATTTAAGTATATAATATAAAAATTATTTAAGTACTCGAAAAGTATATTATTTATATAATATTAATATATAACTAAGTTATTAATTAAGCTTTCTTAAAGAATATTATATTTATATATTCTATAGTAAGTATAGAAAGTTATTAGTTCTTTAGAGTCTAGGTCTATAGTTATATAATAAAAACCTAAACAAATATTAAACTTAGTATAGATCTTAGTTTTAGATAATTAACTTAAAGTCTTATTAATTAAGGGAGAAGGTATTAATTCTTTTATATAATATTATTTAAATAATAGAAATTAATATAAAAGTATAATCCTCTATTAACTTTCTTTATAAAGAGAACTAGTAAAGTAAAGAGGGTTTAACTAGCTTTAATAAAGCTTTTTACTAAGTTATCTTCTAAGAAGTATTTAATTTCCTAAAGCTCTTAAGTAAATTACTAGTATAGTAATTAATATCTAATACTCTTAGTACTCTTTAGACCTTTAATCTAAATCTTATAGTTATATAATCTATATAGTAATAAGGTATCTAATTTATTTTTTAAGAAAATAGATATATATTCCTTAAGTTTAAGGAGTAATATCCTCTAGAGTTATTAGAGTTCTATTTCTCTTAGTTATTAGTCCTCTAGTTTAGGAATAACTTCTTATTCACGGGCTTTAAGTTCTTTATTAATCTTATAGATAAAGATTTAACTAATAATATTCTCTTCTCTCTTAGCTATAAAGTTAAATATTATAATAATAAGGATAACTAGATCTAGTATTTATTCCTTATTAAGAGTCTTATCTTATTTCTTTAGCTTCTTTCTAGGAATAACTTCTTACTATAACTATAGAAGTTCTTTTTTTATAGACTTATATAATTCTCTCTAGTCTATTTAGAAAGTAAATAACTACTTGGGAATAATAGATTTCTAAGAATAACTTATAATAGTATCTCGATAATTCGTGTCTTTTTAGTACTTTTTATTAGTTTACTTCTCTAGTTATTACTAAGAAGTACTAATAATATAGCTATATTATATAGTCTTAGGACTATTTTAGGTTATATAAGCTTATTCTTTTAGTAATTAACTAGAATATCTATATATATAGCTTATTTCTTACTAAGGATAATATTATAGTCTCTAAAGTTTAGGATAATTTTAGGTACTTTAATAGTATATTTATTAATTAAGAGTAATATATTAATATACTTCTTAGGAGACTCTACTAGTTTATTATTAAATCCTTATATAATATATAATAAAGAGAGGAGTTATAGCTCGACCCTTAGGAATTACTCTATAAACTAAGTAAGTTTAGTATTAATAAAAGTATATCTATTTACTTTTATATTAATAAGAGAAGAAGACTTAATTCCTAATTCATTTATACTAATAATATAAGGTATTATAAGAGTATCTCTTCTTATTAAACGAACTAAGTCTATTTCTACTAAATTAATACTATAAGCCCTTAGAGTAGAGACTTTCTCTATAAGTACTCGTTTTCTAGTTCTTCTTTAGAATTAGAACCTCTATTATAAGCCTCTAATAAGAATAAACTTAACTTAATCTAAGATAGAGTTACTTTAGTTTCTATAGTATACTTATATAAATAGTTATAGATATAGTAGTTAAACTCGTTATAATTAAAGTATTTAATAATTAAGGGATTACTTATTATAGGATATTACTTATATTTCTAAGAGAGTTTATACTTAATTATAATAGTAGATATAGACTCTTCTTTGATTACTTACTATAGGATATATAGAGAAGAGGGTTTAGTTATTCCTATTATTATTTTCTTATACTCTTTAGCCTTATTATATAAAGATTAGATTTACTAATTATTTATAATATAGAACTAAGTAGATAATATTAATAAAAGAGTTATTATAATATATATATATATATATATATACTAATTTTTAGGGCTTAGTCGAGAGCTTCTTATTTAACTCTTATTTGAGTTGTTTAGTAATATTACCTTCTATAGATAATTATAAGAAGTAGATATAAAACTCTTAAAATATATAACTAGAGCGAAATATAAGCTTTCTAAAGTTATAATAAGTATTTTATAACTTATTAGAATTAGAGTATAGCTCGTTTAAGTAATTATATATCTCTAAGAGCTAGTAATACTAATAAGGGCTTTTCTAGTTTATATAAGAGTTAATTAAAGTAAGAGTATTATTTATAAGTTTATTAGAAATATAAATAATCTTAAGGTCCTTAGTTAAGTATATATTAGTATTTCTTTATAGCTTATTCTTAACTTAGACTAGCTAGTTATTGAAAACTATATAATCTCTATAGAAGAAGGTTAAGTCTAGTAAGATAATTACTCTAGGGGCTCTATATAATATATATAGAGTAAAGAATCCTTTATAGTTTTAAGAGTCGATTTTAGGGGCTACTTCTAGAGCTTATATAAGAGCGGCTAGTACTAGTATAAATTAATTATAGAGTATAATATAGTCCTTAATATTTACCTTAAGCTTAGTATTCTAGAGCTTTATATTCTTAAAAATACTATTAATATCTCTATATCTCTTCTTATATTTAGTTAGCTTTATAATAGTATCTTAATAGCTCTTAATAATTAAGTTAATATTCTTAAGGAAGTTAATAGGGTCCTTAGACTAGTTATTTAGATTATAAGAAGTAATTAGATAATTTATATCTAGTACTTTTCTAATAAATAAAGAGTACTCTTCTTTAATAAACTTATTTATAAAGCCTCTCGGAATATTAATAAGGTATTCGGATTAAGAAGGGTTACTAATAAGATAACCTAATCTAATAAGAGTTAGTTAAGAAGTTAATATTCTTCCTAGTTATATAAGGTCCTAGAAAGTCGACTTATTAAACTTTTCCTCTAATATATCCTCTCTAGTAATCTCGTTACTAGTATATATATAAGGCTTATAAGGTTATAAAGTAAGGCTTATTATTAGTAATTAGGTTACTAGCTTATAGGTACTTCTCACTATAGGATTTAATTAAAGAATAACCTTTAATAGAATTCTTTAATTTTCGGGGTTTTTTTCCTAAGGGTTTTTAATATATTACTAGTATATAAGAATCTAGAGTAGTTTATTACTCTTATTATTCTAAAGCTTTAGCTTATATTCTAAGGTTCTATAATCGTAATAGTACCTTTATTTAGAGTTAAATAGGGGTATTTTAGTTTATTTGAAATCCTTTATAGGATTAAAGGAATTAAGCTTTAAATACTATTATAAGTATAGTATTTAGGGCTTAGAAAGTAAAGTAAAAAGTCCCTTATAAAGATAATTTAAAGCTAAAGAAGGAAAGACTAGAATATAAGAGGTTATATAAGTATATATATACCCTATAATACACTAGTCTATATAGGGCTTAGCTTCCTAAATTTCCTTAGAAGTACTTTATCTAGATTCCCTTAGTAAGGTAGCTATATTATATATAACTATTAAGTAACTCTAGATACTAGACACTAGATACTATTAGCCTAAGTAAGTAACTAAGTGTGAGAGTAGAATATTATTATAAATAAGAATTAGCTTATATTTAAGGTTTAACTAAATTAAATTAATATTTTAATTATATTAATATAATACTTTCTTTCTTTATTTCTAATCTAATTATAAGTTTATATTTATATTATTAAGCTTTCTTTTTTAATTATATAAGTATTATATCTAATAATTAAAAGACTAGTTATATTTACTTTTATATAATTATTAATTTTCCTTATTATTTAGGGTCTATTATAATTAATATTAATCTAACCTAATAAATAAGAATCCTTCTAGAGGTTGAAGGTAGCTTGTGCGTGGCCTGCCATGCACGCTGTATTGCTGTGTAGTCAGCAAATGGCACGTGATTGAGCTCTTAATTCTTAGGCAGAGTTAGTTTCGAGTTCTACTGCCGATATCGGCTAACCTCAGGCAGAGGTCTTCAAATCACGTGTAATACTGCCAAGCAAGAGATAAGCGAATACAAGGGTCTGTGGCAGACTAGCCACAGAGGGCTAGTGCGCAGAAACTGTGGGTCAAAAATAAAAATCATTGAGTGTTCTCGAACTGAAGCCGATTTCGAACTCTACTGTACTCTTGTGACTACTTCGTTGACAAACCAAATGCTGCTTCACTAGCTTACCCCTGAAAGGGCTGGAGGCGCTTGACACGAAAATTCGCGAGTCGCGTCCTCTTGCCGAGGCCACTCATGCAAGCACTTTACCACAATTCGCAAACGTCAGTCCAGGATATTCTACGACCATATAATCGAAATGCCTCATAAAGCGACCCCATTGACGCCTCGGCAGAAGCGTGCCCAACAAAATGAGAAGGCACGCAAGCTGCTCGCTGGTGCGAATCTGAGAGGGGATGATTCCGACGACGAGGAAGAATACGAATGGATCTATGAGGAGGACGGGGACGAGTTCGAGAATGAAGAAGAGGATGGGGGGGCGTCAAAGAAAAGGATGAGACAAAGCGCTGCGAACAAACAGGAGAGGACTATTGTCGGTGCGAAGAAGGGAAGCTTCAACTGCATGATTGGGGACAGCGTTTTGTTGAAGGCCGAAGATGGGAATCCGCCTTGGGTTGGGATGATTTTGAGCTTCTTGGAGGATGAGGATGGAGATATGGCAGCAGATTTTCTATGTAGGATCCTAGAAAATTCTTTTCGGGGTAAGGGTCTAACATGCTGCTAGGGTTCTCCAGTGAGAAAGAGATTGTCAACAAAACGAGGAAGAGATCCGACTTCCTGCCCGTAAGTCGGGAGCGTAGCTCCATCGGTTCAGCATGCTAATTTTCTCTCAGGGTGAAATGTACATCACACCTGGCACAGACGTCAATGCCCTGGCATCCATCAATGGCAAAGCTACGATCATGTCCGAGAAAGCCTTCAAGAAGAAATACTCTACCGGAAAAGTCCCCAAGAAATCGAAAGATCAAGGGAGGACGTTTATCTGTCGGAGAGGATGCAATACGCAAAGCGCTATCTACACCGACGAGTTTGTCTGGGAGAATCTCCATCACAGCACACCAGAAGATATGGAGAAGCTGGTGGATTGGATAAAGTCGGGCACACAATCTACGAAGAAGAGGAAGGCTGGGAGGCCCTCAAAAGCAGATGAAGATTTTAGAGGTGGCCTTATCGATGATGAAGAGGCGGAGCTGGAAACACCCAGGAAGAAGCAGAAGCATTCCACAGTAACGACTCCTCGAAAAGTACGGACACCATCAAAGTTATTGACACCAAGTCATAAAAGGTACTTTCTTTCCGTATTTCACCTCTCACTGTGCTGATTTCATACAAGGGTGATTGTCAAGAAGCCTCTTGAATTTACACCCCTGGGGACTCGGGTCTTAGATCCCGATCATGTGGAATCCTCTCCGTTCCAGACTGCTCGATCTCGATTACATGTAGCCGCTGTTCCTACCAGTCTCCCATGTCGAGAGGACGAGTTTACTTCAGTATATTCTCACCTGGAAGCTGCTATCTATGAAGGTACTGGAACTTGTATCTATATATCTGGCACCCCTGGAACAGGAAAGACAGCCACAGTTCGAGAAGTCGTTGCACAGCTGAACGCCTCCGTCATGGCTGACGAACTAGACGACTTTATATTTGTGGAGATCAACGGCATGAAAGTCACAGATCCTCACCAGTCATATTCTCTGCTGTGGGAAGCGCTGAAAGGAGACCGAGTTAGTCCTACCCATGCACTGGACTTGCTGGAACGAGAATTCAACCACCCAAGTCCTCGACGAGTCCCATGTGTTGTCTTGATGGACGAATTGGACCAGCTTGTCACTAAGAATCAGAGCGTCATGTATAACTTCTTCAACTGGCCACAACTTCGACACAGCCGATTGATTGTCCTTGCTGTAGCAAATACAATGGATCTTCCAGAGAGAACACTCAGCAATAAGATCAGTAGTAGACTTGGTACGCACATCCTCTAATATTTTCATACCATTGCTAACAATTTCCAGGCCTCACACGTATCACCTTCCCGGGCTACACTCACGACCAACTAATGAAAATCATACAGTCCCGCCTCGAAGGCGTCCCAGGGAACATCGTTGAACCCGACGCCATACAATTTGCGTCTCGAAAGGTCGCTGCCGTATCTGGGGATGCACGCCGAGCCCTCGATATCTGTCGTCGCGCGGTCGAGCTCGCAGAATCCGAGCTTCACTCCCAATCTGCACCCAACACTCCTTCCAAGTCCGGGAAAGGAGACAAGGTATCCAAATCGCTAGGCAGAGTCACGATAGCAACAATTAAGAGAGCAATCAACGAAGCAACGACCAGCCCTTTGCAGCAGTATTTAAGGGCTTTACCGTTAGGTGCCAAGGTACTGCTTGCTGCGTTATTAGCAAAGACCCGACGGACGGGCATTGGAGAGAGTGTTCTTGGGGAGGTGATCGATGAAGCGAAGAGGATGTGTAAGATGGACACTGGAAACCAGAAGATGGTGGAATTTCTCCTCTCATCTTCCACTTCATCCAAGGCCTTGCAATTTCCTTCGAAACAGCAACAGAAGACACCGAGGGTGTTAGGTATGGGAGCTTCGGCTATCGATCTCATGGAAGCGGGGATTATTGGGCTGGAGGCCAGAAAGACGGACCGCACGGGAAAGATCAGGTTGAGTATTGGGGAGGAGGATGTCAAGCTGGCTTTTAAGGATGATCCTGAGATCAAGAATCTTGGATTTTAGCCTGATCTGATATGGCAGAGGCCAAAAATACTACACTACCATACAATTTCCCTCGTCTTTGAAAGGGTTCTGTCCCTGTGATGCGCCGTACGCCTTGCCATGTATTGAAACCATCATCATGAAATACAATCAAAACTTTTGCCGGCCTAAGGTTGGTTTCCATTCCAAAGGATGCGTTTCTGGAGTTGCTTTTTCGTCTTGTTTCCATACTTTGACTGGGGTATTGTTAGCTTGGTCATTCAAGGAGGGTCATTAGGGGCACTTACTGGTTTTATCTGCTTCCCCACAAATTAATCGAAGTCCCGTCTTGTCGTATGTAGAGCTCATGATTCCTGCTTCGGCGTCGAGTGAACCTGGTTGAGCAGTGGTGTCCAGGGCTTGGAATCTGTGTCCCGATTTCCAGTCCCAGAAACTCATTGATCCATTGTCTCCGCCCGAAAATAGGACGTTGTCCTCGTTGACGGCCAGCGTGTTGATGATGGAATTTTGTCCTTCGAAGTTCTGCATGAACGCTCCCTCGGGACACTTCCATTGCTTGATGCTTCCGGTGCTTCCACTGGCGAATGTGAATTCCTTTGGATGAATAGCCAACGCTCTCACGCCCTTCTTATGATGTGTTAAGACGCCCATAGTTTTTCCGGCAGCGAGATCCCATAATCGGACTGTGGCGTCCAGAGATGAAGTAATGACTTGCGGATCAGCCTCTTGACACTTGACATCTGATACCGTGCCCTTATGTCCAGAGAGAACGTGGATATTGCTCCGCGTCCTCATATCCCAAACTCTTGCAACACCATCACGTCCACCCGTAACCAAAACATCCAGCGTAGGGTGCAGTGATAGTGTGTATACACCGCTCAAATGTCCATGGTAATGTCGAATAACCTTATTCGTTTCCAGATCCCAACACTTGACCATCTTATCTTCACCACACGAAAACAGATACGGATGTCGAGGAGATACCGCAAGACCTCTAACAGTCGAGATATGGCCCGTCAAAGTAAGCCGAAGATTCCCAGTCGCAAGGTCCCATATCTTGATGGTCCGGTCTCCAGCTCCACTTGCAAACCACTTGTTCTCCGGCTCCACAGCCAAACTTCTCACCCATCCCAGATGTCCAGAAATAACTCTCATCAGCTTCCAAGGTGCGTGCCATTCTGGCTTTATTTGTATAACCGTCTGCTTGCGAACAAGACTCGATGAAGGAAGATTCTTTTGCGTTGTAGGTCCGTTCGCATTTGGTGGTAGACTATCTGAAGCTTGTCGTCCTCGCACCGTTAACGCTGTCGATGTATTCCTTGCTTCACTCTTCGAAGCAACGCCCTCGATAAGCTTCGTTGTTCTAGCATCGGCTGCATCACTTGCTTCTGGGACTGTCTTTTGCTTCTTCCGTGACCCGGCAGCAGCAGAAATCTTCGCTGCTAGAGCTGGCGGTAACTCTCGGACATGATCGTACTCTGAGCGCATTCGTGAGGCGATGCCTAATCGGTCTGCTGCCTCCGTCGCATCTGAGTCGAGTGGTTGGCCCTCAGCGAAAAGGGCTCTTGATCGTTTCGCATTTTCTTGGATGAGGCCTTTTAAATGACCAACTTGAGATTGATCGATAGTGGCGACTTCGGCAGCCATCTTGAACGTATGCGAAGATTGTGGGGGGAGAGTTGGAAGAGGGCGCAAAGAACGCGAGGCTGAAATATAGGTTCGACTTCGGCCAACGTTGAGATTTCGCGCTAATAAAACCTTGGCGTGAATTTGGAGATCACTCACGTGACAATACTTGCTCTTCAAAGTTTAGAGATATTGGATTTCAAGAAGGATGTATGGTGCTTCTGAGTCGGGACAAAAAATTAAAAGCCTTCAGCTAAGGTCTACCTCCGTTACATTTAGTGATCTTTCACTTTCCGGAATCCAAGTATCTTGCCATTCAGGCATCCATATCAGGCCTCCCTGGCACGACGAATTCAACTCAACCTCCTGACTTCTTACAACCATTCCCCCTTTTCCTCTGTTCAACTCAAAATCCAATCTAACATAACCCACCATGGAAGAACCCTCAAAATTCGCCATCCACGAAGCAGCACGAGACGGAAGAAGTAAGAAAACATCCAATATCAACCCCGTCAGTGCATCTCCCGTGAACCACGCTGACAAAGCCCACAGCCGCTATTGTGGAATCATTGCTTGCCGTGAGATTCTTCTCATAACTCTCTCTGGGATTCCGTTGTTCGTAGAGTCAAGGCTGAGAGTGGAATGAAATAGGCAAATCCCAAGCTCGCAGAGAAGAAAGATGATGATGAGCGTTTGCCGATTCACTGGGCTGTCTCGTATGGTCACCTAGATATTGCCATCTTGCTGGCTTCGAGGAAGAACTTTGATCCTGATGTTCAGGTTGGTCCACCTTCCTATCCAAAATTCATGGAAGGCCTGTCTATTTCTGAAGCAGAGCTTACTGGGTTCAGGACGGTGCTGGATGGACTCCCTTGATGATAGCCGTGAGTCTCAAGGAAGGCGAGGATTTGGTCAAGCTGTTCCTTTCGAAAGGGGCAGATGTTAATGCCAAGAGTGAGTTCCTCCCCCAAGCCTCGCTTTGAACAACTGACTCACCACCACCTCCATAGATTTTGCCGGCCAGGTACTGTACCTCCTTCTCCTTCACCTCAGTCCATCTAATCCTAATCGCAAACAGACAGCGCTCCACTTCATAGCCTCCAAAAAGAACGTCGACCTTGCCCGCCTCCTGATCGAGCAAAAACCTCCCGCTTCAGCACGAGTAAAAGACAAACGGGGCCAATATGCTATCCATCGCGCTGCTGCAGTGGGAAGTGTCCCGATTGTTGAGTTGCTGATCAAGAATAAGAGTCCAATTAGTGCTACGGATGTGGCGGGACAGACACCTTTGCATCATGCTGTTGCTGAGGGCCATGGTATGTTCTGTTCTTCTAGCTCAAATTCTTGGTCAAAGGTTTTGGTAGAAGGGGAGTGCTGATAAATAACAGGTGACACAGCAGTAGCACTCCTGAAAGCCGGAGCAGAAACCGACAAGAAAGACGTCGATGGAATGCTGGCCCTGGATTTAGCTCCCGATTCACAAGTCAAGAAGTTCATTCTGCAAACGTGTGAACGGGAAGGCATAGATTTATAGCCAACCATCTTGCACGAAGAAAAAAAATAGAATACTGGTATTCCAAAGCCAAAGATGTTTGTCCTACTCTTACAGCCTATCTTTGCAAGCCACAGTAAGTAAACGCCAAGAATGCAGATTTCCTGCCCATCTGAAAACGCCCAGCTCCGCCCTACGTGAGATATGATCGTGAATACTTCTCGTAAAATCCCCAAGCCTATGCTCCTGCCCCAATCCATGCTCTCCGAGAAGGAAGTTAGCAATGATGCCTACGTGCATCATTTCACCGTCCGCTCAACTAATTCTCTGTACATGGCTTTGATATCATCGATATCACTCTTCAGCTCATCCACCAGCTCACTCTTCTCCCCTAGCATTTCCAAGGTAGTCTGATATCTCGAATTGATCTCCTTGATCTCCGCTTCTAGCTCAGCGACTTTCGCATCTGCGGTTCTCTTCTGCTCCACCTCTCGCATGAGCGCTACGATCTCGGCTCTAGCTTCGTCACGTTGAGCAGACAACCTTGCGAGGTCTTCTTTCGTGGCAGCTTTCTCGCTTTCAAGACGTCGGACTGCACTGCTCATTCTCTCGACTAATTGGACGGAAGGACCCGCACCAACAGTGGAAGCAGAGACCATGTCGTTGATGGTTTGGTGTGGCGATGATGGCGAGGCGTGGTTCTCGAAGAACTCGTCGTTGTCTGTGTGGATTGAAGCCTTCTCCATATCAGCTCCATTCTCCTTAGTAAGTGATTGCACGGAATCCTGTCTCGTAGGTGTTCCATTTCCTGAAGAGCGCCCAAGAGGCGTAGCAGATGGACGACGTCCCAAAACCCCTGACGTGGTGGGAGTGTCGTTGCTTATGGAACGGGCAGAGGTTCGTTTTATCTGAAGGTTCTGCAGCCCCAGAAATTCCGTTGTAAGTCCTCTCCGAGTAGAAGTCACGGGCGACTCTGCTCGGTTATTGTAACCGTAAGAGTTCCCGGCCTCTTCTTGCCATTTTTGCTTCTCTTCCTCAACTCGTTGGAGTATTTGTAGACTCCAAGCCTGTTTCTCTTGTTCAAATGAAGCTTTGGCTTCTACCAAGGCAGCTTCAGCTTCGTCTGCTCGCTGTTGCAAGGTATCAAGCTTTGACTTGTGCTCTGCAACTTCTTGTTGAAATGTGGGCAACCTGGATCTTGTTTCTTCAAGTTCGTCTTCATTGCGCTTGGCCTTCAAAGTCTGTCTGAGTCAGCATTGTAAAATGTTCTCTTCACTGGTGACAGACCACTTCACGAGCTTTCCGCCGAATGTCCGCCTCTCGCCGAGTAGCATCATCCCTCTCCTTCTCGAGATTTGTTGCTCTTGTAATCAATGAAGCTTCAATACCTTGCCAGTTCTCACTTGCCACAGCATATTGTGTCTGGAGTGTCTCGATCTGCCTCAGTAACTTCGCTTGTGCATCGCCAGTAGCTCCTGATGAAGCCTCTTCCGCTCTCGCTCTCATCACTTCCAGTTTACTCTCCAACATCTGTTGCTCTGTTTTCATTTCCAATTCCGCAATCCTGGCTCGCTCAGCATCCTTATCCATCTTCTCGCGAAGTTCTTTGATTTGTGCTTGAGCTCTGTCACCCACGAGACTCTTCTCAATCTTGAGATTCGCAAGATCATCCTCGAGCTCTGCAACACGCTTCTTCTCAAGTTCCAGTGCTTTGTGAGCAATCTTGGTCTCTATCTCCCTGTTGCCGGCAACAGCCTCCTCGAGCTGTTTTTTCAAATCCGCAATGGTCGAGTCCTTGGCATCTCTCTCGGATTTCAGATTTTCGATATCCTTTTGCAGTTGTGGGACCAGCTTGAGTATCTCATTTGACCGCTTTTCTGACGCTACAGCTTTCTTCCACTTCTCTGTTGCAACAAGGGCGTCTTTTTCAGCTTTCTCTTGTTTCTTCTTCGATTCCGCAAGTTCTTTGCTGTCCTCTGCCATCTTGGCCCTCAGTTTCTTGAGGGTACTCAGGTGAGTAAGCTCCTTCTTGGACAGATTTTGCCCTTCCTCCATAAGTAAAGCAACTTGTTCTTCCTTATCCGCTAATCTCTTCTCTAAACTTCCAGCTGGTGCTGAAGCGCCAGCTTTTCGAGCCGCTTCTGCACTCTCCTTTGCCAAGTATTGTAGTTTTGATTGTAAAGCATCTATTCGTTCAATGTACCCATGGACCTCTTCCTGTCTTTGTAATTCGGCAGTCTCGTAATCGGATTGCGTTTGTTTTAAAAGGGCATCGTACTCTGCAGGTGTTTTGAACGATGTCGACTCAGGTATTTCGACTGGTGGCACATCTGTGGAAGAGCGGGGGACATATTCTACCTGTCTCGTTGAATCCGTTGAAGTTCGAGGTAAGCTGGACCTCGTGGAGTCTGTTGAGGGCCGTGGCGTATGCCGTAGTCCAAGTTCAGCTTCCGTTTTGGCCACATTCCCATTGACGGCTGGTGGGGCCATCATCATTGTTTCCAATCTTCTTGGCTCTGCTGCAACAATATTTCCTTGCTCGGCAGCTGTGGTACTGGGTGTTTGTTCCGGTTGGCCCTCGGTGGGCTCTTTCTCCCCGCCTTCCGTCGATGCGATATCCAGACTTCGTCTCGGACTCTCGTTGACTGTAACTGGACTCCCCGTTCGTGAAGGTACCCCCGAAGATAAGGCTAGAGAATCTGCTTTTTCTCCCTTTTGCGCTATATTCTTTGCTGCCATAGCTCTTGCCAAGCGCTCTTGCAATCGGTCGTTTGTTCTGTTCGTAGAAGATGTTCGCGAAGAGCCTGTAATGACAACTCATCAGTAATTGTACATAAATGAATAATTAGAAACACCATACTGCTCTCAGCCTTCGCTGCGATTGGAGCAAGCGTTGCGACTGGAGGTTTCTTGGCCTGGAGTCCCTCATCGCCAACACCTCCCTCCCCATCTCCATCAGCCAGTATATTGTCCAGCCTGGACTCCACCCCAGCTACCGCTTGCTGGAGTAACGATCCCCATCTCGAGGTCTGCTTCGCAGGAGCTGCCATTGCGAAAATTCCAGCCCAGTCTCATACAAAGGGTCGCGTCGCGAAGCTCGAAGTTGAGCCTGATCATGCATCACAGGTTATTGACACGGCATCGAAGTGAACCTCCAGGAAGCGCACATTTGCCGTTAAAAGTCGAGACCCGTTTGGATTATGTGGATAGATGTCGTATTGGGGTCAAAACGACTGGCTGATTATGGAGTGGGTGTCACGCCAGAGTTGCCTTGAATAATACGAAGTTTCATTGCGTGTGCTCTTGCGAAGGTCGGGGGCACATTTGTGAACAGAGTGACGCTGGCGATCCCTGCGCAAAACGTTTCTGACCCCCACGAGGCTGGGACCCAACGTCGGACAAGGCTGTATTCTCACAACACTTAGGTTGTTTCAATGCCAAAAGTTTGAGTATGAGATTTCTTACAATGCGGATAAACGCCGAGGCCGTAAAATGTTGGACTTCTTTTAGAAGACAAAAGTCCTTTATAGGGGCTTACGTTG
Organism: Hyaloscypha sp. PMI_1271; assembly: GCA_021399465.1. Taxonomy (NCBI): domain Eukaryota; kingdom Fungi; phylum Ascomycota; class Leotiomycetes; order Helotiales; family Hyaloscyphaceae; genus Hyaloscypha; species Hyaloscypha sp. PMI_1271. The sequence goes on along the minus strand of JAJTUS010000003.1, from coordinate 736,942 downwards.
GGGGAAACAATTAATATGGAGAAAAGAGGCTTGCATAATGCTTCAGTGGCTTGACAATTTGTTTTCCAAGCACCAAAAAAGAAGGGGTATCCTGGATGACTGAACGAAACCCAAAACCTCTAGTCTATGTCCATTAACAACACAATTCTCTATACAGACTTCCTGGCTTCACTCTTATCCGTCTTTCCATTCGTATACCCGTTCAACGACTCACGGTAACTGTTGCTTTTTTCTGCCTCGAGTCTTGGGACAACTTCGGGAATCGACCAGAGCATACTGGGCCACTTAAGAACGTACTCGTCCTGTCTTTCATTCAGGCAATGTCTGAGCCAAATGGCCCAGACAATATAAAAGTAGGAACCAATGCCAGTCATCAGATGCCTAGGGCGAAGTCAGAGATTGAAGATTTAGGGATTTGAGGACTTCTTACCACCACCCGTGTCCTTCGAGTAGAATGCCCCAGGGTAATCCAACTTGATGTCGCCAACGGCGAATACTTGAACAATATTGGTTGTCCAGCGCCCAGATTCCAAAGCCTCCCAAGAAAATAGAGAGACCAAGAGCCACCATCAGCCACATTTCTTTCAATATCGCTTGATCTCTATGTGCGTTGGCTACTCGAAGGGACTTTGGCAAGGACATTGGATCAGTTTTCACCGGTGCCGTGCCATATTTTGCCTTCAATGATGGCCGAATATTGACTTCCATAACGTACATGGAGCGGAAGAGGACGACGGCAGTGATGATGGCAAAGGCATTCTGGTGGAAGAGGGGGTCTTGGAGATAATGATAGTATAACTGAAGTTCACAAAGTCAGTAAGTAGCTCCGTTTCAATAGGACGAGTACTGACTGTGATGAAAACCGCCAGAGAGAGCAATCCGGCAGCCAGTACTTGTCGAACAATTCTTGATTGAGAAAACGAGAATGTTGCATAGCACATCAAGCAGGCAGTGTAGATCATGTTCAGCTCATCGACGAGCTGCATCGGGTCTATTTCTGAATTAGCGACTCAATATCCAAGAGGTCTAGGGACATTGAGCAACAAACACTTCAGTGTGCTGTGAAAGGCAAAACTTCCACTTCCCACGAGCAAATCTAACGAAACTCAGCAGTTGTTCCTAAAGTCCGGTGAGCTCTATCCTTACACCCGATGAATGCCACCAGGAAAACACTGTCATGCTCGTATTTGAGACAATTCCGTATGCCCTTGATGCCCAGACCTATGAATAGCAGGTTCGTGAGGGTATTGATGATTTCGGCCGAGTAAACGGTAGCATAATAGTCCTCTGTATGCGGTGGTCAGCAAAGAGCTTCCAGAGAAGTGGCAGAAGCAACTACCCTCACACCAGTTGATGGTTGACGTTACTGGAGCCCAATATCCTTCCTCCGGCCGCGCAGCTGGATATTTGAAGGATGGTAAGCCGAACCCCATTTTGAAGTAAGAATAGTGTCAGTTCCTCCGCCGTGGAAAATAAATATGATGCTACCTCAACGCAAGGGAATCGAGAATGCGCAAGTTAGTGAGCAGTCAGATCTTCGACACCGTCCATGTGGTAATGGCGTTGTTGCTGCACATGCGAAATCTTTGGGAGGGGAGAGCTCAACTTGAACTTAAATGGCCGGACGTGTCCAGGAAGGTCCGACCATCCCTGCTGTTCTCGAGCTGGGCTTGCTGAGGGCTTGCTGGAGGGGCTCGAATTCTGCAACGTCATGCAGCTTCCGGCAACTGCGGGCACTACTCACACGAAAAGATGGGGCAACGTGCCAAAGCTGATAAAGCTTCAGGAACTGGCTTGGGATGCTTTTGAGAGACCCTGGGTATAGCGGCCGGCTGATGGGAAAAGATTGGTAACACAGCTTACATCTGTCTCCTCTTCTACGAAAACACCACAGGATTTCCAGCTTCCTGTTCGACTCCGAACGGCATTCGCTTCACTTCCTGACATGCGGAAGCGGAGCTTGTGTCCGGAGGCCTCGCCGTCCTTCGATACCCAATGAGATACGCTCGGACTTATTGGCCTGTACGGTGGAAAGAGGGTCCTGCTTGGCAGTTTCAAAGCGCACCACGTGATTACGCCACGCCCACCCCGCCTCTGAATTTCGCACGTGGCTGAGCCTCGGGGGCTTGCCTTATCAACGCCAAACGCTTATCTTCACATGACAAGGCGTTGACCTGAAAAGATCGTCTATTCCAGAGTTCGACCTTCACGTCGCGTCTCCGACACCTGACGCTCAACCCACAATAGTGTTCTTGACCTCGGATCTATCCTCGCCAAGCAAACGAAGATGTCCATCTCCAACGAGGCGTTGCAAAAGGTGAGCAAGCTAATGCACCTCCATGAATCTTTCTCTGAGCCTGGTCAGGGAATCATCACCACACCACCCCGAGAGATATCCATAAAGCCCCCAAGTGCTGATTTCCTTCAACCAGCTCGTCCAAGAGATTGAGACACAAGCAATCCAGTCCCAGCAACAGATCAGTCTCGTCCGATCTCAAGTAGCTTCCAAGCAACGAGAAATCCGGATCCTCGAACTGACCTCCAAGGAGGTCGGAGACCTACCTTCAGGTACCAACATCTACGAAGGCGTAGGCAAGATGTGAGTATTCACCGCTGTCCATTTCAGTCCCACCCTGCCATCGTTGCGTGCCAACACCGCGTGCCCAATATCCCATCTGGAAGAGTCACGAGACCGGAATAGTAACATTCGTCTGGCAGGTTCGTCTTCAGCCCTACAAGCGAAGTCGACAAGAGGTTGAAGACAGAAACATCGGACCTCAAATCGGACGTGGAAAACTTAGGCAAGAAGCTCCAGTATCTCGAGACCACCCACAAGAACAGCAGGGAGCATATCGATCAGATCTTCAACAGCGGAGGTCGTGCATGAGGACAGATCCGTCAAGGAGGATTCCGGCCGTGGCGCTGTTCCCTTAACCCACATATTTGCAATCCATCAAGCGGCGATGGGACAGGTCTCAGTAAAGCAGCACGAGAAGAGTGAGATGCCATATTTAGATGGGTGGCACGGGTTTCATCATGATTTCATCCATCATGTGCGTTATCGGCGATATTTCCGTCCGGAGTTTTGGGGGCTGGATTGGACTTACAGGGGTGGACTCAGCTTGAGGGCAGTAGGAGAAAATGAACAAATCGTCCAATTCTACAAAGCATTGAGATCAAGATCGCTGATTTTTTGACTTTCAACACTTGTATTTCAGCATTGCTGTAATCATCTAGGTTTGTTTCCCCTTGTGACTGACCGTTATCAACTATGCAGCACCACAAAATACATGAAGCAACCCCAACTTTCAATCAACTTGCAAACACGAACTCAGCACCCAAAGGCGCCACTTCAGGGATGTTTATCCAGACGAAACACCAACAACATCTTTGGGACGAAACCGGCCTCGCGCAAGCTCCGGGCCTCCTCGGGGGCCAAGTTCGAGTGGATGAGCAAACCGGCGGCGCTTAAGCAACCAACACGTCGTCCGATTGTCATCACTGCACGGAACAAACAACGTGTGAGGTTGTGCGGCCGCTCCCTGAATGTATATCATGGATCTTATGCAAAAATAGCCGCCATTGATACAACGCCTCCCAACAGGGGCACAAGACTTCGAATGCCGCTTAGTATTGACCACTTTCTCAATAGCTCGATAACCTCCTTGTCATCCACCGCAACAGCGCCTTTTGCACCAGCAGCTTGCTCCGCCTTCGCCATGAGTTTATTGTTCGTTGGTAACATGAAAATCATCGTGTAAGGGACCATCCCGATTGCCAGAAGCGCCGCAGCGCTGTAGATCTGGAAGCTGTTCTTGGGCACGATGAGACTAAGCGCCGTTCCTGACCGTACGGACCACGCAAGGTAGGCGAAACTGGCACTCGCTATTGCTGCAACGGAAGGATTTTGAACTTTTCCATCATCGTATATGTACTTCCATTGTCGAACTAGATGCCCGACTGGAACGGAATCTTGCTTCTGTGACCTGCTCAGGGCGGGAACTGAGATGAGAGACAGCGCTTCAATGTTTCCTGTGATTCAAAAATTCAGTAAAGTGATGTATTATCTTGAATCAAAGCACGTCAGGGACTGGAATGTGGACGCACCAGAAAGCCATATCGCACCTCCAAGCCCCAAAACTTGAGCAGTTCTGAAGGAGGTTGAGAGAGACATAATGTCAATTGTTTAGCAAATCAATCTCTGAAGATGAGAGCGAAGAACAGAATTTAGAGAACGAGTGAGGTCGAAAGAGAGCTCTACTTATTATCTGAAGGTGAACTTGCCCTCTGCTACGCTACAACCCATGTACGTACAACTGATATCGGCCATCAACAAAAGGCCGATCTTCATTCGCGGACTTTCGGACTCCTCAGAGGTTCCGATGGTGGACCCATGCCAGAAGCGAGATGGCTCAAACTTTTTACGCTCTCGGCTTGTCACCTTAGTCTGCAAGTGCAAGGCTGGCTATTCACCACGCAGACGGACTGGAAATCCTCAAACAAGGGATGAGGTTATGGCTCCCTTGTCAACCTTGTTCCATAATTGGGCCCCCGAGTTATGTTCGGGTCGGCTATCATAGCTCACTCGGACTTCCGGAGAGGTGATATGCGCAGGCGAGTGCTCTCAATGGCCGGGTTGTCGGCTTGCTCCCTCCTCCGTTCTGCCCAATATATATATCTAGTGCAGGGCTGATGAAGAGAAGTATTCTCATCTCATCCTCACCAGTTTCTCAATCGTGCAGTTCATTCAAAATGTCGACTCATTACCTTTGGAGATCTAGACCACAAAAAGCTATCCTTACATTCGCCCTCACAGGAGTTGGGTCATGGGCCGTCGCCTCTTATTTCACCTGGAATGCTTTCGCCGATGATGGTGAGCCAGCAACAGTCTTCCCAAGCAAATTTGGGACTTCCTTGCGCCTGGAAAGTTCAGAAAGTGTCAATCACAACACCAAACGTCTACGCTTCGAATTTCCAAATCCAACTGCCCGTAGCGGGCTGACTTTGACATGCACGTTTCCTTCCCCAGATATTGCTAGCATCTCGATGCTGATCATGAACAGCGACTGTCTTCATAGCATCCTGGCCGAAGGGTAAATGGTTTCCTGTTATCAGACCTTACACTCCTGTGAGTTCTCTAAGTATTTCTCCCCCAACAATTTTCACAAGCAAGCTTTCTAAAGCCGATGCCAGATCAGCGCGGGTCCATTGACCTCATGGTCAAGAAATATCCCAACGGCAAAGCAAGCCCATACCTCCACTCCCTGACACCAGGAGACTCTCTCTATTTTCTCACACCAGTCTCACTTGGCTACCGATGGACACCGAACCAATACCCACACATCACCCTGATCGCCGGAGGCGCTGGAATTACACCCATCTACCAACTCGCCCAAGGGATCCTCAACAATCCGGAAGACAAAACCACGATTACCCTGGTGTTTGGCGTCAACAGCGACGCAGACGTTCTCCTGCGCAAGGAGTTCAAGGATTTCGAGCAGCGGTTTTCAGGTCGATTTAAGGCCGTCTACACAGTCAGTAATCCTACGGACGGCTCGCCGTTCCGGAAAGGATACGTCACGAAGGAGCTATTAGAAGAAATTGGAGTTAGAGGAGAGAAGAAAGATACGAAAGTCTTTGTTTGTGGGCCGCCAGCAATGGAGAAAGCTCTTGTTGGCGCGAGAAAGCAGGGTGGGGTTTTAGAGGAGCTTGGGTACAGGAAAGATCAAATCCATACCTTTTAGATGATAGATTAGTAAAAGTGGAATGGACTTAGTATATAATTTGATTTCGGATGAGAAATTCCATTCAAGGTCGTAAACGTACGGTTTGTCGATCGATCACGTAAAGATCCAACCCCCGAACCCCCTGCCCAAGCACCCCACTTCAACTGTATCCTTGGAGAACCGAGGAAGAGTGCAACCACACACCATCAGATTTCATCCGATTTCAAAGTGCAGACAAAATTTCGCAAACTTCAGTGGATACAACTAGCATCCAAAAAAATTGCTCTTTGTGTTCAAGATCTCGAAATATTCCATCCAAGCAGAACAGTACGTAATCTCACCACACTATGAATGGCGGGTTCCCAGCCTAAGAGCTTTCTTCCGGTGTGTAACTACTGACTGCACAAAACCAGGGCAGCGAGATCCAGAGCCAGAAGTCCCGCATCCAATTCATGGGTAGTGCGTAGTTCGGGACAAGTGGATGCCTTTACGAGGATGCATTAAGCTGAGTCCTAGCTGCAGCAATTTGCTGCAACCACCACAGGCTCAAGCCCCTCCAAAGGCTCGGCTTCCCCACCCTGTCAGCGGTGAGCCAAGGCGAGAGGCTGGACTTCCCGTTAGGGCTGGGGCGCTGGTGGGCTGGGGGGCTGGGACTGAAGCTTACTCCGTATTTGCATATGTTGGAAATGGCGTTTGGGGGCCAATTCGAGCATCGTACGCGCACACAGCCTGCTAGGGCGGCACCAGCCAAGAAAAGCTGTCTCGATCCTCGTTGGGCTTCAACTCCAACACACCTCCTCCCCCTGGCCGCGCTGGTCAAACTTGGGTCAAGTGCACCTCACTCACTCCCATAGGGACAGCTGGCTACTGGTACAATGAAAATGCGGCAGCTTCTGGACAAGGCCCACGGCGCCTTCACACGGTGGGAAAGCCGTCCAGTGAGAAGTCTCGCCTTAAAGCTGCCCCATGCCCACTCCTGCTGACACCCACCGACATTTCCTGTCTCTCATTTCCTTCGCGCACTCCCACACAGAGCTGCTTTGCCCTCCCTCCCTCCCTCCCTCCATCCTTACAAAGCAAGCCCCCTCCACTGCTGGCGGTCTCCACTTGCTTCTCATCCTCACTCACTCGTGTCCTGCGCTCTTCGAAAATCTCTTCCTTTCGAGCTCACAATTACTTGTCGCATTTCGTACCCTCGAGGATAAAGAAAGATTCCGCCCTATCGGCTATCGTGATCAGCGCCAGCCATCGATAGACTGCGGGGTCCCGTCACGCCCGACAGCAGTGTGTGTGCACAGCCCTGATTCCCAACAACTCGGCCTTGGAACCCCCATAGCCTTGCGCAAAATCAAGGCCTCTTGAAGCCTCGCCCAAGATGAGCGGGTACTACGATGAAGACGACGAGCTCGATATCCGCGTGCGCCGTGGACGTTCTCCCGCGCCAGTCGTTTACCCCGAGCATCGCTACAGGCCTGCCCCTCGTCCTTACTATGAGCCAGGTGTGAGCAGCTACCTCGTGCCTGCTACGAGCGGTGTCGGTGTGCATCGATCCAGATCCCAGGGCCGTCGATCTCCTCCTTCTCCTCAACCGGCACCAGTCATCATCAACAATACGAGAATCTATAATGACTATGAGGATGATGACTACCTTGCGCTCGCACCGCGCCAAAGCCGCGACCGATCGAGCTCCCGACACCGCCCATCGTCGTTCGTGAGTCGAGACCCGAGGGATGATTATGAGCTCGAAAGAACTCGACGGGAGCTAGAGACGTACCAGCGCGCTCATACCCGCGAGGAGTATGAGCTCGAAAGAACTCGACGAGAGCTAGAGACGTACCAGCGAGCTCATACCCGCGAGGAGTATGAGTTGGAGCGACAACGCAAGGAGCTTGAGGCGTACCGAATCAAGGAGGTGAGATCTCGAGAGGAGCACGAGCTGGAAAAGGCTCGGAAGGAACTTGAAAAATATAAGATCCACTCCACGAAAGAGGACTATGAGCTGGAGAGGACCAAGAAGGAGTTGGAGGCCTACAAGCTCGAGAAGGAACGCGAGGCGGAGGAGAAGCGTATCAAGAAGGAGATGGAGTTGAAGAGGCTGGTTGAAGAGAAGAAAGCCGACGATGAAAAGGAACGCCTGAAGAAAGAATCCGAGAAGGCTATCGCTAAGTATAAGCAAGAGGAAGCCGAGAAAGCAGCGAAGGAGAAGAAAGAGAAGGAAGAGAGGGAGAAGGAGTATGCACACCGTCTCGAGGATGATCTGCGCAAATCTGGTATGAGCGAACAGCAAATTTCTGTTGTGCTTAAGAAGGACAAGGGAGTCGATCCAAACCGCCCCACCTACACCAGAATGTCCCGCAAGCATCTTTCCATCGAGACTCTGAACAGGTACAGGATCGATTATGAATGGGATCAGGTAAGAACAATTCCAAGGAGGATGCGAGTGGGGTCTGACAGAACGACACAGGATCCCGACTTTGTCCTGATCAAACGATGGGTTCCGGAGTACGAGCAAGATTTCCTGTGGGCCCACACGAAACAAATCAGAGAGCGTCGACGACCTGTTATGTTGGCTATTGAGGACGGCCATAAGCACCACCACCACCATTCCGAGGAGTCCGAATTTGCGATAGTACGCAAGAAGAAGCATGAGAGAAGACCATCTCCATCTCCGTTGTTGACCTTCTTGGCTGGGGGGAAGCGATAAACGATATACAATACTGATGAAATTTGAAACATTGGAGGAGTCTTGGATTTAGCTGGAGTTTTGCTTTGGGGACCTACATCTCGCATGTTATTTAACGACCTTCAAATACCCACTCAATATAAAATCTGATGGCCAACAACAAACCTCTGAAGGATGAGAGGAATGTGCAAGAATGTCGAGAGAAAGTGTATCTTGGTCCTAACCCTTCCCTGGAAGGCTTGTGGGATTCTTTTGCTTGGTAGAGTGGTATCTTCGCGTTTCATTGATACAAAGTGGTGATGTTACAATGCACCTTCGCCATGCGTATGCTTCCACGCCAGCTCAGCACGTCTAATGAGCTCTTCATATGCCGTCCAAGCCAAGGCTGAGCTGATAGCCTTGCGACCCATTCTTAACCCCAAGCCATCGAAGAGAGCCTTGAAGCCGTCTTCGCGTACTATCCTTTTTCCCGCATGCAACATATTGTGGTATTTCTTCGGCTCGAGTTGTATTCTCGTTTTGATAGCATCAAATGGGTTCGTAATGGCTGTGGCAAGGCCGGCAGCCAACACGCCAGAGCCGAAGTTGATAGATGCTGAGGTAGATCCTTTCATGCTGGCTGCCAGTTCTCCATGGACGGGCACTTTGTAGGCCAACAAACTTAGCCTCTTCTTCGATTGCTCGTAGAACAGAACGTAAAGCCCCGCGTACGGCGCGTCCCTTATGGCGGTAGCTCCAAATCCAGAGAAGAATCCTCTCAGGCCCTCGGTCCTCACAATGTCTCTGCCAGCACCGAGAATCGACTGGTATGAGTAGAGATTTGACTCGTATCGAACCTTAATGATCGTCATGGGCATCAGTATGAATCCTGCCCCGGCCCTGGCTACAGCGCCCGTTGTCAGGTTTGCAAGATTCGAGAGCTTGGGGAGAGCGGAGGAGTGGCTTGGAACGCCGTTTTTGTCGGTAGCCCCGAGAGTGCGGAGGATGTTCGAGCGCGAGACATTCTGTCGTAGAGCGTTCAAGGTCGTAAAGTAGATTGCAGAGCCAAATCCGGTCCGTAGAGCGGATGGCAGTGTGCCGCGCCAGAAAGAGAGGATGGAGGTGGAGGACTTCGAGATTTCGCGGATCGAGGCTAGCAGCGAGCTGTGTCCGGACTGTTGGACTCTTGTTTTGAGGAGGTCGGCAGGTTGGAGAAGCACCGCGGAAAGCACGCCAGATCCAAGTCCAGCAACGAAGTGGAAGGCTTCCAAAAATTAGCTTTGTTAAATAGCTGGGCTGAAGCACCTACAACTCGACGATTTTCCGGACTTGCCGCCATTTGACATTTCGTCTCCTGTCAGTGTAGCATTGTGTAAAGAGCTTTCGGAAGTCTCTTCCGAGGCTAGTTCTGACTTGTTGTCTGCTAGAGAGTATGTGGTGGAAGTTGTTGAAGAACGGAGAAAAAGTTTCCAGTGAAGCCGAGCAGAGGATCGACGTCATGGAGCCTCGGGGAGCTTGTCCTCAAAGCGCGTCTACTGAACCTCCACCAATGCCCAGACATAGGACGACTAAAGGAGTCGCGCGAATTATTCATTGCTACTGATATCACTAGTTGAGAAAAAGGTAAATTCTGTAAAGAGTCTCTTCAAATTGTCCCGTGTACGGAGGGACTATTGGTTCAAGGTAGCAATTCGAGGTCTTGTTCCGGAAAACATCAAGCTTCTCTCTTCCCTCCCTTGCCAAACATCATCGAGACTTAATCCGACCGCACCTTCCCCATTTCTCTACTCCTCGTCACCCATTGACTCGGGACTTTACTTTGCATCTCATCAAACTTTCCCCACGCCTCCCACTCTTGATTATTTCCTGCCAGACATCACAACAGCTTGCAATCATGGCGATAGCAGTAAGTTCACCGCTTCTCAGGCCTTCAAGATTCGGACTGAGCATCTCTAGGCCATTGGCCAACTATGCTCAACAGCATCTGTGACCCACAACCTTTCACTATGCCAGAAACTGGTCGAGAAAGCCGCAGCGGCTGGAGCAAAGGTATGCCCTACTTATGATGGGCATCACCTTAATCTTACAAGTGCATAGGCATTGTTTCTCCCAGAGGCAACCGTAAGAAGCTCTTTTTCATTTTAAGTGGTCATCAAGTGACAATGTGCAGGACTACGTAGCTTCCAGCCCTCAGGAGTCAATCTCTCTAGCTCTTCCCATGGAGGAAAATCCCTTGGTCCTCGGTCTCCAGTGGGAAGCAAAGAAATCAAAGATGGCCATTAACGTTGGAATCCACGTACCAGCGAGCAACGGTAAGATACTGAACAGAAGCTGCTGGATCAATGAACACGGACATATCGTGTCCTTTTATGATAAACTTCATCTGTTCGATTATGGTGCATTGAAAGAGAGTAACAGCGTTGAGGCTGGCAAGGAGATTATTCCCCCAATTGACACAGTTGTTGGGAGAGTGGGATTGACTATTTGCTTTGATGTGAGTATATTGAGCGCTTGGTAAAAAGTGATCCTGACTGACAGCAACTAGCTCCGCTTCCCAGAAATCAGCTTAGCACTCAAACGTCAAAATGCCCAAATCATCACTTATCCTTCAGCATTCACAGTTCCCACAGGCAGAGCTCACTGGGAAGTACTGTTAAGATCAAGAGCTATCGAGACCCAGGCATATGTTATTGCTGCGGCCCAAGTTGGAGCTCATAATGAGAAGAGGACGAGTTATGGGCATTCCATGGTGGTTGACCCTTGGGGCAAGGTGCTATTAGACATGACAGGTGAGGGAACGGAGCCTGAGATTGGCCTGGTAGATATCGATTTAGAATACAGAGAGAAGATCAAGAGCCAAATGCCGTTGCTAAGGAGAACGTGGGTTTACGATCCAAATTCGAATGTAACTTGAGCTGACATGTTACCAGAGACGTTTACCCTGAGATATGAAGAAGTCCAAACATGCACGAGCTGTATCTAATTTTAGTCAGTCAGCCGAGCCTGTTCCTCAGACCCCAATTGAATGCAAAAGATTCATTCCATTATCTACCAGAAGCTCCGCATATTCTCACAATGGACCTAAAACTCGAGACGAAATGTTCAGCCCAAGTGGGACATTTAACTTGCCACCCCTCTCCTTATTCCCTCAAGTTCTTATACATTCAATAATACCTGGAAAGCATTGGAAGCTTTGGAATATTCTAGTCCTCTCTGCTCAAAGTCCCGGTTATCGTCCAAAATGGACTCGGACAATGAAAATTAGTGTCGCTTTTTATGTTCACCACGAGATAGGCCACTTTTCTCTAAGCCCTTGATGTCCTGATATTCTAAATAGAAAAAGGATAGACAGATCTCAATTCTGTTTCCAAATATTTCCATACTCCTACTCAATCTTCGAGAGGTCGAAAGTGCGATGTCATTTCCTCCTCCACCCTTTTCTTCGACTCTTCCAACGACCACGTCCCCTCGGCCAGCTCTCTAATGTCACCAGCCTACATGAAAGCTCTCCCGGACGTCTGTTTCCCTTCAACCATAATCCGTATACCTTCAACACTATAAACGTCGGTCTCATAGTGCTCAAACCGTTTCTGTTGCTGCTCGGTCTCTAAAACGTAAGTCTTGCCATTAGCGTAGCTGTCGTGTGGTCCGTCTACTAGGGCAGGATCTTATCACCATGGTGTGATTCTGTTGGACCTTACTCTAGCTGGTTTGAGGACTGGTGATGCGGGAAGCTGAAGCACCTGGAGGCGCAGTGGAGGTGTAGGAGCGCCGTACAAGAATGGCTTTGGCTCGTAGATTTATTGACCGAGTGATGGTTTGCCATTTATCTTGGACTTCTGGAACTTCTCGAGCACAACGTTCCGCTTGGTTTTTGGATGAGAGGGAGATTTGCCAGTTGTTGAGGTATATTCTGGCTTTTTGTCGTTGACGGTATTTAAGGCAGAAGAAAATTCTTTGAGGTTGTCCATTGTGTTAAGAGCATCGCAGCAGTTGCGAAGTCGAAGTCGACAACGTCTTGGTTGCCCTGAACCAAACCTGACAGACTCTGGGTCTCTAGTTGTGCATTTGTAGACCTATTATCAGAGCCTTAATTGAATGACAAAACTGCATTCCATCATCTATCATAACCTCTACATATGCATTTTTTCTCTCTCTCTAACGCCCTCGATGCAATGATTGATAGTTGATATCATGCAAACGCCCGCATGTTGAACCTCTTTTGGGTATCCTCATCTCAAAATGTACAATCGAAAGCTCTACAGTCTCGTCTCCTCATTGACCTGTGCTCACCGTTCACACAAACCTCTTTAACCATTTCCAACCTCCAACCACCTACCACACTCTACAGTTCTTTCTTCCCACCCTTTTTCTTTTGAGCTCTCTCCTTCTCCCTCTTTGCATAAATGCCCGCCGTAAAAGGATCCTCAAATCTCAATGCCAACAAGTAAACCACCAGCACCTGGAGCGTTAGTAGTATACCAGCCGGTTTTCCAAACAGCACCGCCGTCCCCAAAAAGCTCATTGTGCTACCGTAATACATCGGCGCGCTGGTAACATTGAATGGAAAGCCCGTAACCATCTCATCCATCAGGATGCCAAAGTAATCACCGAGGTATGTGCCCGTGATGCCGAGCGCCCACATGGATGAGAGAACGAGAATATTGCCTGTGGCGATGAGGGCATAAGAGATATAGGTAGCGAGCGGGATGAGGAGGAGAGGGTGCGAGGGTTGGTCGCGGAGAGCGCGCTCGTAGAGGAAATCACGGAAGATGCCAAGGGAAAAGATGACTACTGCGAGGCCGTAGCAGCCGTAGCGTGAGTTGCCGCCCGCGAGCTTGGTGAGGACTTTGTTGTGGTATTCTGGTGGGGTTGTTAGGTTGTGTGAGGTGTCGTCCATAGAGTGGGAGTACCTTGACGGGCGGCAGTGCTATCAAAAAGTCAGTGCCTAGCAGATTGAAAGGGGGAGTCATGGGGAATCATCTTACTTCCAGAAGATAGGATTGAATGCAATTGCTGCGGCAGCAACTGGGTGGCTTCGGTGAGCTTTGCTCCTTCAGTTTAAGGCGCATATGGGCTTACTGGCAAGACTCCTCTGATCAAAGTCAACAAGACCTTTGCTACCTAGAAAGGTGGTCATGATTGTGGCTTCGAATACAGATGGCGAGGGAAGAAGGAGGTTGTAGGTAATACAGATGTTGGCACCGGATGAAGCTGGCTGCAGAGTTCAGGTGGAAGTAAATAGAGGTGGAGGTTTGAGCGAATCACAAGCAAGTGGGGGATGACGTCGAAGCGAATTTCTGAGCCGGAACTTTTAAGGCACAAAGTGAACTATCAGAAAAGAGTCTTTTTATTTCACCGCCTCCATATGCTTAAATAATGCAGACTCATCGCTGGAATTACGCCGAGCCATGGATATCGTCAAACCGTCTTCCCGTAAGTTGCGCCTCATCGTTACGCACCACAACCTAAATCCCTTACTGCCGTCGAGCTCTCGTCTTTTTAGCTGTTGTAGCAGCATCTTCTTCTTCTTCATCCTGTCCCTTCTTAAGATCCTCCTCCAGCCCCCATTCTTCCTTGTCGTACCAGTCTTCCCCATCCGACATGTCACGATTGAGACCAACATGCCCTTCGGCCTTTGCCCACTTCATTACCAGTTTCCGATATCGATCAGCTTTCAAAAGCCCCTCATATACCCTTTGAGCGCCTCGACAAACCTCTTCCTGCTTCTGTATATACAGTTGCAGTAACCTCCGCGTTTCCTCCGCTTCGTGTTGAGGTAGGCCAACGTTACGATCCGCATGGGCCGATAGTGGTGCCAGGAAATAGGGATCAACCTTGGTATCGTTGCTGGAATCAGGTGTTATTGACCTTGTTCTGCTTGCAACGGTATTGTCTGAAGCTGCCTGGGCTTGCGCTCGGGTTCTCATGCGATGTGGAGCCGGATCTTCTTCATCGCCTTCTTCCCCATCGATTTCTATGAGTTGTGCTTGGTCTTCATTGACATCGTCCGGCGCTGTCTCTTGAGCCCTGTCCACCTCCATTGAGCCCTCAGCTGGAGGCTCTCCTGCTATGCTTCCGGGAACAGGCTCTCGCAGGACTTCGTTCCCTTTCGACTTCAATGCTTCTACTAACTCTTCTGCTTGCCGCTTCTCCGCAGCACCGGTTGAGTCTGCAGATAAGATCATGACCACATCCTCATCAGCAGGAGGCTTTTCGGCGACCTGATGATTTCCATTGCTTTGACCAGCCTTCTCAGAATGAGCTTCCCTTGTCAGTAACCTGGCAGGCGGCTCTACTTCCTCCGAGGCCAGTGTTCCTGTCGAGACTTGATCTCCCTCGTCCCTGGACATTACTTTCTGGAGAATATTTCCTGCGTTTCTGTCCCTTTCATCGATGAAAAGATGGAAGTCATTCTCGGTCTCGACGCTCTCACACGGTATCCAGGTATTATCTCCCGTCAGCCTCGTCAATAGGTGTTTAATTCGCCACAGAGACTCTTTCTCTTTCTGTACCATCTCGCCAGCATGTCGGGTAAGTTCTGTGAGGGTCTTGGAGGTGAAAGGTTTCGACAAGGTTGGGTGGTCAGGGAGGTCAGAAGCTGCTGTTAATGGTGCCAGGAGATCTGGGCAAAAGATATCAGTAAAGGCAGGCAATGCCATCGAGGACTCAATTCTTACGTTCAATTCTGACGTCTGCGTATGGATCGAACTCGGCCGCCGCAGCTATCGCAGCTTGGGCTCTTTCATCGTCATCGTCGCTGTCAACATCGTAGCCATCTTCGTCGACGAGTGGGGGATTTCGACTTATAATCTCTCGATGAAAACCTGCGTGCTCAATTTTCTGTATGCGACATCAGCGCGTGCCTTGTGAACTTCCAGGGACGGTAACGAACTCTTTTGTAAACCTGAGGTCCGCTCGGAGGTGCCAATTGACCCTCGTGAATATATCTTGCCTTCTTCCTTAACTTGTTGCCTCGATTCGTGAGCTGCTCGATAGAACTGTCGGAATCCGAGTCTATGTAGTAGGCAGGTATCAACAGGAGAAGAAGGGGGGTGGATCGAGGAAGGTAGCGAACCGTAGGCTTTTCTTTTGACGGCCTTTTTCATGCCAGCAATAGTCTCTGAGATAAGTGCAGCCTGGGACGCCATGGCGACAGATCCTATGCACCCTCTTCGGCGTTAATACTGTATGTCCAGCTTCGTGTCGTTGTTCTTGATCGATTTCGCGCCCACGTTCAATTTTCCCGTAGAGGGGCTCCAGGAGTAGTACGACTCCAGTCGGAGGTGAAGTTTGGGGAGTCGTACGAGTTCTGGAAACGGGGACGTAGGATAACGGCGATTCCAAGCCTAGGCACGAGTGACTGGGGTTCCGGTCCAGTGCTGGGTAGTTGTTCGAGAGAACGCCGAGTGTGAACCTTGGGGGGAAGTTGGTTGCGCAAGGCTGGGATCCCGGCAGACGCGAGCTTTGGCGAGTGCAAGGCACGGAATCTCCAACTCCGACAGGGACAGAGAGGAACAAATACAATTCACTGACTTCAACACTCAGCAAATTCTCGAAGCATGCCAGCTGCACTTGTCCTCCACGAAAGGCGATGAATCCACTGGAAAGAGTTTCTGCCTCTTCAATTAATACCGAGCCCCACTCTGCGACTCACAGCAAACGCTTCGTGATACTCCAGCCTCTGCTTATGGAGACATCAGGATCACAACGCCATGGACGGGTATGCGCCAGCCTACGTGGCTCATAACGTTCCTTTGCTAGTTGTTTCTGGATTGGACTCTACACCGCAGGACAAGTCAAAAGCTCCGGAAGGAGCAATACGGATAGCATCCGAGATTCCCCCTGTCGAATCTGAAGACGCCCAGGTCCTCTTGAGGCATTTCAAAGACAGCGATGCTGGAGAATTGGCATGGAATGCCCGAGAATACAGTGGGAGGAATAAGTTCCGAGTGAAGACTGTTGGAAGGGTAGTCTCAGCAGACTCAGTGATCATCCTGTCAAGTCACTGAAGCTCAATAGGATTTTAATTTACCAGCTCGATATGCTCAGCTTCTCCAATCTGCTCTACCTACCAGTCCAGTATCGAAACCCGTCCTACATTCAGCGCTCTCTCCCTTGAGCCCGGACTCGACGTTGTTCCCCGACGGTCTGCTTGATTCAAAATGGATCGAGAAACACCAAGACCTTGTTCCGAGCGCTTACATCTCGTTCTACACGTTTACTTCTGATCCAAAGCTATCTACGCTACATGATAACCAGTTGAAGACGGATATCAACAACACAAAGAGTATATTGAGCCAATCTGGCTACAAGACTCGGCAGATAGTTGCCCTTCTCAGTGAGAAATCCATTGTACAATCTCCCGAAGTTGAAGAGCGTCTTGCAAACATTCGTAAAGCTACCGGTCTCGACTCTAAAACCTCATTGTTTTTTCTGCCTCCTCAAAGTTCCCCGGTTGAGCTTCAAGCATTTGTTCAGACGATCATCTCTACCATTTATCCTGTATGTATCGAATACTATCGAGATCTCAGCAAACACTCGAGAAGGAAACGGAATCGCGGCATTATCCCTCCACCCACTGCCCCACCGACGTCAGGTACATCGCAGACACTTTCTAGTCAAGGATGGAATGTCCGTTACGATTTCAAGCTTGGCGTTTTTGCCGAGTTTAGGCAAGAAATGGATGCTGCTGTTCGGTCTTACGAAAGCGGCTACGAAGTGTTACTTGGAGCAGATGTCCTTGAAACAATAGCAAGCTGGAATCCGAGATGGAACGAGGCTCGTCTACTTGCTGATGTATTCGCTATACGTATCTTACGCTGCTTGCTCTGGAATGGTAATTCAACAGCTACTGTTCGGCGCTGGCAGTCGCACCGAGACAGAATCCGTGATTTTGTTGATAGAAGGGGTAAAGGATCAGCAACCTATGGCTGGGAGGCTTGGGAGGCTCGCTGGGCAACTGTCATGGCTGAGCTTGTCAAGAAAGCCTCATTCATCGAGTTCGTAGGCTTCCCACTATATTTACAAGCTGAGAAGACTATCCCAATCGGAGAACGCATGAAACCCTGGGACTACCTTCACCATCCAGGTTATTGGTATCGTTTAGCAACCAGGCATCTTATGGCTCGTCGTATCCTTGCACTCTCCATTCCTGAAGAGGACCGATCACCTCCTGGATCATCTCCGGCCTCAGCAATTGCTAGCAAAGCATACACGTACGACACATACCTTTGCCCGGAGCCTCATGAAGAGAACCCCCTTCCTGGGCATGAGGGTGTCGACCACTCCGCTCTCATCATTGAGTCTTTAGACAAAGGCATTGTTGAATTCCAGCGAAATGGCCAGTCTCGATTTTTGCAAGAATTGCAGTTGCTGTCAGCAAATGAGAACATGAAACAGGAAGCTTGGGATGAGGCGTTGAAAATTTTGCGGCCATTGTGGCAAAAGATGTCCTACAGGAAAGAGGGTTGGTGGAATGGAGTCGAAGAGATCAGTTGGGCTTTGCGAAAGGCTGCGGTACAAGCTGGCGATGGTGGGTCTATTATTGCTGTGGATTGGGAGATGATGAACAAGCGTATGTCTAATGGACCCTCCACGATTATCTTGCTAATCGTTCATACAGATTTCACTCATCATCCCAATTGGCATTATGATCTTACCAAATCCTTGCAAGGTCTCGAGGCCATCAAGGCAAGACCTACAGTGGTCCTTCATGAGAAAGAGGTCAACTCCTTCCTATCCGCGACGTATACCTTTGAGTATTCGGAGGGAAAGGTAGGAGAGCTATGTTCTTCACAACTTGCAGTCAAGTCGTCTGCTATGCCAACCGCCGCACCGATGACGATGGCTGAAATTAGACTAAACTTCGAAGGCAGCATGAAGCCTTTGATCTTGAGGCACGTATCCGACATGGACGAGCTTAATGATAACTCTGGAATTATATCTTTGAGCAAGGTCACTCTGAGCGAGATTTCTGAAGGAGGGCGGGCAAGCCTTGTTGGCGAAACGACCTTGATCTTTCGACCAGGTCAAACTAGGGTTTTTGAGTTCAGCACCGCTCTGAGAGAAGCAGGCGATGGGACTGCTGTGTCTGCAACGTTTCTCATGAATAACGACCTGTTCGATCTCGAATACATTCATACTTTTGAGCCAACCAACGTACCCGATGTTTGGTGGGGACCAATGTCCGTGAGAAAGAGACTGGTCCGCCAAAATGCAGCAGCAATCTCGGTCCTTCCTAAGCCGCCAAAGTTGGAACTAAGATTCCTTGGTCTTCGAGAACAATACTATACCAACGAGCAAATCGTCTTACAACTCGAAGTTGTCAACGAGGAAGATGCCGATGCAATGGCGAACCTAGACGTTCGTCTATTGGGTGAAGGAGTACCTGCTGTAGAGCTTAAGGTCCCTCCTATCTCTACGGGTGCTGAGGGTGGTCCGACTGGCGAGGACCTTATCGGGACGCCACTTGGTAGGATTGCAAGTGCTGCATCCACTATAGTTGAGCTTTTAATTCCTCCAGTCGACTTACCTGCTGTCTACGACATATCGATGAAAGCTACGTACAGTCTCGTCTCGGACTTAGAAACGCCAATCTATCGCTCCATGGCGATGCAGTTGGATGTTGCAAGTCCCTTTGAAGCAAACTATGATTTTTCACCCCGGATCCATCCTGATCCATGGCCGAGCCTCTTCACACATGTTGAAGGAGAAGATGCTGGCACAGAAGTCCAAGCCCATGGCTTAGCTCAGAAGTGGTGTCTAAATGCTCGCTACGCCTCTTTTGCTGCGGACGAGTTAATCGTCGAGGATGTGGACGTGCAAATCTTAGGCATGAATGGTGGCATTCAATGCTATACCAAACAGTTGACAAAGACACCAAAAGATGGCTTACAGGTCGCCCCTAAGAGCTTAGAAGAAGCTCAGTTCGAAGTTTTCACACAGAAAATATCTCTGGATGATCGCGGCACGGCAACGCTGGATGTTTCACTGGCTATCAAATGGCGACGTTGTGGAGAAGGTTCCGCTGTCAATACAACTATCTTAGGCGTACCCAGACTACTTGTTGCCAGTACTGAGCCAAGAGTCCTAGCTGCGGTATCATATTCAACGAAAATACCATCAATGATCCACTTTGACGTCACGATCGAGAATCCTTCCAATCACTTCCTTACCTTTGGCATCACCATGGAACCGAGCGAAAAGTTTGCCTTCTCAGGAGTTAAGCAATCGACTCTTCAACTTGTACCGCTATCGAGGAAATCATTGACGTTCCGTTTGCTGCCTAGTGTGCGGGGAGAGTGGATTGGGCTTCTTCATTGTGTGATTCGGGATAGGTATTTCCAGAAGGTGCTTAAGATTGCGCCAACTGAGGGCATGAGACTTGATAAAGAAGGCATTCTCATTTGGATCCCTCCTGAAGAGGATCTCTAGGCGGTGAACTAGAGATGCAGCAGTTAGTTGAGAAATAGTCAGTGTAAGACCATGGTACTACATAAATAGATTCACAATCGTTGTTGAGTGGACATCACCGTGTCAATCACTTTAGACGTCTCCAGACCTTTCACTAGCATTGAGGTTAAAGTTGGCTTTCGTCTCATCCTCATCTTAAGAGTGTATCAGAGTCAAGATTTGTTGCACAATGCATGGAGTTGATTGAGGACATTGAGCGGTTTGGAGTATCTTGGGAAAGCGAACATGAAATCCAATGAAGATTGTCCAAATTTTTCTTCTATTGCATATACACTCTCATGTGATCTTTTCTAGATCTTGCTCTTTGGAATCGGCTTCAGCGGAGGTCCAACCCGCCTCTTCCACTCCTCCGAAAAAGTGGTCTTCGCCTCAAAACTCTGCTTCGTCCACTCAATATACTCCTTCCTCTCCCTGTCAAACTGCTTCACCTCCTTTCTCAACCACGCCGCCGCAGCATCAGCACATTTCTCACTCGCCTCCATCGCAACCAAATGCCCGACACCCTCCAGCATCACCCCCTCAACCTTCCCCTCCTTTGCCCCACCACTTCCTCCAGTTCCAATTCCTGTAGCATTTACCTTATAATTGCACGAATCGGGACTGGACATATCACTAAGAGAACCAAACACATAAAGCACACTCGGTCTCAACTCTCCGATTCTCTTCAACGTAGTTGGTGGTTCCGGTCTGTAAAATGGAAATTTGACAAGAGAATCAGGAGCCATGTCGGGCACCAATTCCCGCTTCACAATCGTCTTGCCATCTTCGCTCATTGCATCCCAACTAGGTCTGAGAAACGTAAAACATTCTTGATACTTAGTCGTCGAGAGGGTTACTCCTTTCTCATTGGGATACAAAGGCGTTGGAGTTTCTCGGATGCCGTATTTGCACCATCGATCCAGCACTCTTGAATCCCAGGTTTGGTAGAACTTTGATTTGCGGAAGGAGGCTTCGGCTTCTGCGCGGGAGGGCCAGAAATCGCGGCGGTAGGTGGAGGCCTGTGCTGGGCTTGGTCCACTCGGTGCGGAAGCGTGTTGTTGGACTACAGGATCTAAGAGAACTAGGGTTGAAAGGAGCCGCGGGTGGATGAGAGCAAGGTTGCACAGGATGTTGGCCCCGTAGGAGTGACCGATGCCTACTATTGGCATGGGCATTTGGGAGCGGAAAACGTTGGTCACGTGGAGGAGATCTCGAACATGGTCGGTCCATGAGGCTGGACCTGTTCAGTTTTGGTAATTTTAGGGGAAGAAAGACTTACGGTCATTTCCTAGAAGCTGTTCATTCAGGATGCCGCTGGCTGCTTGCATTGCAGTATCTGCTATCCAGATACCTCGTATCCGGAAGCCATTGCTCTTTGAGCGTGCATATAGATCTTCCCACAAAGGCTCATACAATTCCTTGTGCAAATTAGACTAAAGGGTAAATTATTGGGATTTCAAGAGAGACTTGCCTTCGGAAATCCATTTGCACATGCTCCAATAATTGTAATGTCCCCTTCCTTTGGGTTCTGGTTGTCTAAAGGGATGTACTGCTTGACCGCTAGATGTAAAACTTCTTCTTGTGATGTCGCAGTAGCTCTTGCATACTCTCTAATGTGCTGACACTCTATCGTGTGCTCTCTAATCTCAAAAATGGAAGACATGACAGAAGGCGGGAGGGGTTGATGCGGGGGAGGTTTTCCGAAGCCTTTCAAGCACCTGCTTAAATGAAAAAGATGGTGTGACTGAAATCTCAGCAAATTTAAAGTAAGTTCAATTCCAGAAAATTTGCGAGGAGCGACGTCGGTTGGAAGTAATGTCTACCACATCTCTCAGACATCCTCCGGCTATTGACTGGAGAGAGCCGAGGCCCAGAACAGTCAAAGCGAGTATCAGCAATCTGGCAACAGAATCACCAACAGGGTCTATTCTACCAAAAGAATGTGCACAATGACCACTGCCTTTTGGAAAGAAACTCGTACCTAGAGCGGCTGCTGAAAAGAATTGGAAAAGGAGGCACTCGAGGGAAAGTACTGGTATCACGTGATATGGTGGCTCTTTCTAATTTAGCGACCCCTGTCGCGCTTTCCCGCTCGCGTGTTTCTCCGACGCGTCCATCAACAACAAGGCAACGAGCATGCCGTACCTTGTCAACCTCATAGATCTTCAGACACTCCAGACTTCCAACCTCCGGACCCCAGATTCCATATCGCATGTCTACAACGCTTTGATAGATTTTGGACAGCATGGCGATTGAAGTAGAGAAATCGCTCTTCGGGCATTGCATCTTTGCCTTCGTTCTTAATAAGGACCTGCCCGAAAACCAGGCTCAGCTGGTACGCTCTCTCCAAGTCCCTCCTGACCCAAGCTGCTGACATTCGAACAGATTCAAGAAACGCTAGAGGAGCATGGCGGAACGGCTATCCGCTTTAACGAAGACATAGATCTCCGCGTTGTAACGCATATCATTTCGTACACCAGCGACTTCCCAGAATACAATCAAGCGCGACTCCAAATGATCCCAGTGGTAAAACCGCCGTGGGTCATGCAGTCGATTCTGAAGCAGAAGGAAGCCAGCATACGACCGTACACCCCAGATCCAAAGCTGATCTTCTCTGATGTCAACCTGAGCTGTGCTGATATCCCTATTGGCGACAAGGATGCGATCATCGGCGCGGTCCTTGCAATGGGTGGAATGGAGAGCAGCAGCTTAATGAAGGTCACAACACATATCTGCGCTCTCACTATCGACCATCCCAAGTGCCAGCAAGCATTGGAAAAGAACCTTAAATGCAAGATTGTCTTGCCTCATTGGTATGTCCACCTGTCTATCTCACACTGCAAAACTAACATTGGCAGGTTCGACGACTGTTTGAAACTTGGCAAACGTATCGATGAGAAACCATATCTGCTCCCGGATCCAGAGATATTCCGAGTCAACCCAGAGGCCAACCTCCCGTTCCCGACAAATGAGGATATCATAGGCGCCTCATCGCCACATCCTGTCAACTTGCCGCTGCCAACCGACTCGCCTGTTCGTCGATTGGCCGTGTTCCGGAAGAGAAAGGTTATGGTATCTCAGGACCTTCAGCTTTCGAGTCGAACTAGGAAAGTCATCGAGGATCTTATTGAAGGTGGCGGTGGTTCGATGACAACCTCGGTCCACAATGCCGATATATATGTCTGTCACTGGCGAGAGGGCAGAGACTATGTCTTTGCCTCTCGTGCGGGTATCGATGTCGGAAATTTATCTTGGCTTTACCATTTGATTACCAACAACGAATGGACATCTCCAACACGAAGACTTCTGCACTATCCGCTGCCAAAGGAGGCTATTCCAGGTTTCCGAGATCTGCGCATAACCTTGTCAAATTACGGAGGGGAAGCTCGCACTTATCTTGAGAACCTGATCACTGCTGCTGGCGCTGAATTCACGAAGAGTATGAAGCCGGACAACACTCACCTTATCACCGCACGAAAGAATAGTGAAAAGTGCCAGGCAGCTGAAGAGTGGAATATCGAGATGATAAATCACCTCTGGATCGAGGAGAGCTATGCGAAGTGTGAGGTACAAAAGATCAGCGATCCTCGATACACAACTTTCCCTCCACGCACAAATCTGGGCGAGATTATTGGCCAGACGCAATTTGACCCCAAAGTGCTCGAGACGAAGTATTTCTCAAGAGATCCTACCCCGAGTCCCGGCGATCCAAAACCCCTGAAACGACCAGTTATGCACGAGAAAGACCGAAATGCGAGCTCTCGAAAGTCAAATGGCGATGTTGCAATGGGCGGGCGGGACGCGGAGACTGCGAAAGTTGTAGAGAAGAAGAAGGCTGGTCGGCGGACTAGTTCTCGATCCTCTCTTGGACAAGTCACAACACCTGCGCCAAATCGTCGAATCAGTGCTGGCAAGGAGAACGATACGCCCTCTTCAACTGGCAGCCGGAGTGCAAAAGAGAAAGCAGTCTCTCGGCTTCATGGTCTGGCTCCTGACATTGCTCTCTACGAAAAAGAGAAGAAACGCAAGGGGCCCATTTGGGGAGGAGAGCGAGCTGCGAACAAGGTTGATAAGGAGAGGTCAGCTGAACGCAGTTCTAGCCCAGCACAGAAGTATGAAGAGGACGCAGAATTCTCCGATGAAGAGGATCACAATCCAAAACGTCAACGTGTTGGTCCTCCACCTGTCGAAATGCGTCTTCTCGTTACTGGCTATAAGGGCTGGCTCGGCAACGCTCTTAAGGAAGACTCTGATAAGGTAAGACAATTAACACAATTTTTGGAAGCACCGCTCACAATTTGAATAGAAAAAGATGAGAGAGCTCGGCGTCCTGGTTACGCAAGAACCCAAGCTTTGTACCCATCTCGCAGCCCCGAACTTGGTTAGGACAAAGAAATTCTTGTGTGCTCTTGCCAGCGGGCCTATCGTCATTTCCACAGATTTTATTGACACTTGTGCTAAGCATAAGAAAGGTGATTTTCCCAAGGCGGGAGACTTCGTCCTCAAGGACGTCGCCAAAGAAAAGGAATTCGGAGTCAAATTGAAGGATGTTGTTGCTCGAGCCAAAGCTAATAACCGTTGTCTTCTTCGGCGTGTCCCGATATACGTTACGAAGGACGTTCCAAATGGTGCAGACACGTACAAGGAGATCATCGAGGCGAACGGAGGTACATTCGGTATTTACACTGGCAAGCCTACCATCAAGAAAGTAAATCCAGAAGATGACGAAGGTCCTGCTGAGCCTGTCTATCTGATCAGCGGTCAGAAACCAGACGAGAAGAAGCTTTGGCCAAAGTTCGTAACTGAGGCGAGAGAGGGTAATATGGTCCCTAGAATCGTGGATCAGGAGTGGTTGTTGGATGTTGCTTTGTCGCAGCAACAAAAGTGGAGTGACAGATATCTGATTGAGAAGAAGTAATGATGAAACTATTGCGAGGCGGAATGTTATTTTTGAGCTGGGCCGACCATAACGCTTGGCGGTTGTCTGTTACAGTTTGTACTTGGCATTTGGAAGGGAATTCTTTCAGCGCCTAGCGGTATGAAGAGTGACTGTATTGTAAACATTGATGAGAAATGACCTCCATGAACTCCTCCCAATGCTGGTACGTGACTGACTCTTCTAGAAAAACTTGACTCCCTGTTGATCCTCCTGGCCAAAAACTTGTGCCTTTCCTCGTTTCACAAGAACACTCAGCGCCTTTTGTAATAGTTCCGGATCCATGCCATGGAATTCTACACCAACATGTATGAGCAAGGCGTTTGAGGCCCAGAGAAAACAGTCTTACCTTGTGATAACGTCGCCTCACTCTCCGTCAACTCATAAAGCGTCAACACCGTATTCTTCTGCGCCGTCTCATCAACCTACCCATGTTAGCGCCACTCCCTTATATCTCTCAAAACAGCAAGCACAACTCACCCATTCAGCAATCAACCCCGCCCACTCCTCCACATTCCTCCACCAAACCCAAAACTCTCCTCCCTCTCCAGCACCCCTCGTCTTCCCCTTATCATCAACAACCCACTCGGCCCTTCCTTCCTTCCACATAAACTCCACCACCTCCCTGGCATCTTCCCGCCCTAGCCGCTTCCCGATCTTCTTGTTGTGGAATAGGTCGCTGTCGAGGGAGTCGGTGAGTGAGAGCTTGAAGAATCGGTGGTGCCGACAGTAAGCTTGGACTAGGGAGGACCATTTTTGGAGTTGGGCGTGGTGGGTGGAGGTGTTGGGTTGGCGGGTGAAGAATGGGGGGAAGGAGTAGGAGGAGGGGAAGGCGAAGGGATTCTTGTTGGAGGCTGATGGGGGGAGAGTTGAGGTTGAGAGGGGTGAGGGTTGGGTTGGGTTTGGGTAAGAAGACGTCGTTGAAGGCGCGATTGACGGTGCGAGCGTTGGAGCTTGGAAGGAGGAGATTGAAGGTGGGTAGTTCGTTGACATCATGAATGGTAGTCTCGTGGTAGGCTTGAGGTGTTGTGTTGATGGAGGGGAAGAGTGAGGTTTGTTATCGAAGGATATCAGCCTTGCATGGATTGTGCGCAAGGCTAGGATTTTGGTGAAGTACCGTACTCGAGTAGAAGAATCCACTAGCCAACTGCCCACCCCAAAAGTTCGATTTTAAATTATAATTACTGTATTGCCTCAGTAAGTCTACCAATTGGTTTCGCCAGCTACAGGCGCAGTGAAAATTACCGCTGCTGGGTACCAAATTGGAAGTAGGTCTGTTGCAAGGAAGAACAGGATGAAAAGGTGGCCGATACCCACGAGGTTGTAAAATGAGTCAACGGTTACATTATGTGTATCTGGCATGTGTCTGTAGTTGAAACCCAAAGAGCATAGCAATGATTCACAAGCTTTTCAAACCGAGAGTGACAGTTCATCTAGTCTCGATTTGAAAGTCTGTATTCACCTTGCATAATTCATATCTACGATTTGAAATTGTGAGCGTTAGCAATGAGTCAATGACTTTGCACACCAAAATGTTCACGGATCCGTCAAGAGTCAGCATAAATGAGCATAGTAAAGTCCAACAACACTTTCAAAAGACAACGACTTATATATCTACACAACACTCTCGGGGTATTAAGATATTGTAGTATGTATTCGAGATTCAGCTCCGCAGCATCGATCTCGAGTCCTTGAACGCCTTCAAATGCATTTGCCATTCCCAAACGCCAATGCTAATCTCAATGCCTATGTCCGAATAACGTCCTCAAATAATACATCAATGATCTCGTCCAGCAATGTAAACGCAAGATGTGCACTGCCCATTGTCAGTATCAAAGTACAAGCTAGGAAGAGAGTCTACTCACTTCAATCGCGGGTTGTTGAAGGTAGCGAATATTCTCCTGCTTGCAGCTTGGGCGTTCACCCTCCCTACCACACTTGCTGCCAAGTCAGGAACAAGAGTTGCAAGCATCAGACTAGCCTCCGTTCGGCTCTTCGACTTCTCGGCAGATGTTCGTGGCTTGCCATTTCTCTTCAACTGACCACCAGGCCACATTGAGTCTCTAAGGAGGTTTATGTATCTGATAATAGCTTCTTCCGAGAGCAAGCCTTTCACGTTTTCACGAACCTTTCGTTCAATCGTCCCTCCAAGGAGCTGATGCAAGACCACCACAACAGCACGACCGCGCAACCAGTTATTGCCACGGTTGAGTTCAAACACTTCCAGAAAGATATCGCAGATAGGCTTGACGAAAGGCTCCAATTCGCGGTCCTCGAAGGCATTCAGTTCTGCTTCCGCCTCCGCGGCAGCCAAAGGATCTTCGCTGATTGTCGTAGGCATTGTAATAAGCTGGTTGGTTGCAGCAGAAAGTAAATTCTGACCGGCAACGGAGAGCTGGTCAAGCACTGGAATATTGCCCAAGATATCTTCCATCCCATCTGTAACTGAGTTGTAGAACCTAGTCATGATATCTTTCTTGTCTTCGTTTTCAGTTTGTGTTTCAAAACCAGGTGCAATAGCACTTTGAGATAGAAATGCACGCAGTTCTCGACTGCGGCATACCTCAGGCAAAAGCAGTATTTCTCGCAGGTACTTCTCCAGAGCCAGTCGTCTTTTGTGGAGAAAGTCGCTTTGCAGTTTCATGACCATTCGACGTCTTGGAAAGTCTAGATTTCGAACTGAGGGGTACTTCATCCGAAGACGCTGGTGAAGTTCATGGAACTCACTATAACGCCGAGTGATAGTCCAAGTTGCTGCTGGCATTTGTTCTCCTGCCTTGCGTTGGACTTCAACAACATAAAGAGCATACTCCCGCCCATCATCTTCTTTCCCAACCATTATTGATTTGATCTTGATAGTTGAACGGCCATAGAGACTATTATCACTCTCCTGGATGACATATTGCTGACGCTGGAGCTCTTTCCGACGAATCTCTCTTTCCAAGCTGGCCTTGGATTTCTTCAAGATGCGTAATTCTGCCGTATTGTTTGTGAGCTCAGCTTTTCTGGTCAGAGAATCAACAACTGCATCTTGAGCTATCAGTCGGTCGATGTCGGTGGTGAGAGCAGTTATTGCTTCCGCAAGGCCTAAATCTCCCGGTGCGGCCTCGTGGACTTCGTCTTCTTGATCTTGCTCGTTTCTATCTTCCGGGTCATCGTGTTCGTCTGAAAGAAACTTTTCTTCATCCCCAAACAAATCGTCATCAGTGAAGACGCCAATCCTAGAAGACGTATTCACAAGCCCGAGAGAAGCAAGATTTGGCCTCTCGGGCTTCTCTTGCTTGTCACCAAACAAGTCGACCTTCCCAAACGGATCGGCTTTACCGAACAAATCGGCTTTCTTAGGATCTATGGAGCTTCGTGTGGAGTTGGCGCCAGGCGAGACAACACTTGGATTAGGGGAGTCCAATGGAGTGTCCTCATCTCCAAACAGTGACTTCCGTAGATCATCAACATTTGTCGGTTTATCCTCCATGATCGTGTTTAATGCGGCCTCCATAGCTTGAACAACATTCGTATCCGGTTCTATCTCCTCGGGTTCTTGGTCGAGACTGTGGACTGAGTTGCCCATTGCTTCACTGTCGAAGTCCTCATCATCAAACGGTGAACTCCCGCTCCCTTCATCCAGAGAACGGCGAGACGAAGTCATGGGATCGCTCGCTCCATTTGTTGCGGCAGTCAAATCGACCGATGAAGCAGCTTGCCGGCGCAGATCAGCTCTCCTTGGAACCAGTTTGGCTGATACTCTAGACAGAGGGTTAGGTTTCGTGGCCAGTGCTTGAGCCGAAAATGCACGGCCAGGGGGTGGACGCTGGTCAGGCGAGTTTTCTAGTCTTGAAGGAGCCAATGGAGAGGATGGAAGCGTTACACTCTTCATCGCCTCTTGGGATGTCAAGCACTTGTAGAATAGATCCGATTTCTTGAAGTTCTGGAAGTACTTTTGCTGCATTACTTCCAGAGCCGCTGTTTGAGCCCGCAGAATTGCACCCCTAGCCAAGAAATACTGCCGTGGAGTGGCGTCCTTGCCAGCTCTGAGGAACTCCCTCACAACTTGTCTTGAAGCCTCGGGGACTTTGAGCTCTGGCTTCGACAAGTATGCCTCATTGATCTGTGCAAGATCGTTTCTGTCTGCTTCGTTCCATGGCGCAAGTGTAGCAGGAATTTCGTCGTCCTGAGCAAAATCATCTTCCAAAGGATTGCGAAAGCCATCAACAACGATCCAAAATTGTACCATAGGCATGAGATTTTGCCTATCCATGTACTCCATGAAGTAGGATAGGACGGAAGGATCATGCAATAAGTCCACAAGGGATGCCGTCTGAAGCTTGGAGGCAGCTGTACCGTTACTGCGACCAACGCCGTGCTGAGCTTGGTGCTCTCCACCAGCAGCAAGTTGGTTCACTCTCTGGTCTAGGATCCTCTTCCCTATCTCTAAACGACGTAAATATACAGGATCGTTGTTCTCTTGCAAAGCGTCTCTCTTGAGCTGGCTAGACACTTCACTCCGGAACCGTCGAGCGTCTGAGAGATTATTGACTTTCCGGATGGCCCGTATGAATCTCTCAAATCTCCGTTCGTTGTCCCCTGGTGCCAGGCGGGGGAATAGGGCCGCACGCTTGGTTCGTGGTGCTGGTGATGTATGCTCATCTAGAGCAGCTCGTAGTTTTCTGACTGTTGAACGATCTTGCAACATGGTTCGTCCCTGTTTTTATCAGCATTGACCAATACTTATTGGGTTTTACTTCACATACATAAGCTTCCATGACCTGATTCCACGTATCCGGATCAGAGATCAGCTGCATGACCGGTGTAAGGACAGCACATGAAACTAGCTCTTTGATAAGAACTCCAACAGCTCGACTGGCAATAACACTTTCCGGTAACAGCTTTGGGAGAAGATCCTTCGTCAATTTCCGCAAATATTCCTGCTGTACCAGCTTCGTATCCGCATATGACAGAGATGCTGCCGGATGTAGCTTTCCATCTTTATATTTCGCCGCAATCGCCAGGTCCAACTCCTCTGACTCCGTCACACTGCGGTTCAAGTGCTTCCCTCGTATGCTCCTCTCTGCCTCGAAGAAGTCCCTGAAGTGTGCGGTCATGATCGGGACGAAGCGCGTCGTCATGATCTCCGTGATATCCAACTCCAAAAGCCTGTCTCGAAGTGCCCCGAGAGCCATCCTGATTGTCTTGTCGATTTCATTGGTGAAAACTGGGTTCTTGCTGATATTTGAATACCACGAGTTGACAAAATCTCGCACGATAAGCTCCAGCAGCTCGTCCAAGGCGCTGGAAATGATAAAAGAGTCGGGGTAGAGTGGTTTCTTTTCGTATACTTGTCGAGCTTGCAGTGCTGTAGTTTCGTGCTTCCAGGCTGTCGCAGCAAGGAATGCCGCTCCTTTTGGACGACGAATGGGATTTCTTTTTCCATATTGAGCCCCCCTCGAGGTGAGAAGTAGCAGGGCGATCAATCCTAGAGCTGGGAGGATCAGTCCTACCACAAAGGCGTATCCAGCCCAACGCAACGTCGGAACCCAATCAATAGCATAACCCCACGCGATGAAGCTTGCTATGCCGGCCAAGATAACATCTCGGCGTTTGAGGGCCATAATCCGGGGCAAGAGAATGCCTCCTCGGCCGGCATGGTTCACTGAATAGTGAGTTCTTGGGGGAGCTCTGATGATGAATGGGGTCTCAGACAACCCCTGCTCGCGTAAATTTAATCAGCCCGCATTGCTCACATGTGCTCCTCAAAAATGTCCACACGAACTTGGTACAATAATTCACAAACTGTCTAGAGGTTTTGCAATTGCATTTTCAGGGGCTATCTTGACTACCATGGTGGTTCCTCCAAGCGCCGAAATAATGCCACAAACTTCTGTCCGTTATTTCTCTCCACTTTCTTTCCCTCCTCGGTCTCCACCCTCATTATCTTCACACACTCATCTGCTTCTTGTTCGTCCTCTTGTACACGCTCAAAAGATGGATGAGCATCAAAGTGTCCGACCATCCAGTTATGCAGATCCTCCACATCCGTAATCGTGTAGACAATTCCTCCGGGACGAAGCACATACGCATATTCTGAGTTTAATGTGGTAGAGACTATACGTGCCTTATGTTTTCGAGCCTTGAAATGTGGATCCGGGAAGCAAAAGAAGATTTTCGATAGTTGCTGCTTCTTGAAGAAGTTTGGCAGGAACTTCATAGCGTTGGCTCTTAAACACCCAATGTTCTGGTACAGGCCTGTATCTGGATTTTGAGCTCGGAGAGCTTTAATTCGCTCTCGGACATACTCTGTGACTTGTGTCCGTATTTCCATGCCTGCGTGCCATTGTCAGAGCTTGAATACTATAGCTTCAGGCTCACCATACCTAGAAGTAAAGTATCTGGCAGAACTGGGGCCAAAGCGACCAGCAAGCCTCCAAATCCACACCCTATATCTGCAACCTCCACATCTTTCTTCAATTGCCTAACACGTCCAAACTCAATATCGATTTCGCTCTGTGGGTTTGCTTGAACTTCTTCTGGGGTTGTGACAAAGGCGGGGTAGAATGAGGACCAATCCATATGCGCAGGAGTGATAGGACTGCAGATGGTTTAGCAGATAGCCATGTAATTAGAAAGTCAATTTGGCTTACTAGGTCAAGTGGTGATCGGAGAAGGGATTGGCATGAGCTCTTTGCCTGTAGAACTTCTTCTTGGGAAGCTCCTGGTTTTTCTTTGCATCCTCTCCGCGTTCACTCTTGTACTGCTCCCTTTTCTGACGTTTGTTCGCTGGCCCAACCATAGTGGGTAGCTACTCGGGGAATTTCTGTCCCAAAGCTGTTGCTCTGTGAGGTTTTCGTACAAGGCGGAGGGCCCGGAGTCGAGGCTGAACAGTTTATCTTTAATCATCGGCTGATAGCGAAATTAGCGTGCGGCGGCTCTCAACCCCTGTCAAGCCTCCAAACCTCACCCCCGTCATCCACTCCCTCGACCGAAGGGGCTGCGACGTGCGCGAGTTGCCCCTAACTTTTTTGGGTACGAGGTACTCCCTTCTGCTCCACCTTCACATGTCCGACCAAACCTTCGACATGCGACAGCTTCCTCGCCAACATCGAATCAGGATCACCTTACTTCACCGAAGGCGGGCTCAACGGATCTCCCCTCCTTGAAGCACGCTTCAACAAAGTCACCCCATACTCGGCAGACCACTGGCTCTCTGAAAACAAAACACAACCGGGATCACTCGGAATTCTCTAGAGGCTCGATTTCTACACTCAAAAAGATGTCTTGGTTTTCGATATTGCCTGCGAGCATATCGTTTATTGAGACGTGGGTAATTCGCGTATTCGTAAGTCCTTCTCAAGTGCTAACGGAATGCTTCTAACTCAGAGCGACAGATCCTCCTTGGAGTAGTCGCAATAGGCCCATGGCTCTTGTTGATAGTCTATGATTTCTTCCTCTATCTATTCCGCACAGCTACTTACGAAATACCCTACATTGGCGGCCGAGCGAGGAATAGACCTAGACCGAGGGCTCCAAGCCTCAGTGAGCGTCCTAGTGGGAAACCTAGGAGCTTCTCTCTGACGGTTCCAGGAGTGCCTACCGCAATTGAAGCTGCAGAGGAGACAGCTGAAGGCTTGAA
This sequence comes from Hyaloscypha sp. PMI_1271, assembly GCA_021399465.1. Lineage (NCBI taxonomy): Eukaryota > Fungi > Ascomycota > Leotiomycetes > Helotiales > Hyaloscyphaceae > Hyaloscypha > Hyaloscypha sp. PMI_1271. The sequence continues at coordinate 704,537 of JAJTUS010000003.1, read as the reverse complement.
GAAACGGGTGAACAGGCCAGGACACGGAAGAGGTGGCAGCATTGTCATAGACGACGAATAAAGAGCAACAACTTTTATGGTTCTATTTTGAGACTTAGGAGAGTCGTTCAAGGACTTTGATCAGATCGCCAGTGACGCCCATAGCGGTAACTTCTCCTCCAGCTCCAGCGCCTTGGATGATAAGGGGATTGGCTCCGTACCGCTTTGTGTAGAAGCTGATGATGTTGTCACTTCCCTTCAACGCAGCAATTGGGTGAGAACGATCGAACTTTTCCAACCCAACCTTCACCTCCCTTTTCCCCACATCAATACTTCCCACGAACCTCACAACCTTTCCCTCTTTCTCAGCTTGCACCCTCACGTCCTCCATCTGGCCATCGAACTCATGCAGCCTCTGCATAAACTCTTCACCACTCCCAACACTCTCTAACTCCTTTGGAATCAAGCTCTGAACCGGGAAGGAAGTCGGGGATTCAACTTGCAGTCCAGCTAGTCTTGCCAGAATCGTCAACTTCCTCGCAACATCCAACCCATTCAAGTCATCCCTTGGATCTGGCTCCGTATACCCCAAGTCCTTAGCCTTCTTAACCTCTTCGGACCACTTGCCTCCCTTACCCTCTGTTGGTGCAAAGCTATTAAACAAGAAGCTCATTGTACCACTGAACACACCCTCAATTCTCGTCACTTCATCTCCAGTATCCACAAGTTCCTTAAGTGTAGAAATAACGGGTAATCCAGCACCGACAGAACTCTCATGGTAGACCTTTGCCCCCGAAGTAGAAGCAGCACTGAAAATATCTTGCCATAGCTTATATGACCCAGAGAAAGCTTTCTTATTCGGTGTTACAATGCTGATCCCCCGCTCAAGAACCTGCGGATATGCATCCGCAACATCTTGCGAGCTGGTGTTATCAACAAGCACAACCTTAGCTGGAGCGGCGGCCAAATATTCGATGATCTTTGGCAAGGAGAGTGGTTCTTGTGTGGATGAGTCGAGGCTGCTTGCGAGGTTCGAGTAGGGGAGGGCGGTGTATTGAGGGCTGTAGAGCGTCTTTTTGCTTCGGGAGACGAGGACGAGGGAGAGTTTTGGGGAAGATGTGTTCTTGGTAAGGCGATTGGAGAGGGTTTCGAGTTGCGAGAGGAAACATTTTCCTACTCCACCAGCACCTGTTGTCTTGTTAGAAATTTGCGATTGAAGGCGGGGTAGTTGGTTCTACCAATGACCGCGATGTAGACGTCTTTAACTGGAGGCATATTGAATGAACTACCTATCTGAAGAGACAATCGCCGGATTGTTTCAAAAACGTCGGAACAGTCAATTGCACTTGGAATTCGAGAGAGGTGTGAGTGTGAGCGCGGGGTCACTTCCTCGAACCCGATCTCGCAAACAAGGATTGCCCCACATCAAGGCGTCAACTTTCATTTCAGCCTTGCGAGCTCAAGCTCCACCGAACACGCAATCACCTCCACCGCACAACGACCCTCATTTCCCGTCTTCAACACAAATGGCTTCCGATCCCAACCTCTACGGAATCCGCAAGCCCAAAGCGCAAGTCAAAGAGCTCTCCTCCAGCACCTCGCTCGCCTTCTCCTCGACCCTCTCCTCCCTGCTCACAACATCGAATCCCCCTTCGCGCACAATAGTAGGCCGACCGCGACCTTCGAAAACGAAATCAGATATCTTCATTTCGCATAATAAGAATGCGAAGAAGCGTGCAGCTCGAGACCTTGAGGAGGATGAGGATTCTAGGGGGTTGGTAGGGAGACAGAATATCGGCGTCGTGGACGAGAATATCCTGCACCGCTCGAAGCGGAAGATGGAAGAGAAAGCCAAGATCTACGCGCGTTTGAAAAAGGGCGAGGGAGTCGACGAAGACAATCTTGTAGACTTTGACCGGAAATGGGCGGAGAAAGCGGCCAAGGGAGAAGCAGACGAGGAATCGAGTGATGTTGAGAGTGACGATGGGCGAGGTGAGATTGTGGAGTTTGAGGACGAGTATGGACGCACGATAAAGGGGAGTAAAGCAGAGGCGGAGAGGGTGGAGAGGAGGAAGAGGAATAAAGTTGTGGGGCAAGAGGAGTTGGATCGTATGAGTGCGAGACCTGCGATGCCGAGTAAGCTGATTTATGGGGATACGGTACAGAGTCTTGCGTTCCAGCCCGAGGAGGCGACGATGGGCAAGATGGAGGAGTTGGCGAAGAAGAGGGATCGAAGTCTGACGCCGCCGGAGATGAGGCATTATGATGCAAGTGCAGAGATTAGGAGTAAAGGGGTTGGGTTTTATAGCTTCTCGAAAGATGAGGGGATGAGAGGAAGGGAGATGGAGGCGCTTGAGAGAGAGAGGGTAGAGACTGAGAAGGTTAGGATGGAGAAGGAGGGAAAGAAGGAGGCCAGGAGGAAGGAGATTGAGGAGAGGAGGAGAGCTATTGGCGAGAAGAGAGCGATGAAGCAAGCAGCTAGTTTCTTGGATGGACTTGGGGCTGATCTTGGAGGTGCGCCAGAGCAAAAAGGAGACTGAAAGACCGTCTAGCCCCAAGTATCCACGAGGAGAATCAGATCTCAGTTTAGGAGGACTACTGAGGAATGACGAAGCAAAGGCCTTTGCATTTTCACAGATTTGTTTCTTAATCGTCACCTACCGACACAGTAAGACATCGTATTAGAGGGCTCGAATGCCAAGTTGTGGGGACCAGAGTTCGCAAGACCGAGTCCAGCCAGGTCAGCAAATCTGCGGACCCTTTGGAGTGGGAGGTATTAAGCTTCAAACTATCTACACGAATGGGGTTGACTTTTGGGGGGGGGGGGGGGGGGGGGGGGGGGAGATTACATGAAATTAGATGTTAGACTTGATTGTATATTCATAATAGAGTCCCCTATCTCCAACAATTCTAAAGGTCAAACAAGCCTTCAATCAATGGTTCAATTCTTCATTCGTGATGGGTTAGATGATCAAGTGCATTGACATATCAGTAAACATTCTCTGCCCCACATGTTCTCTTATAAAACATGCTTTCCCAATACATTTCCATACATCATTTCGGAACCCATCCCAAGCGTCCTCAATAGTGTCCCGCATCTCAATCAACCAAAATAACATATCAATATATGTGGGTGACTATAGAGCACAATACACCTCCAGACGCCTATGCTAAATCCTGCCGAGTTATACATATTATGCAAACATAAACTCCATTTTGCCCAACCAGTACCCGTTTTACGTCCAAATCCATGCACACCCACAACTGTTTGAGCTCTGTCGCTCAATGAGCTCCCGGTTCTGCAGATCCACATATCCGTCAACATCTCGCTTATCGGATACTGAGGAGACGGAAGAAGGCGCTGTCTCGTTCAGGTAGACGATGTTGGGTTGGCCAGTGCTGTTCGGATAGATCTGTGGAACACCATCTGGGTCCAAGATTTTTTGCACACAATACGGTTGGACAGCAGCAGCGCCTCTCGGAACTCGCCGTTCCTCGATTTTCAGAACCTTAGGGAATGCTGGTGGATACGGATTAAAATCCCCTCCTGATGAACCGGAGTAGGAAGTGCTCGACTTTTGAATATTGGTGGGCACACTCGAATCATAGGTAGCCGTGGGAGGCTCTTGATTATTTGTTGACGTGGGGGCAGACGAAGCAGTCGTCAAAGTTGAGTCCCGGTCTCCGGCGCTGCTGGTCTTGTTTACCTGGATGTGTGTTAGACAAAAGGTTGGTATCCGAGATGGATGTGCTTACATAGATGAAGGTTTCGAGCAGAGTGCCATTCCAGTAACAAAACCATGGCTTATCACCTGGCTGTAAGACGTTCTTGCGCCCAGTGAAGCCTCCAACAGGCGGGCCCTGGTCTCGATCATTATGCCGTTCTTCCTCCCTCCGCTTGCTATTGCCCGAAGGTGGAAAAGCATTCGGTGGCAATATCACCACTTTATCATAAGTCATTTCGAAGAACCAGGCTGGGCCACTGCTTGGATCTTGGGAATCGATAACGAGATTTAGAACCTTTGAGGACATTAAGACGGGAGGCTGAGCTCCCAAGGCGTACCAACCCCCAAAAGAATTGTTACCGTAAGAAAGGCTGACCTCGTTATTTGCCACGTTGCTAGAAGCATCTGGGAGTTCTGAGATTGAAATTGTGTAGGGAGTGGTCATTGCTATATTGCAAGACCATGCACTAGCTTGTGCGCTGTTGGCTAGACAGGTTTGTTGTTTCGTCGAAGGCGCAGAAATAGGAAGTCCGAAGGTGCCGGTCGGAAGAGTAGGAAGTCCAGTAGGTGAGGCTGTCATAGGTGTTGCATCAAACGTGGTAGTCATAATGGTATAAATGACGCTTTCTCTGAGTCCTCATTAGTTCCGATACATTCATGAGTATTGGGTACGCAAACTTACTCAATCCCTGAGGGTGGAGGATGGTGCTTCGGCGGGTGTTTGAGCTTCAGTGCAGCAAGAACAATCATTCCGAACAGAATGAGGACAGTTGCGGCCAGTCCCAACGCCCAGATTGGGACAATGCCCCAGGCTTTCCTCCGGGCAACTAGCTGCCACTTCTTCAGCTCTGGCTTTTCAGAGGCCCCTAGAGCGGCCATATTGACTGGATGACCGCTGTGGTCCGACATGATGCTTCGTGTTGATTGACGAGAGGGAGAATGAAGATCCTCTTGGGACTCAAACTCGGGGTTTCGAGTGGCCAGTCCAATGCCACCGGCCCCAGCAACAGATGCGGGTATAGGGAGTCGTATATTGGGCCTGGCTTTCCTCGTGAAAGCCTCATCGGGGTATTGAGTGTATGGCGGCAGTTGCTCGGTATGTCCGTCCGGCCCAATAATATCAGCAATTTCCTCTCCTTCGGGGCCCAATCGCCGCTGATAGTCGGTTTGCAATCCAGGAAAGCCAACAGGGGCAGTAACAATGGGTGCTGGTGCAACCTCTCCTTCAGGTACAGTATTTTGGGGGTACATTCCATAGGGATGTGTCGGGCCTCCTGGACCATGGTATGGTCTGTCGGGGACTTGGACCGTCGAAGTCGTTGCCATACTAGCCGTCCTTGCTAGTCGTGATTCTTGGGGGTACATTTGATAGGGATGTGAAGGACCGGCCGGTCCTCTGTAGGGGCTTTCGGGACTCATGAACGGGACATCGGTCGAGACACTCGACGATCTTGTCGGTGCAGCATTCGATGCGACCGTGGAAACTCTCTGCAAACTGGACCCCATTGCACCATCGTGCCGTAGAGCAAATGAATCAAGCCCCCTCGGTTTGCTTATACTCGACGGGCGCGGTGGTGGTGTTCTTCTCCCATTCTGTTGTGAGACGTGAGACGACGCTGCATTATGGCCAGGTCTAACATCAGCAGCGGCTGGCCTGAAGCCATCCGAAATCCCCATCGCTTCTAAATCGTAATCATCGTCGTCGGTCTGCTGTATTGATAATTGCATCGAGGCTCTCCTGTCGACTCCCAGCGATGAACGTCGATCGGGGCCAGCCATGGTTTTTCAAGCGCCCGCAGAGCCGGGAACGGCGTCTGTGTGCTGGTCTCAATCCGCCTGGTGTCGATGCAATGGCCAAGTGCTACTCATCAATGTCGGGAGTGGTTCGCAGCAGATCGGAATTCAGGTTCGTGGAATGATGAGTTGTTGTAGTCGTGATGATGGCGGGCATAGGTGGTCGGCAGTTCGTGTTTGATGTTCCTCCTCCCTCCTTCAGGTGAGCGAGGAGACGGAGCGGCGAGCAGGTCTTGGCAGCGCCTGAGTTCCTGAGTTCCTGGTGGACCTGAGACGAGCCGCTAAAACCACGGAACCCAGCAAGGGGCTCAATCGATCTCGACGGGTGTAACAACACACGGCGTCCACAACAAGTCTCTCGGAAGTTTATGTACTAGTGAAGTGAGTGGTGGAAAAAGTCTGGCATGGCCTGATGCTTGTGAAGAGCTGATGGGCGCTGCCTTCCGATCCTGCTATCAACAGTCAGTCAGTCATATTGGGATTTGATATCACCCCTCATCATCTTATTCTGCCCCTGTGGGGGGTGCCGGACTCTCGCAGGCTCCACTTCGCCAACCCACGCACTCCTTCGTTCGCGTTTCTAGATCAATGGGCCTCGCGATGTTCATCTACTCTGCTCAATCCGATCACGAGTCTGCTGGATGAAGCAGCTTGCTTCACCTGGAAAGCACTTAGTGAGGCCTCAATCAAGTCACCCCTTCGCGTTTTGAGGCCAGAATGCCCAATGATCCTTGTGAGATACTGTACCACGGACTGAAAAAGGAAAGCGCTTATCTTGAATTTGAGTTCCCAGTGCCCGCGGTCAGTCTGCACTTCGTTCCAATGCGTTCTTAGACATCGCTTTCACCTTTGGCTGGCAGTCTCTTTTATCCCCGGGTCCAATCCGATCCTGCACAAGGGTTTTGCCTCCCTCAGGTGTGACTGTGTAACTACCGGCGTGTACAAAACATCAGAGATGCAAGTACCTTCGGAATTTAGTCCCCACTGAGCACTTCTTGATGCAGAGAGAGATTGGATGAACATTATTGTGCCTTCGTAAAAAGTCAATTCATCCTCCATTCTTCCTCGGTTTTCTTTCTGAAACTGCCACTTTGGCACCAAAGCAAGTTGGCAATCTACGTTCGGCCGATAGTCGTTGCATCGCCGCCGGTCTTGTCACAAGTTCTTCTCACGGAGGCGCCCAGAGTCTGCAGGATCTGACCTTGACAGAATTCCAGGTCTGGCCGCAGTTGATACTGAAGTTCGGTGTCCGTGAAGGCGGGTACTGCCGGGACTGTTCGACATCGTGCAAATTTAGCCTCATTCAGGTTGTCCTCGTGCATCCCCCTTATATTTATGCACTGTCTGTCTGGCATATTATCCATATTCGAGGGCATGTCCGGATATATACCCATAAAGGATGTCCAATCATTGGAAGTTAAGGCCCTTCCCACCAGTGACTTCGAAGTTTTGCCGGCCTCGCATCGACAGAACTGACACACAAGAAAAGGCTTGGCTTTCCAGCTCCAATTGTTCGCCTCTGGGTTATTGCATCAGATCGATATAGAGTCGCCCAACTTCGGGACCGAGTTTCATTGCTTCACAGATACTTTCAATCTTATGGGCTCTGCGTTTTTTCTGCCACGGTCTGAAGACCGTCACTCTTGCTCCTGCGCAGTCGATGATGATACGCCTTTCAGTTCCGCCATCCGAAAGTTAGCTGATGACAAGGATTGTAGACAAAGGGAGTGGGATAATGCCGTCTCCGTGCTATCATAACAGGTGGAGGGAAACGTCTAGATAACTTAAATAAGAAAATCATAAGCCAAGGGGGTCCGATCTATTTCGGAGGAGAACTGGAGCTGGAAATGTTGCGAGAAGCCTTCCCTTGCAAACATCCACCAAGAAACTTCCCTCGAATCTTCTCATAGATGCTCGACAATGACTATGAACCGACTGGTGGATACAGTCTGAATACCGCATTGAACTCTATTTCAGGTAGGTGGGAGCGTCTGGACACAGATTAATTGATCTGGGACGGAAGTTGATATCTTGGTTTCATGTCCAAATGATTGGTCGGTCTGAAACAAAGGTCTAGCTCGAACTCACCCGCGATCGAAGTAGGTTACTCATCCCGAAGTGTGCCTTCGTACTCGAGCGTCACAATGACCAGAAAGCCTGACTGAGGAACTCCTTGAGGCAACATACTCGCGACTTGCCTCAAAACTCTTGGACCTCCGCCCTCGATCATGTTGTGCGGCTTTCACTTGTGCGTGGAAGAGAAATGCCTCTCCCAGCAGGCAACAGGTCCACAAGAAGGAAAACGTAGAACAACAATGTTGGATGTTTTTGAGGGATTGAAGGGCTAGAACTCTCACCGCTTCCTGCTCAGATCATCGTTCTGCCTCTTGCTCCAAATGGCGGTCTCTTCACATGTTCTGCAAGCTCGCCGGCTTCGGGACTGTGCAGACGTGCAGACGTGCATTGCAGATGCAGTAGTCGACAGAAGAGGAGCAGACCGTTAGTAGTGCAGTGCTGTGGGTGCCACCAGTGAAGATGGAAGGAGCTGATATAAATTTATTACACGACGAGAACGGCGCGTCTGCTACCACATTTCTCTTCGCAGAGCGTTCCTGCGCTGGCGGCGAGCATCTAGATCTGCAGTTGCCCTCGTGAGTCGTGCCTGGCGACACAGAGGCAATGACGTCCCAAGAAGGGAAAGGGTCAAGTCACTTCCTGCGTTCCTGCATGGAGTGTGCCGAGTCCGGTGTTGGTGGCAGTGCTGCAGCGCGTCCTCTCAGAGGCGTTCGCCCGCATCAGGGGTTCTTTAGGCGAAGATGTGCTGTCAAGATAAGTGGTGGCTGCTGGTGGGTGGAGAGAAAGATTGCGTCGCTCTTGCTTGAGAGCTTCGTGATGCAGGCAACCTTCTTTCCTCCATAAAACCCTCGGATCCCTCTCGTCTTGACTCTGAACTGCTTTGCCGCAGATCGCCCAGTCCCAAATCATCGGTAGGTGAGCCGTTCCTCCTTCAATTCCCGAGAGACGGTAGCTTTTGTTGGGGTCTCTTTGGTGGCGGCAACCAAGCTTCGCTAAATATTATTTCTGTGATTGCCGCATCACCTCCCCCTTTGCGATCTACCGTACTTGGATCATTACAAGACTTCTAGCTAATTCTTTCCCTCCTGCCAGAACTCGCCCGGGTACGCAGACCTTCAGAGATCAAACTTACCAAAAAGCGAGGCCTCAAGTTTCACTCTCGAAATACGCTTCACCGCCTCACGATGTCTGCCCGCCCTCAAAACATTGGCATTAAGGCCATTGAGATCTATTTCCCCAGCCAAGTACGCTCAATCCCCTCGAATTCTCCCATTCTTGCAATTGCAAGCAGATGCGCGTCAGTGCTAACAATCCCTCTCTCACAGTGTGTTGACCAAGCTGAGCTTGAGAAGTTCGATGGCGTAAGCCAGGGAAAATATACAATTGGTCTTGGACAGACAAAGATGAGCTTCTGCGATGACAGAGAAGGTGAGCGAACCCGCTTTAGCTGTCGGTCTTGGAATTACGTTGATGTTCTGAAGATATCTACTCCTTTGCCCTTACCGCGTGCTCCAACCTCTTGAGCAAATACAAGATCGACCCCAACTCGATTGGCCGCCTGGAAGTTGGCACTGAGACCATTTTGGATAAGTCCAAGTCCGTCAAGTCGGTTCTCATGCAACTGTTTGGAGACAACACAAATATCGAGGGCGTTGACACCGTCAATGCTTGCTATGGTGGCACAAATGCCGTTTTCAACTCGGTCAACTGGGTTGAATCCTCGGGATGGGACGGACGCGATGCTATTGTGGTTGCAGGTGACATTGCTCTATATGCCAAGGGTAACGCCAGGCCAACCGGCGGTGCTGGCGCCGTCGCAATGCTTATTGGGCCCAATGCTCCGATTGTTGTGGACCCTGGTCTTCGAGGAACATATATGCAACACGCATATGATTTTTACAAGCCGGATCTCACCAGCGAATATCCCATCGTCGATGGCCACTTCTCAATTCGATGCTACACCGAAGCTGTGGACGCCTGCTACAAGGCGTACAACAAGCGGGAGGCAACCCTCAAGTCTCTGGCAAACGGACACGCAAATGGAAATGCCAATGGAAATGGGGTTGAAGAATCATCCACCAAGAGCCCTCTCGATCGATTCGACTATATGTCATTCCATGCCCCTACCTGCAAGCTCGTTGCTAAATCATACGCACGGTTGTTGTACAACGACTACCTCGCTGACCCCTCTTCCCCCGCCTTTGCCGAAGTCCCAGCTGAGCTTCGAGACATGGAATACGAGAAATCCTTGACCGATAAACTCGTGGAGAAGACTTTCATGGCTGTGACCAAGAAACGGTTCAATGAGCGTGTTAAACCCAGCATTGAAGTACCCACCATGTGCGGAAACATGTACTGCGCAAGTGTGTACGGAGGTTTGGTCAGTTTATTGAGCTCTGTCGACAGCGCCACATTACAAGGAAAGAGAATAGGAATTTTCAGCTACGGAAGTGGTCTGGCATCAAGTTTGTTCTCAGTAAAGATCGTTGGCTCGACGGAGGTAATCCAAAAGTCATTGAACTTGAAGGAGAGGCTGGCTGCTAGACAAACGGTTGCACCAGAAGTTTATGATGCGGTAAGGATTACTCATAAAATTGTTCTCGAACTTTTACTTACGCACATGCTCCAGATGTGTGAACTCCGCAAAAAGGCTCATCTGCAAAAGTCATACACACCAAACGGCAACCCAGAAACCATCGCCAAGAACGTCTACTACCTCGAGAGCGTCGACGACATGTTCCGCCGCAAATACTTGATCAAAGCATAAATCCCCAAAACCTGCATAAGGGAAGCTGTTACGGATCCAAATTCTGCTTCATTCAAATCATTCTAGAGGTCTTTTCTCTTTTTCTTCTTCATAGACCATTGGCGAAATAAATACTAGGCATGGCCGTTATGGGAGGATTTTAATGGTTTTAGTTGAGCATTTTGAGTGTGCAGAGGTTAGCATACAAGGAAGATGGTGGAGAGGCTATGCATAAGATGAGATTATTGTCGTGATAAACACTATGGCACTGCACATAGCATCGGGCCAGTGAAACGAAGCTTAATAAACCGAACTTCATGCTAGAGAGAATTGGATGAAAATCGACCGTGGTATAGTGGTCCTTGACTCCCCAATGCTTGTCCTAAAATTACAATCTGCCAAAGCTTCTTCCCTCTGCGCCAACGCTGACTTCTAAATGCGCCTATAACTTCGACATCGGATCCGGCTGCTTCATGCTCATCATCGTAACCCTTTCCCTCATCCTCTCAATCACCTCTCCCTCCTTCATCTCACTCAAGCTGCCCATATCCAACCTCACCTCCTCCAACGTCTTCGGCTTAATAGCTCGCCCAATGGTTTCCACCGTCCCCGGCCTCTCTACAACCTGACTTATAAACCCGGCCCAACTATTAAAGCACCTCTTGCTCGCCGGCAAGCTCTCCAGCACCATCGCGAAACAATGCGGCATCGCTTCATACTCTTCAAACACAACTTTAACACCTTGGCTTGAAGCTTTCATCGCTATGTATTTATCCTCATCTGTGAGCAATTCCTGGCCAGTCTCGATCCACAGCGGTGGCGAGCCTTCCCATGATTTCGCGATAAGGGGCGAGACGAGCGGGTGGCAGAGCAACGCGTCTTCGGCGTACAGGTTCTTTCGAGCAGGCGTAGTGGGCCAGATGCTGCAGGGTGGGAACTCCATGCCAGTAGGATGCACGGAGCGTGCTGGGAGGTAGTCGTATGTTCGATTATTGTCGCAGGAGGGCGAGGAGTGCGTGATGTCACCCCAGGGGCTGCAGACTGCTACACCTGCTGGCAGGGGGACGTCTCGCTCTTCGCCGTTCCAGCGAATTCTGAGGTTTTCGCGACGGAGTTGGAGGAGCGTTTGCAGAAGCACGAGGGAGAGGTTACCACCTGCACTGTCCCCGGAGAAAACGATGTGCTGTGGAGAGACGGGCTCGTGGAAAGAGCCGGGAGGTGGGTAGAGGAGGGTAAGATATGATACTAGAGCGTCCAGAAGAGCTGCTGGGAATGGGTTTTGAGGAGCAAGTCTGTAGCGGACGCTGAAGCAACGGCCTTTTATGAGTTTGGCTAACTTCTTGGTTGTTGGTCGGTGACTTGCTGGGTCCATGAGGTAGTATGCTCCACCATGAAAGTACAGCACCGTCGTAGGCGAGGTAACTTCCTTCATCATTTCCGTGTACTTCTGCTGATCGGGAATCCTGACTTCAGGTGATTGCTTTGTTGCTCCAGCTCTGTATCCAGTCCATTCTGCCTCCAGAGGAAGTAAATCCGGCTCTGCAAATCCTCCTGGTGCTTCTCCAGGCTCTTTCAAAGATTCTATCACTTTGAACAACGCCTGTCTTATATCGTCTTCTTCAGGCCTCGGCATTGTGACTTTGCTAATCCATATTCGTCCCTTAATGCCATGATCTCTCAAAGAGAGCTTTTGCACTCTGGAGACAGGCTCGGGTGGCGAATCGACGATGAACGATCGCAGAACGCTGATGATCAGCTCGGTCCTCAAGTCCCAGTGCTTCGAGTGCTCAGAGAATCCTAGAGTATGGTAGATTGCCGTCTTTCCCATCAAAGGCACTTTTGGCAACATGGCCTTGAGCATCGGGAGTGATGCTTCCATCTTGATGACGTAGAGAGAAGGAGAGGAGATGAAGGAGAGATAGGCTGGGAAGACTGTCCCTGTAAAGTAGGAAAAAGAGAAATATTTCTGAAACTCAAGTAATTCAGGGAAGAGGAAAGAGGGAAACAAATAGTCTCGTGGCCTCGTGAGCTAAAACACGTTCGATGGTTCGATCGACTGGATGGAGAAAAGATGCCGAGGTAGAATCCTTGCTCAAATCCTCGACTCATAGCTCATGAATCTCGTCAAGCTAGCTAGCAGCTACGGCGGACGTTTCGTATTTTAAGAGAACCGTTGAACTATTTCTGGGTTGCAGGGGAAATTCTGCTGGTGGCCACTTGGAGCTTTTCAGATGAAGGTTGCGGGATCCAGCCCATACCCAGAATGTTTGGTTTCAAGGATTATGCGAAGGAGGCATTTTGCGCAACCTTGCGGCAAGGCTGAAACCCGGCTGCTGACACACGAACACTAAAGTTGTTTCTGCTCAGCTTGTAGCACACAGATACTGTCTTTCATAGTCAATCCATTATCATCAGAATTTAGTACACTTGATTATCTTCATGAAGACCTATTCCTAAAGCTCTCTTCAAAAACGCCGCCATATACATCCCATCACATACTTTTAACCCCACTAAGCAGCAACCTCTGCATTTTCCTTCTCTGTGCCAGTCGTATTGACGGAACTTGAGCTTTTGTTGGCTGCAGCCATCTGCCAAGCAGGAATGGCGGCCTTGCTTACTGGTACCCCTGTGTTGAAAGGTGTTGAGCTTCGACTCTGGAGTGAGGCAACAGCTTCCGTGCCTGTTCCATTGCTAATGGAAGCTGGCTTTGGAGTCGTTGCATCCGCAAACGAGCTTCCACTGGTATTGGTATTGGTAGATGTTGCAGCTGGTGAGGATCCGATGCCAGAACTCCGACCATATGGATTCGTACTCGTAGTTGCTCCTGGATTCATTCTTTGCCCCATCAAGGTCTTCAGACTCTTCAGCTCGGTGTTCAGTTCCCTTAACCGGCTGTCTGTGGTTTCTTTTTGTCCTTCCATCGCCTTGGGTATCAGATCTTTGAGTCCACGGACCTCGTCACTGATCCTTCGGGATTCTTCTTCCCGTCTTTTGCTGGAAGTCTTCAATTCGTTGATAACACTTTCCACCTCCGTCAGCGCGGCGTCTAGTCTTTCCGTTCGAGCTTGTTCAGATGACTTCAGTTCCTCCGTATCCTTCGCGAGTTGGTCCAGGAGAGAAAACGCTTTCTCAAACGAATCATCGATAGCCTTCTTATCTGATTCCAGTTGCGGTGGAGTAGGCGGTGCAATTATGGGGTAAACATATCGCTGTATTACGGGTGAGTATGCTGCATATATGTTTTAGAGATAATGAAAGTTACCTTCGCAACAAAAAAGAGACCATATCCAACCCCGCCCATCACGGTTGCCATGATGAACCAATCCCTCCAGTCTCTCTTCGGCAACTCCGGTGGCGGAGGCTGCTGCCACTGGTGCTGCGGATAACCTCCATATCCGGGTTGAGGTTGTCGTATTACTTGTTGCTGAGGCGCATAATTGGAATAATTTGCTGGGGCTGTCTCTCCGTTTGCTCTTGCCAACGACGCATCTACCTCTTCTTGCGTCAGGTTCTTCGATTGTAAAAACGCGATACGGTTTTCAATTGGCGATCCTGCAACACTCGGATCCTGAAGGACTAGGGGGATAGATCAGTATTGAAGGAAAGGATATCGCCGTTGGGTATTCTCACATGTCACCTATATTCATCAGCAATGTTGCAGTAGTAAATGTTTCCAAAACTTACGGCAGAGGCCACGAGGTCTTCACGGATCGCCATGATTGAGGTACGCTACAAGCACATCCGTGTTGGAGAAGATTCACAATAAATGCGAGTCGGAATCTGGTGAAATCTTCAAATGTCAACGCGCGTGCTTGGGATTCGAGTGGCAGGGGACCGGGAGTTGCCGAGGCTTCGTCGGCGTATGTATGTGAGGCGGATCGAACCTTCCCTCTTTCGGCTTGTTGTTTACATTTTGGCGCCCGCCTATGGAAATCGAGCACCCATTTTTGTTGACAAACCTCGTCGTCGCATCGGAGCCTGAACTTGCACACCTTTTACATTCAACCCCAGTATCGCGTTCCGTATTGAAGTTCCCTACCAGAATACTTCTCATGAGAAGTGCATACAGTGATCATATCATACACTACATACAGCACGCGCAACAATGTCGCAAGACACGGGTCTCTTCTCCGTGCGACGGCCGCGAGAGGTGAGTTCTCATTCAACACTCGATTCAAAATTCGTTGATGGCGCTTTCACTTCGCATACATAGGGCTTTTCACTGATCCCTATTCTAATATAGACCCTCGGCGGCATAAACTATAATTCCAATATCCCGCAGCCAGCCTCTGCGTTGAAGCGCTCCAAGTCATCCTCTGGTACCAATGGTGCTGCACCTTTCACTGCCAGCCATGTGCGCTCAATATCTGGATCTCGAGCCTCTCTTGCGCCTCCTCGACCGAACCAGCCCATGTTCCAACGTTCATCTTCAGGCAATAACTTGGCGGAAATGGGCATGTCTTCAGTCAAGCGTACATCGTTCCAAAACAGCGGTGGTCGAAAGAGCTATGCACCAGGCCAGATGGGGCGATCGTCCGCGGAAGGGTCGGAACGAAGAAGCAGTGTGTATCGGTCGCGGACCTCTACGAATGGGCCCATGGGCCATCAGAGTTTCTTTCAGCAAGCACCACAACCAGCAGGAGTTCCACACGATCCTCGACCACTAAAAGACCGCGTTTACCAGAACAAAATTGGACAAGAGCTTCTGGACTATATGGCCGCGAACAATTTTGAGATGGAAATGAAGCATATGCTCTCCCAGAATACAATGCGATCGCCCACGCAAAAGGACTTTAATTTCATGTTCCAATGGCTTTACCATCGAATCGATCCTAGCTATCGATTTCAAAAGGGTATCGACCAAGAAGTGCCTCCAATTCTTGTTCAACTACGATATCCATACCAAAAGTCCATCACAAAGAGTTCGCTCTCAGCCGTGGGATCACAGAATTCTTGGCATCTCTTCCTTGGACTTTTGCATTGGATGATGCAGCTCGCTCAAATGCTCGACGGGTATGGAGCGAGTCAATATGACGATGCCTGCGCAGAGACTGGTGTGGATGTTAGCGGGGATAGAATCATCTTTGGTTTCTTGAGTGGAGCGTACCGAGACTGGCTGTCAATGGATGAAGATGCTGGGGACGATGACCAAGATCGGGTCCTGGCACCCCACGTTGGGGCCATGGCAAAGGAGTTTGATATGGCCAACTCCAAGTACTTGGACGAACTGCAGATTCTGGAAGGCGAACATCAGCGATTACAGAAGGAGATTGAAATTCTCGAGAAATCCGGATCAGATGTTGCGACGCTGGACAGAAACTTCAAGATCATGGAGGAGGATAAGGTCAAATTTGAAGAATTCGACAACCGCATGAACCAGAAGTCCGAAAAGTACGAGGCGAGAATTCAATTTCTGCAGGAGGAGCTCGACAAGGTGATGCTGGAATTGAAGGAGGCCGAGGATGAACGATCAAATCTGCAAAGGGCGGTTGATGATCAAGGCATCAGCATGGCAGATATTGATCGGATGACTTCAGAAAGAGAGCGACTTCAGAAGGGTATCGAGTCGACATCTCAAAGACTCGAAGAAGCCAAGAAGAAAGTCACTGAAAAGGAAGGCGAAGCCAGCCGCAAGCTCGAGGACCTGGAACGTATGGTCGACAAATACAACAGCCTCGGGTATCAGATTGGCCTCATTCCAGCTACAGCCGTTAACGCGAAGGGCAAAAACTATGAATTACATGTCACTGTGAACGAAGGGCCCAACTTCTCTTCTTCGCAGATGGGCGCCTCGGGCGGCAATGCGGATAGTGACAGGCTTTTGGCGGATCCAGTCACTGGTTATCAACCTGCTCACATTCTAAACTTGGATCTCCGTGGCCAAGTCAAGGCAAGCTTTTCAAGCTTGAGAAAAGAAATATCGGAGAGACGTACTGTGGCGATGGACGAGATGATGAAGCACCATGATCTGCTCGATGGTATCAAGGAAGCTATCGAGGATAAACGGGGCGAAGTGGAGGCCCTTGAGCACAGAGTTAGGGCTGCGGAGGAAGAATATGAAAAGACCAAAGAAGTAAAGATATCCCGTCTCTGTTTCCAAACCCCTACTGACGAGTTGATAGGTCACCACAACTCAGAAGCTCGCCTCAGATACTCAAATCGAGAAGATGGAGAAAGAGCTGGCCAAGATGCGAGCGGGTCTCACTGAGTCCGTCCAGTTGATGGAGCAGCGTGAGATGAATACCAATATCGAGTAGGTCAGCCCCATTCATGTCACCACCCTTGATTCTAATGTTTGCTAGGTATGAGCAACTCACGCTTCGAGCAAACGCTCTCAGAGAAGAATTACACACAGAAATTGAAAAGATGCTCAATGATATCATCAAGTTCAAGGTACACATCCAGAAGAACTTGGAAGAATATGAGGGGTTTGTCGTTGATGAAGTTGAGCATGAGTTGGGAGGGGACGAGGAGGGAAGGGAAGACACCCAAGATGTTGAGATTTGATGAAGTGGCTGAATCGGCTGGTTCCCTTGTTTCGAATTTGTCTTGCTTGTTGGAGTAGATTGAGGGCGTAACGCCTTGAGATTTGAATCATAGGCCAGGAGGCGTTTTGGGCGGGACACCGAAGGCTGCATTTGGCAGCAGGCTTGTATGCTTGTTAGTGGACTTGTTTGGTTCGTAATGATAACGAGAATGAATGTTAGATATTGATCTTTAGTAACCAGTAAATCAAACAAACCAGAGATTGCTTGCTGCATGAAAAGCATTGACCTAAACTTCTTGCTCTTCCAACCTAAATCAACAACAACACAGTATCACGTGCCTGATGGCCCGAGCGCTGCGCTATTTTCTTCAGAACCAATCGATCGGGAGCAGGGCGGAAGAACTGGAATGAGGCGAAGATTCTCGCCCTTCTTCTCCTCACCAGCTTGCAACCTGCAGCGCTTCGTTTTTCGTTGCGCATAGAAGCAACTTTCGTGCCTACATCTTCCGTCGACGACTGCGAAGATACATATTTGGCGCTTCCGTCCCAGCCGGAGCGTTCTTTCGTCTACGCGACCGTCCCGGCCTCGTGAAGAACTCCTCAACCACAGCACCTCATCATGACTGAGGTCTCTTCCACCAGGTTATACCTGGGCAACCTTCCTCGAAATGGTGAGCAAACTTCATCGCATAGTTCTTTGCGACTTCGCGCCTCTCCACTATCGAAGAACATTGCTGACCATCCCCAGCGACCAAAGCTGACGTCGAGGGCCATTTCAACACTCATGGCACCGGAGAGATCACCGAGATCAAGCTCATGAATGGCTTCGGGTTCATCGAATACAAGGATGCTATGGATGCCCGCGATGTGGTTCCCGGTATGGCCGCATTGTTCCTCCAAGGTCGAATACATAATAACAAGTCCTCCCAGCCTTCCACGGCTCCGACTTCATGGGCGAACGTTTGACTGTTCAGTTTGCTCGTGGTACTCGTAATCGCGATGCCTTTGCCAATACTGAGCGTACCGCCCCTCGTCCCAGACGAACCCCTCATCGCATGCAAATCTCTGGACTTCCAGGTGAAACCAGCTGGCAGGTCTGTTATCCCCGTTCCTTCTTCCGGACTATTGGAAGCATGCTATTTGGACTCTGAGCAACATAACAATTGGACGCCTTTACTGTATCACCCGTTCTTCGGCATGTCATGTCAGTCCTGGCCAGCATCATGCCCTGCTGGCGGTCAAGAGTACCGCCGCAGTTTGCTAGTGCATTTGCCTGAGCAGCCTTGGACTTGATGGACATCTCCTGTGTGGCATTTCTTATCCTTTTCCGACTTCTTTCTGCTATTACTTGCTGCCATTTTCATAACTGGACAGCAATTACTTTGCACAGGAAGGCGCTCATCCATAGGACCAATGTACCTCTCAATTCGGGAACTGTTTCTCTGGCTACTATTTGGAGGCAACTACCACACTACCTTGGCGTTTGCACAACAAATACCTGGATGACGACTTACATGGATCTGGATATAGGACCTTAAAGACTTCGCCCGTCAATCCAGCCTTGACGTAGTCTACTCCGAGACTGGTCGCGACAGGGATGGCAAGGGGTCAGTATCTCCCGTTGTCAGATAGAACTTCAATTACTAACAAGTCAGAAGCTTTGTTGAGTTCGAGACTGCTGCGGATCTTAAGACTGCAGTAGAAAAGCTTGACGGTCGTGAATTCAAGGGAGCTCGTGTCACCTGTATCGCTGATGTTGGTCTCTCTCTCCTCCCCTAGTGTTGTCCACTAACCTCCACAGACTCAACCTGATGTTCCCCGTGACCGAGCCCGATCCCGATCGCCCATGCCTCGCCGACCCTACCCCGCGGATGATTATGATCGTCGTGGCCCGTCACGTGGATACAGTCCTCGTCGTGATGGTTATCGTGACAGAAGCCCACCTCGTCGTGGCTATTATGATGATGATCGTGGCCGATACCGTTCTCCTCCAAGAGCTCGTGGTCCCATTGATGATTATCCACCCCCGCGTGGCCGGTTCGAGGATCCTTATCGTCGTGAACCATACCCTGATCCTTACATCAATGGCAGGGCTCCTTATGATCGACCTCCACCAAGAGATTACCCTCCAAGAGATTATCCTCCAGCGGATTACGATCGTGCTCGCCGTTACTGGTATATTCTCCATCCCCATTGATACTATCCTCCTGTTTACATTCTCCAGATTGCAAGCTTAAAGCGGCTATAATACGTTCCAGTATTATCATTCAAGGTGCATTTCTGCATAAAGGCCAAAAGCATCTTCGCCGTCGGGTCCCAACGGCTGTGATGTGAATAATGACTTTCCTTGCTTCAGTAAACTCCTAGCTGGATTTCGTTCCACAAAAGTAAAACATTCTCTTGTCATGCACGCGGGTGGAAAGGGATGGAGCTTGTAAAACAGGGTGGAAAGATCACATAGCGGTCAACTCATCCGTTTGTACTCCGTAGGAAAGAACACTTCATTTGCACATCTACTTTAGTTCCAGTTCATAAATTGTGATTAAGCTACCTACCATCATTCGAAGATGAGTGGGGTCTAATTGTTACAATATCTAAGTCATAACCTTGCCTTTCAAAAACGCCATAGACAGCCCTCAAAACTCCCTACTCTCTCCAATATCACAAACATCAAAAACGCCCGTCTCAGGAAGTCCCTTCTTCGCCATTGCTTTCTTTAGCAATTGCGGTGGTTCCAATACATCCTCAGTCGTAAGCACCCAAGTTCCCCAATGGATTCCCATTGCTCTCTTACACTTCGTATCCACGAAGATATTTACGCTATCAAACGGATTCGCATGCATAGGACTCATGATATATCTCGGATCATAAGCACCAATCGGTATTAATCCCAAATCAAAAGGTCCCCTCAGATCCCCGATCTGCTTAAATGCAGGACAGTGGGGCAGATGCGCGTATTCATCTCCGTAATCGTCTACCTCTTTAGGCAGTTCAGGGACCGCGCGGTATCCTGTGTCCCCTCCGAACCACACTGACTTGCCTCCTGAGGTCACAGCCCAGGAAGCCCATAATGTGTGAGCTTTGTCGAAGGCGCTGCGTGCTGAGATGTGTTGGCACGGCAGGCAGGATATCCGAGCCGTTATATCCGAGCCTTTTGCTGATGGACCAGTGGAGGATGCATCTGAGATCCTCTTCACACCCGTACTAGACGATACCGTAATATCGACATCCTGCCACCAATCCAATTCCTCCACATTCTCGATCCCGGAGTCGTGGAACCACTTCTTAAGCCCCAGACCGACGAGGAAAGTGGCATTTGGATGCGCTTTGTGTAGCTCGAGGACGGTCGGGTGCGAGAGGTGGTCGTAGTGCGAATGCGAGATCACGACTAGGTCGACGATGGGGAGGTCTTTGATGTGGCAGGGCGGTTGCGTGTACCTTTTTGGTCCCATGAAAGAGAAGGGGCTACAGCGGTCTTCGAAGACAGGGTCGAAGAGGACGCGAAGGCCGGAGGGGAACTCGACGTAGTAGCAGGCATGGCCGAGCCAGGTCGCTCGTAGGGAATCTGATGCTGTTCGGGAGGGGAGGAAGGTGGGTTCGATCACTGTTACGGTTGGAGGGGTGGTGTCGGGGAATTTCAGGCTTCCTGTTAATCTCCGCCTGGGTGATGTTAGTGTAGTTCAAGGGATTGTGCGACAATTGGAGCTTACCAGATCATAGCTTTCATTATCCCGGCTGGAGTGAAGTCACGCCAGGAATCCCATGGGTTGATGAAACCTTTCCCACCTTTCACATGATGCGCCTTTGCTTCTGCGTCCTCTGGCACAGCTTCTAAAGCTGTGGGGCTTGTCATTGTACAGGCGTACAATGCCGTTGCCGTCATACCGCCCGACATCACTCGTGTCTGTGTTGGGGAGGATTTTTGACTGGAATCTTTGGTTGGCCGAGCCGAACGTCGCCGTAGAAGAGTACGAAAGAAAGCGCGCATTGATTACAAGAGTGATTGAGCAAAATAAGACGAACGAAATGAGATATTAAATAGCACTTGTCTGGGCCGAATACACAGTCGCTGTAGGTTGCAATGGCCGCGGAAGCATCTCAGCCCTCCTTCGGATGGTGACGGAGTTAACAATAAAAAGCCATGACGGAGGTCAGGAGCTTTGAGCCACTGAGTCCGGACTCGGGCAAATGCCAAAGCCGGAAAGCGCACTTGCGCTTGCCATTTTTCGAACATTCTCGCGACCTCCGTTTTCATTCCATGCGTAGATGCATATTCTTGTCGTCATCACTCGCTCAGACGAGGACTGTGGAATAAGTCCCAGGAAAGAAAAGGAGATGTGGGGAAAGGATCTCGAATTAGAGATCTGACATCCGAAGCCCCTGAAGCCCCTGAAGCGAGGCCGCAGCCGAGTGCGAAAACGTAGTAGATCGTCAGGGAAACTTTAACAGTTGGCTCGTCTGTTTTCAGCAGTTTAAATTCAAGCAACCGTCTCGCCTTAGGCAACCCATCCGCAGACCGAGTCAGTACTCCGTTACGCAGTTGTCAAAGTTGTCACTTCTTCCGTTACACAGCTAATACTTCCTTCTCACGGATGCGCCTGTCTTCTGATCAGCAATTCTCAACACTTCTTTTATTTCAAAACTCTTCAGGCTGCAAGCGGTACGAGCAATGAGGTCACTCGGGTAGTGGAACTTGTAACCGAAAACCCTCAGTCTTAACTTCTAACACCTACCTGTGGTTTAGCAGCAATGCAAGTGCGAGGAGCAGTACGCCTGCATGTGGCGTTGCTAGGAAAGGCGGCGTTGCATGTAGGCTTGCATCTGGTTGAAGTGCAGATACCGGTCCGCCTGGTTGAAATGTAGGTCCCAGTCTGCCTGTTTGAATTTCCAGTTCAGCGAATTGTACCAAGCGGCATGTCATTGTTTTCAAAAGCAATTTCGAAATCTAGAGCTATAGACCCCCCAAAAAGAAAAGGAGAGTTAAACATCAAGAGTCAGTCACTCGAAAAGAGACGTCACAATCACGCAAAATGGTATACGCTCAAGCTCATGCCTATCCCTAATAAACCTTCGCCTTCTCCTTCACCCATTCTAACGCGAAACCAGCAACCTCCTCCCAACCGTCCTGATTAACAATCCCATGCGTCCGTCCTTCAAAAACCTTCAACTCGACGACCGCCTTGCCAACATACTTTTTCTTCTCGGCCTCTACCACCTCCCTCGGCACCACATGATCATTCGTGCCCGCAACCAGCAACAGCGGCGCTCGATCCGCCTTCTTCCAATCCACCGCTCCATCTCCACCACCTAGCAGTCCCAGCGCTCCCTGCCAAAGGACATGCGCAGCCGCAGGCACAGAATACCGTTCCCAGAGCGCTTTACTCTCTTTCTTATCCAGGGCATTCCCAAACGCATAATGGAACTGGCTTTCCGTGAAAGGGACAGCTTTGTTGTATGTAAACGGGTTTCCCAGGATGCTGAAAGTAGCTTTTATCGTGCTGGGCTTGAGGATCACGACGCCTGATGGTTGAGCAGGACTGATGCCTACTCCAGCCACTCCGTATCCTTTATTGAGCAGGATCTGCGTGAACAGGCCGCCGAATGAGTGTCCCATGATTATCGGTGGCGAAGGTAGGGACTCAATGATTTTGACATAGTGTTCGATGATCGCGTGGATAGTGAGGCCCCGGAGGGCTTTGGGATCAGCGCGGATCTCAGCCGGTGTGCGGTCCCCGTAGCCGGGCCAGGAGGGCGCAATGGCTGTGTAGCCGTGCGAGGCGAAGAAGGGGATCCAGTGTTCCCAGCAGAGGCCTGTCATCCAGAGGCCGTGGATGAGAAGGATTGTGGGTTCGATACGGAGGACCTCCGCCACTGGCGTTGGTTCTGGACGCTCACTCATCTTGACGTTCTTTTTCTCACAGTCTACGTCTGATCTTCAGGTCCTGTTTTCTGGGAATAGAGAATTTTGTAAGAATGGAAGTGCCAGTCTTATCTTCCAGCTCACTCGGCTTTAATATCCCTTGCATCTGTCTCGAGCTCATGACAATTTACAGCCAAGACAAAAATAAAGCCACATAGTTACACGGCTGGGCATGATATGCGAGTGCATTACATAATCTTTCGTCTCTCCCAGTTAAGTCTTTTCACGCGATCAATTGGATGAATAAGCAGAACGTGCGGGGCCTCAATTGGCAATTAAGATAGATACTGGTTTCACACTGCGTGCAACTTGGAGGTCAGATAAACGAGCTGCAGTCATATCCTTGCAACCGCTCTGAAGATATCGGCAGCTTGTTCTCTGCCTCATCCGTGATTCGTTTCTTTGGTATGACTTACCGAGATGGACCGCATATCCCTTTCTCATGTGCGTAGTGATCTACCCCGGAATTCCACAGAAAGATGTTGCTACAACTTGCGGTGTATTTCATCAGATAAGACCAAGAGCTCGTTCCGAAATGCATTGCTGCCAAGATATGCCTAATACTTTTACAATATAGAGGATACAAGAAGTATGATATAGAAGAAGTCCTCAAGAGATGCTCT
This sequence comes from Hyaloscypha sp. PMI_1271, assembly GCA_021399465.1. Lineage (NCBI taxonomy): Eukaryota > Fungi > Ascomycota > Leotiomycetes > Helotiales > Hyaloscyphaceae > Hyaloscypha > Hyaloscypha sp. PMI_1271. Next base: position 681,187 of record JAJTUS010000003.1, on the reverse strand, counting down.
CGAACCATATACAAGATAAACCGGGAAAATATATACTTGAAACCCTCTATAGCCTCTCTACTAGTCTATGCCGCAGTTGGAACAAGCTTCTTCCCCTTAACACTCTTCCACTCCACGAAACAAGCACAAATGGTTCCGATAGCACCGCAAGCAATCGAGATAATGAATGCCTGCTTCAGACCCGCCATGTAAGCTAATAGAACGCCCGGGAGTTGCTCTGGTTTGATGAAAAGTCGAAGATATGCTGCGCCGGCCCCGATGACTATTCGAGGATCAACATCTGGAGCATATTTAGGCAGATTGGCTGTTAGGCCGTTGGTGAAGATATTCTGCGCTATACTGATGGCGATGGCCCCACCCAGGGAATTGAAGAAGATGGCTATGGCGTTGCCGGTTGGCATGTCTAAGAAAAAGTCAGCCAGTGTTCATTCGTCTTTTCATGGGGAGGTAAGATGCCTTTTGCGCTCAAGACGACTTGGACGGCGATGAAAGGGATTTGAACACCGCCACCAGCACCAAAACCACTCAATAATTGGTAACCAATCCACTTGGCAGCTCCGGAGGGAACTTGAAGCGTGTAAATCATTCCGGCTCCGATGGTAAAAATTGCTCCACCAACGATCATGAATGGCTTATACCATCCAATGACAGTGATTCCACCTCCCACGATCATCGAGGAAAGGATGATGGACCCAAGATACGGGATGGTGCGAATGCCAGACTGCTCGGCAGTGGTTCCTTTTACGGCCTGGAAGTAAAACGGCAAGTAGAAAATGTGTGTCTGGAGGGGGTTGTTAGCATTTCTATAGCCCCTGGTTAGAAACAGTAGGGGTTCCGAGCTTACATATAGACCCATTGACATAAAAGCAGAATACATGCACGCCCAGAGCACAGTTCTCTGTCCAAAAATTCTTGGTGGAATTGTGGCTCGTTCACCACGACGGAATTGCTGGATAATAAAGATGATGATAAGGAGGCCAAATCCCAAGATACAGCCCCAGACCTTTGAGTCCTTCCATGGATATTTCGAGCCTCCCCACTGCAGTGCGAGCAGGAGACACACAATAGCGCAGATCAGGAATACAGCACCGACGAGATCGATTTCCAGGATCTTCTCTTTGGTAGTTAAGCCGCTGGACTTTCGCTCGGGAGGCTTGAAGAAGAGGAAGACTGTTGCAAGTGCAATCGCTCCGAAAGGCAAATTGATCTGTCAAATTAATATTGCGTCGATTGGGTTGGATCAATGGTGTGTCTTACCCAAAAGCACCATCTCCAGGTCAACCTGTCCGTGAAAACACCTCCTAAAAGTGGTCCCACCACTGAAGCAATACCGAACATGCTAGAAATGGACGCCATGTAAATTGGCCGCTTCTTTAACGGAACAGTGAAGCCAATGATGGTCATTGCACCAGAGAAGAGGGCACTCGCTCCTGCACCCGCTATAGCCCGGCCAACAATGAGCATAACGGAATTTTTTGCGGCGGCGCAAATAACAGATCCGAATTCGAACAGAACAAGGGCGAACATGTAAACCCATTTCACGTTGAAGTAGGTGTAAATTCGTCCGAATGAAGGTTGTAAAGCTGTGGTTGTAAGAAGATACGATGAACCTGGGGATGGTTAGAATTCCTGTAACCGCTGAGCCCTTGGAATTGATGTTCTTACCATACCACCCTACATCCTGGAGAGAGTCAAAGACCGAGGTAATTTTGGGAATGGCGGTAGCAATAATAGTATTATCTAAGCCAGTCAGTATGATATTTACCCAGGAATGTAAGCGCAGAACAATGTTCTTAGGTTTTCAAACGAGAGGTCATAGACTTTCAGAGGTCCAGATAAAGGCTTCGCAGAGAACATGACGGCATGACAGAATAACTACTCACCAAGAGCAACTGTAAAGGTAGCCACGCAAAGGCCAAATGTCAACAGGGCAAGCTGCGTATTGCCAGGGAAGACAACCTCTTCCTCAGCGTCTGCTTCAGATCCGACCTGAGTTTCCTCCGTATCCGTTGTCGTTCCGGTGGCAGGGGCAGCAACTCCATTTTCTTCAACCAAATGAGGCCCATTCTTTTCCTGGCCAGTCCCATGCTCGTGAGGCGCTGGCGAAGACGAATGGAGGTGCTTGAAAGCTGTAGCAGCAGCGTCTGCCTTCTCCTCGTCTTCTAAATCAAAGCCCGCAGCCCCCAAGGCTGGGGCTTCCGCAGGAATCTGCGACGACGCATGGTGATGCAGGGACGGCCTTCCGTCCGTCGAATGTCGCTTCTCATCATCCACTGGAGACGTTGGATTATGCTTCTCGTCGTCAGCTGGGGTTGCTGGAACAGACTCAGCCGTGGAGCTGGGTAGCACGGCAGGTTCCGTGGCTGTTGCGGATGGCTCGGAAGGCGACGAATGCGAGGCCATGGTTGGGCTGTGCTGCCGATCAGAGCCTGTCACAACACGGAAAATGCCTCGGTGTTGCTGCGGGGCGAGTCTAAAACGTGGGGAACGCGTCAATGGGCGTCGTCCATGTGAACTACCGTGAAGAGAAGAAGAAAATCGCACGAAGAGAATGGAGAGAATGAGGGGAGAGAGAGACATCGCCACGGCGCGGTGAAAAGGTATTCTTGCTCGACACGGAACTGTTCAGCTCCGAATGAGATGAGCAAGCGCTCTGGGTCGCCACTGCCAATCATAACGCCTCATAATCCGAATACGCTTCGAAGCCCGTGGTCGGTTCGAGTTGCGAACTTGCTCGTACACGGAGGACTCCTAGTGGGTGTGGTCCGGGTCCTGTCCTCGCACCTTGCTGCCCCATTCGCCCTCTCCAACCCGAAGACATGGGTTTATTTACCTAGTAGTAAGGAGCCAGGGCTGACTCCAGCGGCCGCTGTCCTGTGCAGACCAAGAGGCAGCGGGGTGATATCGCTGGTGTTTAGGGGACCATCATATGCCTTCACGTGTCCCTTTCAAGTGCCGTGGTGCTGAGTTCTAGACGTGCTTTTTCTGCAAACAAGCACGTTACCAAGCCTGATAACACTCCACACTGAATCCCGCGCCTGCTTTGGGACTTGCACCGAATGTGGGGAACTCTCTGGGGACTCTCCATATCTGTTGGCCGCTAAAGGCTTGAAGCCTTTCCCATAGGATAAACTCTAACCCAAAAGTTGTGGTGTTCTGACTCCAGAACCACTGTCACGGGCTACATCGGATGAATTTGCTCGGTGGGAACACTGTCAATCGCGCAATTGTTGCTGCGGAGAAGGGTCACAAACTTGAGCTTCGCAACCGTCACTGGTAAGCTTCAAGATGGTGGTCAGAAATTGCAGCGTTCCAAGTCTCATTCGCGCAGCGGTGAAAGGAACTCGTTCTGGTGACCGAGTCTGGATCTTGCCCCTTGGTTAATAGGCAATGTTGCCCTCGAATAACATGGCGCCATCCAATCATTCCAACGATAGCACTACAGCAGAACCTCGACATAGCGATATCCTCAGTAATACGATACGGCCCTAAGGTTCGCATTTTTTAGCCTTAGGGTTAAGATATCCTTGGTATTACGATTATCGTAAGGTTTTTCGGTCCTAACCTTTAAATTTTGGTGGTTTATCGTTCTACCCGTTCGTACCTCGTACCAGTTACTACTGGTGGTTCGTGAAATTGCCCCACCAAATTGGTGTTCCTCGCTAAGCTTCATACACGGATCAGCTAGCCAGAAGTACCTCCCATACAAATTCACTATGTAAAATACTTAGCCATGTCGCCAGTATGGCCAGATCGCTTTTACGACCTACTAGAGGTAACTGGTGCGACGTACGAACGCTTATTTATTATATGTACACGTGATCCTTGATTCAACGATACCTCGGTGTATCGTTAGAAAAAGATGCTAAACTTGATATCGCTATATCGAGTTTCTACTGTATACGAATTCTGTCCGAATACGAATGCCCACTCGGGTAGCTCGTTTATTTTGACATCACGCTATTTCAATGGTCAAATCAAAATATGCGAGAAAGATAATCATAAAGTTAAAAATAGACATCATATGGAACAGCAGCTGCGGTTTCAACGGGTGGCCCTTTGGGAATCGGATGCGGCTCTGCTGCCAGGTAAACTACAAATAAAAGACCTTTTCATTCAAGAACCCGCGAGTGGTGGTACATCGTCATTTCGATTCCCCCTTTCGAATCGCCATGTTCCCGTCATCATGCTATTTGCGCCGGAAATGCAAACCCTATATTATCTTCTTATACAACCCGTTTGACCTGCAGTCAATCAGCTACCGGCTTAGGACGCCAAAGCGCTGGGAACTGTTCTTGCCCACCTCGAAGAATCTCTTCAGCCACCAAACTTGGAAGATACCTTCGCCGACCAAGACACCCATTTGAAACATGCTCCACCACTTCACTCTCGCATTTGTGCTTTCTGCGGTGTTTCGGTGCGTTCGTTCTCGGAGAACGATGTAGGATTGCTCGTCCTTCACTTGGGCGAGGAGTTCAGATAGTTGACGCACTAGATAATACTGTGAGTAGCTGCGTGTATAATCTAGAAATCAATCATACCTTCGGCTTCCAATGGGTCCGATGGGGCATCCGCCTCAGGAACGTAGACTATGCCGTGAACGTTGAAGGAAACGTCCTTGCTTGACGCCGACCAATGCTCATTGCTGAAGCAGTATAGGTATTTCCCGTCATGTTGGGCCGTGAAAGAATGATCTCCATTCGAAACCGACCTCTCGTGGGTCTCGTAGCCTCCTGCTGGGTTTTGGATCTGCCAGGAGGTCAGTAAATACGTGGAAAGGGGGCTTCCCGCCAGCATACCCAGAAATCCACGTCTAAGCTGCCTGCACTTCCAAACTCCCTATCCCCTACTTGGAAAGTGACCGTCATCTTGTCATCCTTGTGCAGCATCTCGTGGAAGCATTCCCTTCCGTGCGCTTTCAGTTGGATATTGTGGGCGAGAGCAGCTCCCAGCAAGCTGCTTGCTGCCAAAAGCACCGAGTTGGAGAACCACATGATGAATAAGGGAAGTCGAGCACAATGACACGTCGGAAACAAGAACGAAGACGGTAGTGAAAGAATTGGGGTTGGGTCGCGATTCGGATTCACTCCTGAACGCTGCTGCCAGATTACAACTTTTTAAAGTCGGCACCCGATTAAGTTTAGCGCGGGTCGAAGGCAAGAACGCTGCGCACTTTCAGCGGTGTCCTGTCTTTCTACAGACGACATCTCACCTAACATACCCTCAATCACAAAACATCCCCAACGGGTCATCTGTGAACCCCCCCGAACTGTAAGCTCCTTCCATTCTCACCTCCAGCCCTGCTGCGGAATGCCTTCGACGCTGGCAGTTTCTGACTGCGCATCGCGTGTCGAACTGTGGATCCAGAGATATGATATGCTTGTTCATTTCATGGCAGCCTGTTTGGTCTGGGGCTCACCTCGAACCCCACCGAGACACCGGATCTGTCCTTTAAGTCACTCTGAATATAGAGCCGCTGTACCTCCTATTATCGCGCCATGCTAACTTCGATTCTCGCAGACTCGAATCTACGCAAGAGCGACCCCACTTGATTTCACACGCCGGATAATCCACTCGCAATCATGGGTCTCACGTTCTCAAAGCTGTTTGATAAGCTCTGGGGAAAGAAGGAGATGAGAATTCTGATGGTTGGTTTGGATGCCGCCGGAAAGACGACAATTTTGTACAAGCTGAAACTCGGTGAAATTGTCACAACCATTCCCACAATCGGTATGATTGCATTATCCGCACACCACCACTCGATCTGGCCTGGGCGGGCAACTGACTTCTTACTTTCCAGGCTTCAACGTTGAGACTGTCGAATACAAGAACATTCAATTCACCGTATGGGATGTTGGTGGACAGGACAAGATCAGACCTCTGTGGAGACATTACTTCCAGAACACCCAGGGTATCATCTTCGTCGTTGACAGCAATGATCGTGACCGTGTTGTTGAGGCTCGGGAGGAATTGCAACGCATGTTGAATGAGGATGAGCTTAGAGATGCTATTCTTTTGGTTTTTGCCAACAAGCAAGATTTGCCCGTCAGTATCCAAGACACCCCTCCCAATAGTCAATGCTGACCCAAACACAGAATGCCATGAATGCTGCTGAGATCACAGATAAGTTGGGTCTTCACAGCTTGAGACAACGTGCCTGGGTGAGTACATCTTCCACTGAGCCAAGATATTTGCTAACCTTGTTAAGTACATTCAATCCACCTGTGCTACCTCCGGAGATGGTCTTTACGAAGGTTTGGAGTGGCTTGCGAGCTCTCTCCGAAAGGCTGGTCACCAGTAAAGTTGGCGTCGTCTATTACCCATCAATCCGATTGTGTTTCCCAAGAAAGCTTTCCCACAGAACAATCGCAAACGTCCATAATCTCAACCTCTCCTCCCTATCGATCATTGGTGCTCCATCTCATCAACCATTCTTGTCTCTTCAAGCGGTCCACTTCCATAAGAGGCGCAAGGGTGGTTATTGTACGATGAATCAGGCTACTCAGGTTTCTCTGGCTTTTGCATTTGCATATGCCTTCAGCCAAAGGGATATCTCAGGGCTGTGGTTTTCTCTTTTTTTCCCTCCGCGTGGATTTTGGCCTCTCGGCTATCCTACATCTGGCCTTGCAATCTTGTGTTTCAGCATGATATAAAAGCAGGCGGTAGATGGAGGATCACATGGTAGTTAGTCCGGAATTGATCTCACATTAGAAAAAAAACCACTTGCCCCTCAAATTATTTTATTTATTTATTTGTGGGCTTAAGCCCTCCTCCACCTTCACTTTAGCCTCGGGATCTACTTCACCGGCCGTGCTTGGTGTTCCATGGGAGTCTGGTAAACTAAGGCTCTAAGCTCCTGACTGCTATTCAGCGAGTCAGAACAGGAGGCAATGTTTCACAAGTGTGGAATTGGCACGAGAACATGGATACTTCCCCTGCTCTTGGTCCTTACTGTCTTTTAAGGTATCAAGCTATCGCAAATTCGCAACCGCCTTTATATCTGTCCTCTCCCTAGCCCAAGGCAGCGCTTCCGCCATTAGTTAGTGTGACTCCGTAGCTCAATCCTTCGCGCCGGATGGTGCATTTCTCCTTGCTTCATTCGAGCGCAAATGACATTTAATCGCCACGCTGGAGGCAGCGAGATTATCTTGCAAGCCTCTCTCTCTTTTCAAATGTTCCACGGGCAAAAGAACATTGTGTTTTGTTTTCTTGATTCGCTTTGTCGGGTACATGTCACTCTTTGGGGATCTTTTGTAGGAAATCATCTTTCTGGTCCTCTATTCTTTTGTAAGCGGGTCTGGAAGTTTGAGTGTACTCACGACTTTCCGAACTTTAGGAACTCGTTGAATAGTGGGTTCACGGGGATCTTGTATATTCAAATGTCTCCTTTGTCTAGGTGTACTTGCTCGATTCTGAACTTTGAAGCCTTGTGCAGGTAGAAAGGAGTTGGGCAGTGACAGTGAAATAAAGCTAAAAGTACTCGCTTCCTTCGGAACATTGAAGACTCGTAATCGAATGCTGGTTTGGAGAGGATCTAACATCTCAAGAGATTTTTTGTCTGATTGTATTGGCTTGCTTCTGATCAATTGAAGATTGAAATCAAGTCTGAATGTACTTGATGGCGTTCAGATAATGAAACCTTGGGGTCAAATCGCAATACACTTGCCTGTTTGTAAACACTGAGGAGTCGTTCGCTGAATTTCAATCGAAGCTGAAGGTACCCGCCTAGCTCGGAACAGTGAGGACTTGTATAAATGCAGTGAGTTGTGGATTATTGGCGAGTTTGAAAGTGTGATTGTACTGACTCTACTCTGAACAACCGATAATTGCTCTTTGCATAAGGAATGCTTTTGGAGACCAGGGAACCGCTTTTTCCTTCATTACAAGGGCTCGATTGCCCTGATTGAAGGCTCGTGGGTTCGTTCTCTGGTTGGATCCAGAAAGTTGAATGCCAATCAGATCGTCAAAACTCGAGATTTAGAAGAACAAACCCAGAGGCATTAGCATCCCCATTCAGACATTACCAGAGACTTGAAAAAAGGTCAAATATCACAAAACTAAAAGTCAAAAGTGTGCGACTTAATACTGACAAACACACATTAAAGAAGAAGCGTTTAGTTACCAACACCCCCTATACTACCAGCCTCTGGCCCTCTGCGACTCTATCTCTATCTACTTTGCTAGACACTCCATTACATTTCTTTGTTGTCAGACAGTCTTCGTCATCAACTTCACTGCGGCTGTCAATGTTCATCCTTAGTCTTGGCGCAGATCGTGGAAAGAGTGGCACGTATTTAAGGCTGTACAGAAGTTCATAGGACTCGCCAGCGAAGTCCTCAAAGAGAGCCACCTTGGACCTTAGACGTGCCCGTCAAAGCGCATAGACTTTGCAAAGTGTGTGGACCAGTGATATTAGTCGTTGGCTCAAATAAAGTCAGTTGTGCGCAAGCTATAGCAATAAAGTCTACGCCAAGTTGCCGAGAGAGCGAAAAGATAGAGGAAAGAGATAAGCTGTAAGAAGATAGACGAGATGAATAATAAAGACAGAAATTTTGACGATAATAACTTGACTGACAATAAAAATCTCGAGACTCCATGGACCAACTACCCTCTCACCTCTGCAAGGCAGCATGGTAATACTAAAAAATCGACTGCCGCAGCTTTGCATTGGCACAACGGCATAGCGAGTGTTGGCATCCTAAATATAACCACACACCGATGCGCAGTTCTCGCTACTTACGGTCCATGGAGACAAGAATCCTATGTCTTGTGCTCGCGTTGCTCGCAGATCTCGCTTTATACTTGGCGACTTTGATTCCTTTCATTCAATGTCTGACCGACTAAATTTAGGAAAGATGCTCGATCGGAGAAGCTAGGTAGGGAGGAGTTTGAGAAAGTTGGACAGATTCGGAAGTTCGATGAGAAATTTAGGTAAGAACTCGGCAAGAATAGGTGATGTTAATCCTGATAAACCCCCTCTACACATACCCCCAGGGGCTTGTTTACCAAGCCAGTACAGTCTCAAGTGTATTAAAATAGGGACATTAAGGAATATTGGACTTGGGAAACAAAAGCAAGCGAGTAAGCGAGTCTGAAAGAGTCCCGCGCAACTTCACAACCTTTAGCACTACCCCGATGAGCTCCACCCGTTCTCCGCCGGTGCCCAAATCTTCTCCTAGCTAGCAATAACCCATGGACGAGCAGGCTCAACTTGAAATGGACCATGTCTGATATTGAATCAACAAAATAATGTTAGAACCCTCGACGGCACTGACATAGCGTTTTAAGTCTTCGCCGCCTGTTCTCCGCCTAGTTCGTGCTGTCGGCAAAGGAGTGTCACTTGGCAGCAAACATCAGACGGCTGTACCCCGGAGAAGACCTCCCAGTCAAAAGGAAGGCGGTCTCACTTGTGCGTAGCAGAATCCCCTGCTCGCCGGCTGACTCGACTTGATCGAAGAAGCATGCTCTCCAATATGCATGGGTACATGGCATCTTTAGATGGTCTGTTGGTTTGGTCCAGCAGAAGCAACAGTACTGCATAGAAAAGCTGCTGGCGAAGCCAAAGACGAGCTTCGATTAAGCATTCGTCAAATCCTTCGCTTCTAGGATAACCTTAGGGTATGCACTAGCATCTTGATCAACATGGTTCAAAGTCCGGGGTCTTTCATTCTCACTACAGCACTTGCTTGAAAGATGTAACAGCAAAGATAACGCGGACTGGAGGTCAAGTCGAGGTTCCTGTCAAATCAATGACAAAAGGTACAGTGCGCTGCCAGCCGATCTCCCGCAGCTCGGGCCTCTTCCGAGCTGCCTGAACACCGAAGGACAGGGATGACGTCACTAAGCGAAGCGCCATACTTTGAGCTCATCATATCTAAGTTCTTCGCCAGGCTAAATCTCCACACACCACACACACTGCTTTGAAATCAGCGGCCGAAGGGTCGTGCCTTTGTAAGTGACTTGCGTTTCATACCTCATCATTGAGCATCCACGTGCATACTGTACTATAAATGCGACTGATCTACCGTATCGTCCTGATTGCACTTACCATCTTCATGTTCAAGGCACCCTTGAACAGGCTTTACCAGACCTCCCGACACTTCCTTCCAGCAGTCACAACACGCACGATGTCATCCTCAGAGCGACCCACTGGTCTCATTGCCAAATCTGGAATCGAGCTACTTACCTGGGGCACCCCAAATGGACACAAAGCTTCGATCATCCTGGAGGAATTGAAGGCTGCGTATGGAAAGGACTATGTCTGGCAAGGTATCAACATCGGTGAGAACGTCCAGAAGGAGCCTTGGTTCACAAAATACTCTCCCAATGGACGAATCCCAGCCATTGTCGACCATGACCGCAATGACTTCTCTGTTTTCGAGGGAGCTGCGATCCTCGCATATCTTACAAGACATTATGATCCGGAGCACAAGTTCTCGTTCACGGACCCGGATGATCTGAGCCGATGCGAGCAGTGGATTTCCTGGCAACACGGAGGTCTTGTAAGTTCCCACAGCTCCGTTTCAATCGGAGATAGCTAATGATGATCAGGGCCCCATGCAAGGGCAAGCAAACCACTTCTACCGTCTCGCCAAAGAGAGAATCCCTTACCCCACCCAACGCTACGTCGGCGAGACGGAGCGACTATATGGTGTCCTTGACCACCAGCTTCAAGACCGAGAGTACCTGGTCGGGCCAGGCAAGGGCAAATACAGTATTGCGGACATAGCGAATTTCGGATGGGTCAACATCGCATACTTCTCTGGCGTGGATCTCTCCAAGTTCCCGAACTTGGAGAAGTGGTGGAAGAGGGTTCATGATAGGCCTGCAGTGAAGAAGGGCACGTCTGTGCCGACCGAGAGCAAAATAGCAAATGCAGCGTATCAGAGACGGCTGAAGGAAGAGCCGGAGTTCAAGGAGAATGAGGATAAGCTGAAGGAGCTGGGGAATAAAGCGAAGGAACAGTATGGTTACAAGTATGCGTCGCCGTAAATAGCATTGGAGAAACCCCGCCCTGCAGTTGTATGAATATAATCCACTTTCCAATCGGAGTCGGTGCACACACACTTCAAGCCACAAGTTGATGAACCGGTTTCAATTGGGTGAATTGCAAGTTTATATATGCCTGGTTTTTCAATGCTGAGCGAGTGCATGATGCTTGCGTTTGATGTTTGCAAATTCCGTATTACTTCCTTTTGCCAATGCTATTCCACTGCTTCTTCCTTCGCACACGATTAATATTCTACAGAGTCTGGAACGTTCCAAGCCTTTCTTCAACCTCTGTTGTTTCACTGCTTCTTCATTAGCACACTACGAACAAGAACGGAGTAATGAGTTGGGAAAAAATAAAGGGAGAAGGCAAGACTTCGGTCTGACTTACCCGAGTAGCGACGGTAGATTTTCGCTTGAGGTAAGAATCTTTTTTTAAAAAATAAAAAAAGATTGACACTTTTCGACGTGAGCAGGATTTGAACTTTTCGATTGTTAGCTGAACGTTCGGATTCAACAGTTTTTGAGTTACTAACCCTGCGCCTCCGAAGAGAATAGATAACTGGAACTTTACAGGTTCTAGTCTATCGCATTAGACCGCTCTGATTGGCTGTTAGTGATGATTTTTTGGGCAGATGTTGTTGGACGCTAACCTGCCATCACGCCTGATAATGTTGCAAAAAATTTGCTTATCTTAACCCATACGGCCACTAAGAAAACTTGCCTTTCTGGAGGGTGGAATCGCGTTTAATTGGCTGACAGTCCCCAGAAATCCACCATTACTACCTGGTCCTGAAGGCGATATTTTCAACACCTCGATTGAAGAAGTTGAATTGATTATTTTAATATGCTCTTTGCCATGAGTTTTCATTGTGAAATCCAACATTTCTTCCCCCCAATCTGCTGTAGTCCGCCGCATCTGAGGGTCTCAGCCACCTCAACCACACACATGCACGGTGGCCCAATGCCCAAATGCATGCATTATCCCCCAGTTATTATCATCACTTCCAGCACATTGACGTCATCAGCAAAACAGGGGTCTCAGCATTGCAGCTCCCAGACACTTTGAGAAGCACGAGGTATGTACGCGCAAAGGCAGCTTGCTCAGCTTGCGCCTCCCAAAATCTCAACCCTAGCAAAGGGTTTCTAAGGTTTCTCACCCATCTCTGCTGACTGCCGCAAGGGCAGGTCAGGCAGCCACAATATCAAGATCAGAGATGACACCCAACGGCCACATCTTGAACCCCATCGAGGGTCGCGTGAGTACAGTACAGCATGGGGGGTCCTAAGCTTTGCTCATGTCAGAATGTCAGAATAAGAAAATACCATCACTGTCCCCCAGAGGTTGACTCGCTCCTACACGTGTACTCACGATTGGATGAAATCGTCTAACCAGGCCAGGCCAAAGCAGGAATGAGGAGGAGGGGGGAGGGAGAAGGAGAGGGTCGCTGAGACAGACACCTTGAGAGCTGGAATACGGATTTTGACAGACATAAAGGAGCCCTGAGACCCATCCAAAATTTCGTCCGCTTCTTCCTGGATTTTTCCTTCTTGAGAATACAGTAAATGGGACGCTCAGGCATCTGTCCCTTTTTTGCACTTGAATCGGTGAATAAACGCCGAAATTCCCAGCGTGGCAGCCACGAACGTCGTCACAGGAACCTCTCTGCACGGACGACAGCACACCTTGTTGGGCTCGACGTCGCACGAGGGGATGTCCACAAATCCCTAGATGTTTCTCTTTTCTCCAGATTGTATGAAAATGCGTTCCGATCTTTTATTCTTAGCAGCGTATCTGCTCCAGGCTTTATATGCATCCCCTATCTCCGATCCAGCCCTGCAGGCGCCATTGGAGGACCTGGAATCATCCCATTTTCACGCCCCCTCACAGCTGCATGGCAGATTCTTGCACATCACAGGTGGGAGACACAACCTTATCTTCTGTACTCATCTGACCAGATCTAGATCTGCATCCAGATGCTTTCTACAAAATCCATTCGTCCACCGAGGAGGATGATGCCTGCCATCGAGGCAAAGGCTTGGCAGGCACATACGGCACGGAAACGTCAGACTGTGATACTCCCCATGCCCTTGTCAATGCCACATTCAAATGGATCGCCGAAAACGTACGGGACGTCGATTTTGTGGTATGGACGGGCGACTCGGCAAGACACGATAGCGATGAGAAGATCCCTCGAACGGCCGACGAGGTGCTAAGCACCAACAGATGGATCGCAGAGAAGTTTCAAGAGGTCTTCCGTCATGACGATTCAAACAAGGGGTTGGCCGTCCCTATCGTGTCGACCTTCGGAAACAACGACATCCTTCCACACAACATCCTTCTATCAGGGCCGAACAAGTGGCTGAAGACATACACGGACATCTGGCGAGAATTCATCCCGGAGGAACAAAGGCATGGCTTCGAGCGAGGAGGCTGGTACTACGTTGAAGTCATTCCTGGAAAACTTGCAGTCTTCAGTTTGAATACGCTGTACTTTTTCAAACAAAATGCCGGTGTCGACGGCTGTGCACTGCGTTCCGAGCCAGGTTTCGAGCACATGGAATGGCTTAGGATCCAGCTTCAATTCATGCGCGATCGTGGCATGAAAGCTATCCTTACGGGGCATGTTCCTCCAGCCAGAACGGACAGCAAACAACTTTGGGATGAGACTTGCTGGCAAAAATATACCCTGTGGCTCCAGCAGTATCGCGATGTTATTATTGGAGGTCTCTACGGACACATGAATATTGACCATTTTATGCTGCAAGATCACAAGCAGGTCAATCTCCTTAGCGAGGATGACGTTTCCACAGATTCAGTGGTACGCGCCACGATGGAGGAAGAGCTCAGCATCGAGTCTGCCAATGATTATCTCGAGGAGCTACGTGAGGACTGGTCTGGGTTACCAAATCCTGCTGCAGCAATCAAAGAAGCCAAGGACAATGTACCCGAAGATAGCAAGAAGAAGAAGAAGAAGAAGGGGAAGAAGGACAAGAAGAAGTCCAAGAAAGACAAGAAGAAAGACAAGACTTTGAAGAAGATTGGTGGACCTTGGGGAGAACGATACTCTATCACACTTGTCAGCCCAAGTCTTGTACCCAATTTCTTCCCGACCCTGCGAGTTGTCGAGTACAACATTACTGGTTTGGATGCAACGGCAACATGGGCTAGCACACGATCCGGGATTCTTACCGAGAAGAAGGACTGGCTTGACGAGGAGGAACAGTCATCCAACCAGGACGATGACAAAGCATCGATCGAGAAGAAGAAGAAGAAAGGAAAGAAACATAAGAAGAAGAAGAAGAAGCCAAAGGTGCCTGATTTTGTCGTTCCTCTTCCTCCATCGACGAGCTCACCGCCAGGGCCTGCCTATTCTCCACAAACATTGACACTGCTGGGCTACACTCAGTACTTCGCCAACCTTACGCACATTAACAACGATGCAGCAATCGCACCAGAGATGGTTGAATTCGAAGATGAACTCGATGCAGACAAGTGGCGGCCAGGGAAACACCAAGGCAAGAACCCAAAGCACAAGCCACATCCCAAGACATTCCAATACCAAGTCGAATATGATACCTTCACGGACCCGATCTACAAGTTGAAAGATTTGACAATGCGAAGCTACCTGAAATTGGCTCATCGAATTGGGCAATATAAGCCTGCCAAGGGAGATAGCATCGAGGACTTGGAAGACGAAACGATCGATGATGCTTCGGATGATAGTGATGATGATTCCGAGGACGAGACGATCAGCGATACTTCAGATGATATCGATAATGATTCAGACGATGAGGTCGAAGTGGATAAGAAGAAGAAGAAGAAGAAGAAGCACAAGAAGAAGAAACACCACAAGCGGCGCGAGAAGAACAAAGTCTGGCTCCGATTCGTCAAACGCGCATTCGTTGGCACCCTGGAAGAGGAGGATCTTCGGACTTTCAACGAGGACGAGGTCTTGATTCCTGAGTTCCGCGAGGAGCTATGAATTGTTGATGCTAATATATGGAAGATTGGGAATTTGATCGGCATTGTCTGGAGTTCGCACTGGTTAGGTTGCATTTCTGGATGGCGTTGCAGAGTTCGGCTGCATTGGGATGATACCTTGGTTATGACTTGATATGACTTGGCATGTTGTCAAGTTGTAAGAGTAGAGATTGCATAGAAGTATCAATTGTACGGCTTCAGAGTTGAACCCCTTGATAATTGACGAGATGTCAACACTCTCCTTATTCCACCATCCGAAGTAACACCGTGAGCCGAATTTCGCCTCCTTTTAAGAGGAGTTGAACGTCCGCTATATTTACTCAGTCACTTAAAATGTAAGAAGCCTGTTGTGAAAGGATCCTTTGTGTGCTGTGCTTTGGGGATCCAGGAGTATGGAGCGAATCCTTCCCCTGTTCTCCGCTCCTCGACAATCAAAAACTGACTTATCAATACTACCCGCGGAATCTGCAATGCCCGTTCCTGTGCCATGTCCTTGGGTCCCATGGCTTTGTTGTATAGATTTCCGATTCTTTCTCATCACATTACCCGGTGCTAATTCTGTGTAACTCGGGCTACATTTGCTACTGACTCCTTGCGCATTTGACTTCATGCCACGGTAACACCATTGAGATGTCATTTGAGCGTGGGAGATTTGGGACCAAGACCACAAATGGTCCACAGACGCAGCTTGAATGATGAAAACATACTCGTCTCAGGCGGATCAAAGGTAAAACATTATATAAATCTCCCATCATCTAGCCACATCGATCCCAGAATCAGCAGAAATTGATCTGACTGCCCTTTCATAGACGCCATACCTCGAATCAACCCAAGAACCGCGAAATAGTTATCTAACATGTAACTTACTTCAGTTATTTCAACTTTTATTGCAGCTCTCTCCCTTTCTGGTCGAGTCTCGGCCCTTCCAAATCCTTCTCCTGGAACCGAAATTGCTACCACCCAGTTAGTCGCTGCTCCCGAGTATATTCCTCCTTCCTTTCTTCCTCCCTTCCCCCATCACCTCTCAATCACACACTAGCCTCACCCAGTAAACTAGCAACCTTCGACGTCCTCTTGTGGGGCCTCAATGGATCCATCGAGTTTCTCGCCCACCGGCTGGAACGCCTACGGCAAATACGTGTCTTGCTAGGTCTCTTCCTTGCCGATTTTATGAAACCAATTGATCCTACACCTCGCTGCGAGGTTTTCATTAACGCTGGCTGTACGGGATCTTCGAAGATAGTTGGACCTGCTGGGTTTGCTATCTCGTGGGTTAAGAGTCAGGCTTTCTGGTGTGACCTTCTGGAACCGTCTAAGTTTTGGAGACGAAGTGAGCTGTTGGGCTGAATCTTGGGCATGCCTCGGTATCTCTAGTTTTGATTGCGTTAGTTGACTTTATACTATGGGTTTATCTTTGCATGCGGTCATTACTGAAACATGTGGCATCGTTGGACGTTGTTGGAAATTGGGAAGCAGGGTTCTGCTTCGATTTCACATGAATTGAGACTGGAATGGTTATACCCCGGCGTTTGAACATTGGTTTTGAGACTGAATTGAGGGTACCAGGAGTGACAAGAGCATTCATAGCTAACTCGAATCTGTGGGCTATATTCTATCCTCCTCTAGCCCACTCACACTTCGAGTCTAACGTATTTCATGATTTCTGCCCGCAACGAACCTTAAACGTCATCTCAGCGATTGAGTACAAGAACTGAACAAAACTGAATAAGATCAAGAATTATAATAATGTGGAATATTTGCGTCGATGACACAGCTATCAGGGATCTGGTAGAGACTTCTGGCTCGACTGACCGCAGTCCATCACAAAACCTCCGCTTACGCTCTTGTAACTTCCTATGTCTCTTCTTTTCTCTTATTGTCGTACTTGCGTGGCCTGCGTTGAGGGGCGTTTGAATAGTACAGGTTGACTAATCGCTTGACATCTACCTCAATCTGCAACTGTCCCTCTATCTCGCACATACTCTCATGATTGAAGCTGACAGGACGAGCCCATTGAGCATGCGATCTCGGATCAATATCATGAAATAGGTTTGGATTCCTGTCATTAGGCCATTGGGCCCACCTCAAGACGAGAAAATTCTCATGTATGCTTTCCGAGGAGGCGGATTCGAAATCTGAGCATCGCGGATGCCGACGTACTCTTCTTTGTTGATCTGGCGCTGTAATCCATTTCCGCCATGGGAGAAGATGGGAATTGCGATGCAGTGGCGCGAATGTAATTCTATGACGAGGAACCTCCGTAATTTGGTGAAGACCCAGAATCCGGGACTGGTGAGAGTCCGGACGGGGTCAACATCG
The DNA here is from genome assembly GCA_021399465.1 of Hyaloscypha sp. PMI_1271. Taxonomy (NCBI): domain Eukaryota; kingdom Fungi; phylum Ascomycota; class Leotiomycetes; order Helotiales; family Hyaloscyphaceae; genus Hyaloscypha; species Hyaloscypha sp. PMI_1271. The sequence continues at coordinate 663,894 of JAJTUS010000003.1, read as the reverse complement.
TCTGCCGTCATGTAATCCTGAGCATGGTGTGGAAATTTTATCATTAACCCCACCTTGAAGCGAAATTTTTCATGTCTTGTGCCTCATATATATGTTCATTGTGCTGTTTGCGCTGGTAGCTGTGGAGTGTAGCCAACGTGAAATAGGTCTAGCAGCTGCAGCTTGACTTACTAGACGATCTGAAACCCAGTTGTCTGAATTCATTTCCAAATACTTGGTACAATCTTTAGAAATTCTTTTATGTGATGTGTAAAGATGATATTGCTACCTGTTGCAAAGTTGTTAGAGAATGGAAGCCACCTAGCATTAGCACTCCTGCCGAGTGAGCTCCCCAATAACAAAAGCAAAATCCTTTGACAAATATAGAAGGCATTGTCCTCACCACAAGAAGTATTTACAAGTGGTCTGATCTCAATGACTGAACAGCTTGCAAGGAAGCCATTGCATGATGTTCTTGGAATGCACTTCAGAGCTTGGAAGAAGAACAAATACACCATTTTTGCAAACGGAATTTCGGCAGCCGCGATCCAAATTCCACCAAATTTTTGTGACACTGAATACCTTCCGCGTCTACAAAAGCCCCTCAAAGGGTGATTCCGTGCCATTACAAAAAGTGATAGCCACCCTTCGGAAACCTGCGCTTCGACACTCTGAAATATTTCCTTAGCAAAAATGAAAACCGGACTTGATCCACCACGACCAAGCAAAAGGAAGTTGTCCTCTGTATTTGGGAAGTCATCAACGAGTTGCGGAGAACTACGAGGCGCAGAGCCGGTGCGTCTTGAACCAGCAAAAGGTCATTGAAAAACTATTACGAACGTTCGAGGATGAAGGACTTGGTGACCCGTTACTTCCCGGAAAGCTTTCTGCGGCAAGCCTCGACCCGAATGGGCTGTCAACCAGTCAAAGTATTTGCCAGATTAGCCCCAATTCAATTCCCATCACATGGGATGGCAGAGCCAAGGACCTGAAACAGGCCGCAATGAAAGGCAAGAAGTACGGAGCCTTGGTTCTGACAGAAGAGATGATCCAAAAGTGGAATGCCTACTTCAATACCTAGGTCAAGCTTCGGAAGCTTGTCAAGGAACGAAACGAAGATCAAGCAACGATGAAGTTCCATCGGGATATCATCGAAAGTTTGGAAACTGTGATGGAGGAAATAGATTGTGGCAAACTGTTTAACAAAATTCCTGAAGCTCCGATGGAGCTCGAGTATACCAAGAGCAAAGTACGCGCGGAAATATTGCAGACAGAGATTGAGAGAATTGGAGAAGATCTTTTCAGTCAGCACCTGAAGCTCAATCACAACATACGCACAGTTTTCAAGCTCAACGATATTCGAGAGCTCGACGATCACCCGCGGATGAAAGGACTTGGAGAATCAAAACGCGCCAAGTACGACATGTGCATGTTCGAACCTACCCTCTCCTCAGAATCAGAGGACTTCGACTCCGAATATGTGGCTAGAAGGCCGAACAAGCAATAACTTCTCCCATGATGTACTTCTAAGTGCATCGGAGGTCTCAAACGCACTTGGAATTCCACGAATGCGGGCATTCGATGTCGACAAGGGACGGTGAGCGTGGACGGAATCTATGATGATACATCTCGAGGGTCGAACACACTCTTGGAAACTGGAAGGCATTCTGAAGGTGAATATAGACTGGCAAGACAGACGCCTGAAAACGGGAGATTCAAGCTTATTGATCATCCAGAATCTGGAGGGTTGAAGAGGGCTTAGACTGCAAGGCAATGCCTGTAAATAGCACGGTTTTCTTTTCATCGAAACTGAATTGGAATGGCTAATGAAAATATGAATGTGCCAAGAACAGCATGCTTGATGAAACTCAACATTTTCGGCCATTTCAAATGCCACAGTCTTAGTGCATATTTTGAATGCAGGGTCAGAAATAAATCCGCCCAGAAAGGGCGTGTATTATGTCTTGGGAATCCACTTGGAAAGAAGAGGCATTTTCTATTCAGCTCGAGATTCCCATCAATATGAGTAGACAGGTGCAATCGGAGAAGGACGGCATCATGAGAGAGGAGAGGCCCATGTTAGAGTTTGAAATGGTCCTTCCCTGCTTGAAATATCATGTTTTATCTCGCAACTTGGCCAAAGCAGCTGCAACTCCTCCACTGAGTTCATCGTCTTTCCTTGCCATTTCATTCCTCTTCTCCATTGCTAATCTCTGCTCCTCTTCCGCGGCTGCGGCTATCAAAACTTCTTGATCATCGTCATCAGGATCCCACAAGTGAAATTGCCCCACTGGCTCTATCGGATTTCCGGGTTCTCGTGGCTCTCTGGGTCTTTCTGCTCCAGTTAATTGTTCTTGCTCCTGTATCGCGGGCATTTCTCTTGCTGGGACCCTGCCCAGTGACAAAGCGCGATCCAGGACCCCTTCGCTCTTTTCTGCCCCATCGCCAGTCGTCTCCCTCCTAGCCAGGCCCTTCTTAGCAGCCTTTCTGGCCCTGAACGGTTCATCAACAACTGCACACCACCTCCTAACCTTCTTCTCGCCCCAACCACCAACTACAGCAATCTCCTCCGGCCTAGCATTAATGGCAGCTTTTACACTCCCAAAAGCGCTAACCAAAGAAACCGCATCCGTCTTATTAATACTCCTCGGCACCGTCACAAACTCGACCATCTTCTCCGCATACCCCCGACTCTCTGTCCCTCTAATCGCTCCAGCATTCGCATGTTCATAACTCTTATACAACTCTAGATATCTCGCCGCCTCAGCCGCACTCCAACAAAGTACAACCGTAACATTGTTAACCAAGCTCGTCTTTGACAGCTCTTTCAAACTGTCTTCGTGGTTCCCGATATCGACCATGGTGAGCAATACTCGGAGGTTATATTTGCCTTGCAGGCCCTTGATTCGGTTATAGATGTATTCGGGGTGTAAACGATGATACTTGAGGGAGAGGAAGAGGGCGCATGTTGTGAGTCCTAGGGCGTAGTCTGCTGGGATGTCGGAGTATTCCCATGCGAATGAACGGAGGTTTGTGAGGATTGGGTTTCCCTTCTGCCGCGGGGAGACGAGGATGGAGGAGCTGGTTGACTTGGAGGCTATTGCTTGGGGAGTGGGCTGCACGATTTTAGGCCCAGAGGAGGTTGTAGCTGGAGGGGCGCGGTCGAGTCGTTGAGGTGTGGGTTGCTGAATTCGCTGTGGAGTAGGCTGTTGAACGCGTGGAGGGGCGGGTGCTGGACGTGGAGCTGAAGCTTCAGAAGCAGCAAGGGCTGCTAAGAAGTCGGCATCGGCGCCGAAATCGTCGTCGTCGTCCATGCTGGAGTGGCATTGATGAGGTTGTTGATGCTCGACGCCGAAGTAGGCGCGTGCCAAACTAAGTTCGGGGCATTCCCAGCCTCGACATTCAGCCTTGTGTCATATCGACAAGACTCAATCCAATCCGAGCAAAGAAAGAAAAGGCCCTCTGATTGAACACTGATAACGAAGAATTCACGATCAGAGGAAAACGTGCAGTCATGGAACCCCGGAAGTCGCCGGAAACAGGAGTCTTCAACGCCAGCTGATCGCCACGACGAAAATTGATGACTGCAATGCAGCAAGCTTATGGAATTCGAATAGGCTACTGATCCGATAGGAACGTAGGATAGAACCCCTTAGAGAAGTCTTTAAAAGGATTGCTGCCCCAGAAAATTTCTACGGGCGGTGACATCTTTTGCAGTTTCTTCCTCTCTCAGGTCATCATTTCCACTGCTTTCTTCTGCTTGATTCTAGGAATGACTCAGAGGCATCAAGCAAATATTTCGGTCCCAAGTGATCCAGATGAGGAAAGGATCTTGGGACCAGGTTGTGGATTGCAGCCAGCGAGAGATTTTTACCCGAACAAGTCTGAAAAGCCAGAGACATGCAACGTCCCCAAGTCCAAGAATGAACGAGGATGGCCGAAGCTTGTCAGGAATTTCACTCCTTCGTGGTTTTCGGTGACCATGGGCACTGGAATCGTCTCGATACTCCTACATAATCTACCTTACAATGGGGATTGGCTTTACTGGATTTCGGTCGTGATCTTTGCTTTGAATGTAGCGTTGTTCATTCTATTTACTTTCATCTCAATTGTGCGGTACACAGTATATCCCGAGATATGGCTTGCGATGATTCGACATCCTGCCCAGAGCCTCTTCGTAGGCACCTTCCCAATGGGTCTTGCTACGATCACCAACATGATCGTGTTTGTATGCGTGCCAGCTTGGGGGTACAGATTCGTCCAATTGGTATGCTTCGCCACTTCTCAAAATGTGCCTTCATACAGTTTAACATCGATCAGGCGTGGGGATTGTGGTGGATAGATGTTATCATCTCTTTAGCATGCTGTTTCTACGTGCCATTCATCATGTAAGATTACCTCTTAATTCCACTTCAAGCGAGCTCACGACTCTAGAATGTACGTCCATAGAAATCAGCTCTTATCGATGACAGCAGTCTGGCTGCTACCGATCGTAGCTCCTATAGTTGCTTCTGCGTCTGGCTCGATCGTAGCCTCTGTTCTTCCCAATCCGCAGCATGCTCTCTGGACTATCATCATTTCTTACATCCTCTGGGGCACCGGTGTACCACTCGCCATGGCTGTCCTCGTCATATATTTCCAACGACTCACTCTACACGCCCTTCCTCCACGAGAAGTGATCGTCTCAGTTTTTCTTCCTTTAGGTCCGCTCGGCCAAGGCGGATTTGCCATCATGAATCTTGGTTCTGTGGCAATCGAAGTATTTGTTGAGACAGGAACACTACAATCGTCGACAACGAATTCTGCTGAAATATTGTATGTCCTGGGATGGTTAGTCGCCACGATCATGTGGGGATCTGGCCTCGTTTGGCTATTCTTTGCTGTAGCAAGCATAACGAGGAGCAAATTTCCTTTCAATATGGGGTGGTGGGGATTTACTTTCCCGCTTGGTGTGTTCACCACGAGCACGACGCAGATGGCCAAGGAGCTACCATCTACTTTCTTCAAGGTTTTGGGAACTGTATGTGATCTACCTTTTTTCCGGGCTTCCAACTGACGAGGGATAGATCTTCTCGGTGGCCGTAACATTACTTTGGATCATGGTTGCTGCTCGGACAACGAAGAGAGCTGCGACAGGGGAGATGTTCTTCGCTCCTTGCTTGGAGGACTTGGAGGGGGAGAAAGCAGAAGCTGAGAGAAATTGTCCAGAGGAAATACCTCCTGTGTAACGTGCGGGCTATCCGGCGAAACACGTGTGTCGGCAAGACGTTAGACAATGATGAGATATTTGCCCCCTTGAGGAAAGGACGCAGTCTCTGCTATATTGCCCTGCCACTATCCATCTCTCTTCCAAACATACACCTGAAATCCCAAGCTAGACAGCTCAGGCAACGAGTGGCGAATACAACATTTTCCCTAACGTTGACACTTCTAACCTGTGAAAAATAGCGAGCTGTCGTCTTTAGCACTCCTTACATGTGATAATGCTAACTGTCATTCCCAAATACGATTCGAGGCTGCCTGGGTGATATTGCAGCTGAACGCCTTCGACGCGTCAACTCTCAGGCCCCTATTTAGCCACGAGGCACGTGACCAACATGAATGTACTTGTATGGTGCGAAAACTAAATCTTTGCGCGTCCAATGCAAGGAATCTGCCTCTTTCACATGCAAAAGAAAAACTTATTCCTGAATTTGCGGAAGGAAAGCAACATGTCACTGCGTGCGCCTTCTTCATTCGCTAAGCTACGCTAAACCACATTGAGTTCAAGCTTTCTACGTCATTCGCCTGCGCCACACTTGTGCCCCTCATGGGTCGGTCCCTTTATCTGAATTAACAACTGCCCACCAAGACATCCCACATCACCACTACAAAAGCAAACACTCTCGCACTCTTCCCTCATACTACTTCAATTGATCTTCTACACAAAACAGTACAAAATCACAGATCAATTTCAGAACATCACAAACGCAACCAACATCATGTCTGCAAACACCGTTAACGTCAAGAACATCAGCTCCGCGACGAGCGAGAAGGAAGTCAAGGATTTCTTCTCCTTTTGGTAAGCCATGCCCTTGTTCATCTGGGATATTAGTAGCTAACCATCTTCTGCAGCGGCAAGATTACTACCCTCGAGATCACTCCGGCCGGGGAGACTCAAAATGCGACCGTAACCTTCGAAAAGGAAACTGCCGCCAAGACTGCCCTCCTCTTGGACAACACAAAGCTTGGTGCCACCGAAGTCCAGGTCACATCTGCCTCGGGCAGCACTGACGATGATGGAAGCCACTTCACAAAGAACACCGAGCGTGACACCGACGAGCTCACTCAGGAGGAGAAGCCACGAAGCCGCATTGTTGCTGAATATCTTGCCCACGGTTATGTTCTTGGAGACCAGGCCATCCAACGTGCCATTGATCTCGATCAGAAGCATGGAGTGTCCACCCGCTTCGCCGCAACTATTACTGGCCTAAACCAGAAATACCATGCGACTGACAAGGCCCGCTCCGTTGACCAATCCTATGGGGTAACCCAGAAGACCAACTCTCTACTCTCTGGACTGACTTCCTACTACGAAAAGGCAGCTGGTACGCCAACCGGACAAAAGCTCGTCAACTTTTACACCCAGACCTCCCGCCAAGTCCAAGATATCCACACCGAGGCTCGTCGTTTGGCAGATCTCAAGAAGCAGGAGGGCGGTGTCTCGACTGTCCCAGGTACCGAAAAGAGTAAGTGTGGCTGTGGTTCCGTTGAAAAGGACTGCCCATGCGAGCCCGGCCACTGCGCCTGTGCCGATTGCGGCAAGTCCGACGTCAAGAAAGTTCCAGGTTCGAACAAGACTACTTGCAACTGTGGCGGAAAGACAGATATCTGTGGGTGTGTTCCGGGCGAGTGTGCATGCAACTCTTGCCCTAAGGCATCCATGGAAAGTGTTGCTGGTACGGAGAAGACTAAATGCAATTGTGGAGGAAATGAGAAGAATTGCCCTTGTGAGACAGGAAAGTGCGCTTGCAGCGGCTGCTCCAAGTAGATTTCTTCCTTTGGGTCAGCGTCAGGGTGGGGACTGTACCATCATTAGATTTTGCTGACATGGCTCGTGCCCCTTTTGCAGCTTCTACCCCTTCTGCGCATGATGCTACTGCTTCTACTGGCGTTGTCGATTCTGCGAATACTGCTCCATTGGAGCCCGAAAAGAAGATTTATGCATGATTTGGTCTTGCGCTCTTCGTTGTTTTACGTTTATCGCATGGTTTACGAGAGATTGGTATGGGGGTACGATGGGGGTACGATGGGGTGAATATGGGGATACTGGTTGGGGTCGTTGGATGAGGGCACAGCGCACTGTTGAGATAGGCTTCGGTTCAAGGCATTATGAGAGAGGGTATGCAAATTCTTGTTTCCGAAACTTCTATGTGTCCCGCCCATGGCTCCTTCTCTACTTTTAAAATGTGTTTTCATGTGAATTTTCATCTCCTTTCCCTACAACCGCATAAATGTCAAAACCAAGCCCCCAAACGCTCACGTGCTCAACCACAGAATTTCCTACTTCGAGCTTCGCGGAGGGTCCGATGATTTGCTCACAGTTTCCTTCAAGTGATCATCGAGAGGTCCTTTCGGGTTGGATGAGAGGGCCTGTATAAAATTAGCTTTACTAACGCTATAGGTTTTATAGCCTATTGACAATATAAACATACCTCAAGTTGTGACTTGCTCTCCTCCTTGTTGTTGGATTCCTCGTTGACACCTTGTCCGTGGGATGGAGCATCTTGTTGTTGAGCACCGGTCTGCCTCTCTGGCTCTGGAGATTGACGACCTTCGTTTTGTGCAGACATTTTGTTTGAAGTTGGTTGTTTTCTTTGGTCTGTAAATTTCTTGTTAACTTTGGTGAACTCTTGTAAGCGGGTAGTGATGATAATAGTGGAAAATGAGGGGAGACTCTTGATGTCCCGTAGGGTGTGAGAAAGGGGAGGCTTGGAAGGATCAGGTCGACGAATTATGGAAGTAAAAAACTTGCTTTGTGTAGAACTTCTCAATGAGCTTTGCGTGAGATGTTTGATCGAAGAAGCAGGTTGAGATGTTGAACTCGATTCTCCTTCAACACACTAAAGCATGACGTAGCTGTGAATAACCCCCCTCCTGGTGGACAGAAAAGCGGCACTCGTCTTGAATGTGCTAAGTCAAATAGGAACATTGATTTGGAGTGGAGAGGAGCTGGTTTCAATTTTCTGGAACTTCCGAGATGTTTACGGGGAGTAGAGTTTTGGACTTTCCATGTACAATATCGCATGCGTACATTCAGAAAGGTAGTACCTGCAATGGCCAGCTTGACTTGAAAATGAGTGCCGCTTTTCCCCTTCGACAAGGCTGCGGGATCTTGATAGTGGCACGGATCAAGCCAATCAAGGCCCCTCCAATCAAACATCGCGATGAAAGACGCGAAATTGGCTGGCTCCCTTTCAGTCTCAGTTCTCAATGCGACCACGTTGAACGCATCCAGCTCACAGAAGCCACGGGGAAGGACCAGGCTGACAAGCTATTCTGGGCCACGATCATTCCCATTCGAAAGGCATTCCTTCTTCTCCCGTTGAGCAGCCCACCACCGAAAGCATGGCTCCGGACCTGAACACGATGCCGCCCTCTCCCCGGCCACTGCCTTCCGTCCCGCGTCTCACTTCCAGGAACGCTTCGAGACGGGCTTCTACCCAGATGGCCCCACCTTCTATCCCTCCGACTTCACCCTCGTTGAACATCCTCCCCTCGAACCAAAACGCTGTAAATCACAGCTCTCCTCCCTTATCCTCTCCCAACATGGCTACGGTAGCAACTGGGACCGCTGGTGTAACCGTCGGTGATAACACAGGCGTGGGGACTGGTCCTGGTCCTTTGAGACACCCCAGGCCTTTGACTGCTGCTGATTTGCATCTTCAATTGGAAAAGGAGCAAGAAGCTGTGGTAAGAATGCCAGGCTGTCCCAAATTCCTCAATCCTCAATCCTAAGTAACGCGTCAGGTCAATCGATTAACCCGCGAACTCTCCATGCTACGAGCAGCACAGAACGCCTCCGTCGTCTCCAACACGTCCTCCACGTCTGCCGGTTTCCCCGACACAGGTGATCACAACGCAAATCACCTCCTCTCTGGTCCAAGTCACCCCGCTCCCTCCCAACGTCGACATCACCGCTCCTCTTCTAGCACAAGTACCCGAAGCATCACAGCACCCAGCCTGAGCACCATCGGCGGGATAGCAGGCAGCACTGCACCGTCCACAACGGCAGACCGCACACGCGGCAACCCACCCCGCCACGACTCAATCCCACAATCCGTATCCCTCAGCCGGCAAAATTCCATGAGTGGCTCAAGAAGAAGCGGAGCCAGCAGTCCCGCCCCCTTATCCTCCGCTCAATCGAGCTACCAACATCCCGACCACTTCCCCTACTTCTACCAACAGCGACCAAGCATAGCACCGCACCGAGATCCTAGTTCCGGCAATCTGAATACGCTGAATAGCGGGAATGAGCTGAGGGCAGAATCTGTCACGAGCGTGCAGACGACGGGACGGTATGAGGAAACGGCGTATCATAGACATGAGCTGGATGTTGTTAAGCGAGAGAACGAGGCTTTGAAGCGTAGGATTAGGGAATTAGAGCGGACATTGCGGGCTCGGCGGCAGAGCGATGCGAGTGTGAACAGAGCAAGAAGCGAGAGTGTTTCTACAACGGCTAGTGTACGAGATAGCATTAGTGGCGTTGGCCGGGGCAGAGAGCGGGAAAAGGATGGAGAGGATGATGCTGTTCAAGTTGGAGAGAGTGCGAGGAGTTCGGGCATGCTGCGGTAATGCTGCGGTGGTGCCTGCTTGCTACGGAAGGGGAGGGAAGTGAGTCTGTCATTACGCTTTATGATGATTACGAAAGGCGCTACTGATCACGAGGGAACTGGACTGCAATGCAGGAAAAGAAAGGCGTTTGTTGAATAGTTCAGACAAGGGCGTTGTCGACTTTCTTTTAGTGTGGTAGGTGGACATGCCAGGATGGACTACACAATGGAATCAGTGGAGGCATCATGCTAGAATTGCAACTGGTTGTGATGATTTCTGCTTACTTTAGCCCTTTGTTTGTGCTCGATCCTTCTATGTCTGAGCGATTGCTCGGTTCTTGTGATTGATTTGGCAAAATACCTCTTTGCCCGTGTCAACCGCCTTTTCCGCCTTTTCCATAGATATGGCAAGTGCCTCGAATGCGGTCTTGAGGGATTGCTATAAACGATTTGTTTGCGCCGCTGATACCAACCTCCATGCCCAATCTCAAGCCTTCATATGATACCTTGCTTCTCATAGAATCATGAAAATCATCTCGCTCGCGCTCAAGTATTCCTTGGCTCTTGAACAAGTGCTGCAGTTTGCGAAACAGCTTCTCTTGGTATACTTTCATGGCGTCATGACATTTGTTGAGCTCTGATCTCACATACCCGAGATGTGTCTTGATTTCCCTGATGGTGTCGACATGAATTTGTCTGTTGCGATTTTCCTGGCCCCCTTGGGCCTCCTCCAAGTCCCCTTCTTGGATAAAGCCAATGCAGCGATTGATGTCTTCACCGACCTCGAGAACCACCGCCTCATAGGCGTCGATTCTGGGCTGAATGTTGAGGATTTCATTCCCTCATACTTTGATAGCGTCTTTGGTCAGGATTATAGCCTCTAAGTGCTGGCCATTAACTTCGACTGGAGTGCAATTGGAAGAAGACCCTGTCTAATGAATTGAAATCGAGTCTGTGCTGGTCCCACCTCTTGGGTGGGATCGGTGGCAGTGCTGCTCGTGCTGAGGCAATTGCTGATATTTGCCGTTTCGCTGTTTCCTTTCGAGGCTCTCGATTAGTCTTTGTTGCAGAGCGCCGTCAAGTTTGAGTTGACTTATTTCTGTGCGACAAGCAGCACCTCGTACCAGGGCGGTGACATGATAGCGAGTAACGATTTGCGAGCGTTTCTCGTGATCTCAATTATGGTCTCTGTGTTGTTGACGACGGCCTTACGTCCACCTTCCAGCAGAAATGATTGGAAAATGGTCGAGGGGTCTGCATATATGCAAGATCTTGAATCTTCCCTAAAGTTCTTCAAGAGTGACTGCACTTGCTCCTCCTGTCCAAATACAAAGACAAAGACGTTTTTGCTCGGCTGCGAGATTGTGTTCTTTGCCATTCTTCAGCCGCTTGTTCGGAGATAAACACTCCATTGTCGAGACTGCACTGCCTTGCACGTTGTGACAGAAGCAGCAAACCTCCCACCTGATCGACTGAATTCTTTACTCCTCAATCTAAATGTTATGTCGACTTCTATTTTGGGAGTACACCAGTCCTTGAGCATAATTTTTGGCTGTGAATAAGTACCCTTTGGCATTGGGTTTGTTAAGAAACGATGACCTCCAGATTAGACAGCATCACCTCCAACGGTTGCTTCCTATATCCTCACATTTTGATCTGTATCTACAACAGCTAATCCTCAATTCCAAGGGAAGACAAGGGCCAATAGGCTCAACTCACTAAATTGTAAAGTCTTCGCACTGGGGCAGATCCCAGACGACTTAGCCAAGATGGATCTATTAGTCCGAAGATTGATGTGGAAAGAGAAAATCAACCGGGAGAACGCTTTTCACCTAAGATTCCCGACGGGTTTCAACCGGTGGTCGCACCCTTGCACTGGCAATGCTCATGATTATTGACCGGCCAATGGCCAACCACAGTATCCAACTATTAACCATACTCCTCATTTCTCTGCTCAGCTGGAAGCATTAAACATTCCTTTGACACAGTGAGTGCGGCCCCTTTACTACTCGAGCACCCAGTACAGCCAACGGAAACAGAAACAGTACCTGCCCATGACCAAGTCGGTCCTATGAATCCTGGGCAGCCATTTGGAACTGTGGCGTTGCAGGCCCAACAGTGGGGCGCGCCACGTGGCCACGAATAGAGACCAGCGAGAGGAGAACCTCGAGTTTAGGGTCAAGTATGCAAAGCGTCGAACTCCATATTATGACTTATTTTCCAACTCTTCAATTTCTTGGATGGACTCTCTAGCCAGGTTTTCGGCTTTTTGTACCCCTTTTAAGTTTGCCTTCCGCTCCTCATCATTTTTCGAAAGTTTGAGTAGTTTGTTCAACTCTGTATTCATCATGCCGAGCTCTTTCAGCCCATCTTTAAGCATGGCAATCCTCTCACGACACCGAGAAATCTTATATTTGCATCCAAATATCTTATTTAATTGCCAAATCAAGGTACCGGTAAGTTTCATCCCTAATCCCATTTAGCCATCATTTCCTAGAAATGTAACGATTTCAAGATACCGCGCCGTCGGATGGAGGTGATGTTGCCGCTAGCCTTCAGCTGCCGAAGGCAGAAAATTTAAGTCTCTGGGTGTTCGATTTGAAGAGCGAGCTCTCTCTGATAATTCTGCAACGTTGTGGCTTGCCAAATCATCGAGGTCCGCACGATTGAAGGCCCGTTGTGGCCCTTTCCTACCTTTCTTGAGTTCCACTCGTCCGAGGGAGACTGATGGAGTTGCTCTACATTGTCCTCAAGACCGTTCATCCGCCTGCGAATATGATTTCGATCCACGTGGGCGATCAATTGATCTGTAACTGATTCGTGGTGGCCGTCATCCGAGCGGGAGATAAAGCCTGACTCCTGGTCCATCTCGTTCAAGATCCCTCCAAGATTCGTTCGGCGTCCGGTAATTGGAGTTTTCTCGATAAACAGGTTTCGAGCAGCTTCGTGGGCATCTTCACCACCATATCGAACTTCTTCGAATGGAGTTGGACTTGGAAGCTGAAAGTTTTCTGTTTATGAGAATTCACATGGTTTCAGAAGGAATATGCGAAGAAGGTCGAATGAGCAAGACAAGCTCATTGTAACCTGGCAAATAATGCTTCTATGGCATCTCACGAACACATGTTATGTCTTTTCTTAAGTGTATTCCCGATGGCAGTAAGGAGTTCTCGAGGCAGTGCTGTCCATCTCGTGGTTTATTACTCATTCAGCAGATCACATCAAATCATACTCGACATTTGCTAATCTTCCGCCAGATTACCACAGAATTTCTCCAACTGCGAATTATGGAGCGCAAAATCCCAGGCAGGAGGACCTCAGCAATTCTTGGGACGACCACCCCTAAGACGATATAGAAGAAAACCGAAGTTGAAAAAAGCGTAATCGCTCGTCGTATTGTAATGTTAGACACAAGATTGGATCCACAGATCACGTCGAATGCAAGTGCACGTGCAAGAGTCATTACGAGCTCTGGATTGCACAAAGCCGTTGCAGATCTCCGGCAGGCCAAGAAAGCCGCTGCAGACTCGGAGATATTGTTCAACCAAATACTTCCCGGGCGACAACCAGTACAACAAGCTTTAAGCTGTGAATACCAAAAACTAGCGCCCCCCAACTCTGGTACTTCAGTCTTGTCACGATCTCATTTGAATTATGATGATATTGTCTCACAGCAAGCCACGATGATCCCAGAAAGGCCGTACTCTGGAAATAGCAGCCGATTTGCACCACAGCCAGTGTCTACTTTGTACAATACAGGTGCAAGAGCAACAGATAGTACATTTTCATCTCCCAAAAAGCAAAATTCTTGAAGCTAACCTACCTTTTGCAGGGCTCCATCATCCCAGAGATATAAATAGGGCACTGTATTCAGTACAGTAGTCCACGAGCAACGTTATAACCAGAACACCCACCAACTCGACAGCAGGGACCTGTCTATCACGCGACTTGGAGTGGCTAACACAAAGTTCGGGAAGTTCGTGGTCATAAAATACTTTGATGCAATGATGAGCACCTGATTTCGCTGCCTATCTACACTCACAATGGCAAGGGTTTACAAAGAGTACGGGAGAGGAGTGAGCACGTCAGCATTCGGGAATGGAAGGAGCCGGTTCGAGTAATATTAGAACCGGCCGAAAATAAGCACGATACGTTGTGGGGTGAACTTGACTCAAACTTCCCTCATGAAGAATATGCATGACATTATACGAACGATAGAACATCGGTTCACTTCACCAGCCCATACTCTCACAGGATGGACAGAATATGCACCATCTCGGGCCAGTTTCGTCTCCAGGCCCTACATTAGCTACAATGTCTGTATGCAAATGCATTCGGATTTGCAGTTGATGAAAGACCGCCCAGATCAAATGCAAGACATGAAGTCTTCCTAGATAACTGCTCAACTATTTTGAATAAGATGTCGGCTGCACCGACGATGCAAGCATCTCGACTGATGAAGCTTTTGCCAAAGGCAAATGTGGCTTCATCTGCTCCACTGCCCAGCTCTCCTCTGTAAGCGAGGAACAACTCATCAGCATCGAACAAGAACTTAGCCCAAGAACAGGAGCAATCGATGTGAATTAGGTTCAGCAAGTGAATTATTCGAGCAGTAAGTTTCAGATATTGCATTTCCAAGAGACTTACCAAGCAGGTGACTAGATTGGACTTTCTGCCAGACGTCGAACCGAAGAGTCGAAGTAAGTACATCTATCTATCTGCCAGCGCAGCTTCGCTTAGCAGAAGAAGTCTCTGCTTTCTTCCAATTTTTTGTACAGTCGATCTTCCTTTATACTACTGCAGGTTGGTGGTAATTTAGTAAATTTTACGGCTTTCTCAAATGGATATCTTTTGCTCAATCTCTCTTGCCTTCACCTATTCATTTTCATCGCGTTACTGGTGATGGGGGTGGGCGGTTTTAACGTGGTTGAGCCCTAAAAAAAATTGGCTTGAGTCTGGACAATGTTGGATAAAGTTGATGCTTGAGAAGTCAACAAACTCCTGATTACGGCGGCCCATAACGTTGGCAGCCGCAACCCCTTTTCAGAAACGAGAGTCACGTGAGCGAGAACAAACAATTTGATCTCTTTGTCAATTCTCTCAACCTGTGTAATGAATTTTGATGTAAAATTTCGCTTGACATTTCTTGTATTGTTAGAATTCAGTGGGGCGGCATTAAGAAAGGCGAAATTTGAGAATACTCTCTCTTCCTGACCTCTCAAAATTGAAGCTGGCTTTGCTTGAGTTGAAATAAGTTCTCACAGAAGTTAATTCAAGCATGAGGAGATTCAACACTTTTGATTTACAATGTAGCCTTTCAATTCTTAGTTTGATATGCTGGAAATGTCGTGGGATTCATCCCAACGTCCATGGTCTCTCACATTTGACCCATCTACGTCGGAAATTAGGGAGCTCCCGGCTAACACGGCCAAGAGATATTGTGCGACTTATGTTCAAATGATTCTTGTAGATGCTATTTTCTATCAATTAATATAGATTTCAACCCACCGTTCATAATTTATGTACCCTTCTCGAGACTCGATTGAAGACTCTGGCAAGTTGACCGCCAGCGATCTATTCGGCACCTCTCCTTTCCATTGGCGATTACGCTGACACTATCGCTGACATCAACTGTCCTCGCATCCCAGTCATCACACTTGCTAGGGTCTCCAGACTCGCCCTCATTATTGCTCATCCAATTTTGAATCCAGCCCTTATCCACATGGTTTATCCACACTGCCTCCAGTGACTCTGCATAACCATCATCTGCATAGTCTGCAAAGCATGAATCCTGATCTGGAGCCTCGAGGAAGATTCCGAAGGTTTTTGCATGGTGCTTCGCTTCGGACAAATTGTTCTCGGCTTGAATGAGATCTCCGGCAGCTTTCTGAGCTTCTCGTAGTAGAGCTACATCGAACTCGCTCTTCGACATGGAGATCTGTCTACTCGCGACCATCTCTTGCCATCCCTGATGCATGTCGTCATAATAGGCATCCCAATTATCGAGTTTTCTCTGGGCTTCGTGAAGAGCTACCTCCTTCTCATGCAAGAAGTTGTGGAGCACTTCGTGAGTTCTCTCTTCGATTGTCGCTGCGACTTCGCTCGGCGTAACGCTCGGAGTTGGAGACGGTGTTCGGCCTTGAGGGATGCGTCTCTTTAATTCACTGATTGTTGCCTGTGCTATAGGGGCCACTGGGGGAGTTTGGCTACCTGAAGCAATGCTAGTGTTGTCAGACCCGAAAGGTTCGAGAAGGTTTGCTTGTGTCAAAATATTGGTCCAGTCTCGATACAATTGAGTTTTGGGCTCTCGAAGAGCAACCTCCTCTAGTTGAATTTTGCTGACCAAAGTTTCTCTTTCAGCTTCAATGTCCTCGCGGTATTGAATCAAATCCTGGATTCGATTCGCATTTGCGTCCAGTTGATCTTCGCCACGACTGTCCTCTCCGTGCATTGCTGTCTTAATTCGTAAAGCGATATCCGCGTCCGTTGTCTCAAGTTGCTCCAGTTCTACGAGATGTCCGTTTATGATGTGTTCACAGCGAAGTATAGTATTCCATTGCTTCGCCATTTGTGAGGATAACGTGACAGCAGATGATATTTGACCATCGTTCTCCTGGAGAGTCACTAATTCCAGTGGCGGGACAGTGAGTATTGGATTCTTGCTTGATGCGGAGTCTGCGCTGCAGACGCTCTGTGGTCTTCTAGAGACTTCAGTCTCAGCTTGACCATCAACGTATTGACAGGATTGCATCGATCTCCAATCCACTTCGGATCCCGATAGCTCTTCTGCTGTATCTTCCGGAACATGTTCAGGATCACATGTCACAGCATTTTCTCCACCTTGAGGGTCATTCTCGATACTTTCAGATCGTCCCTCATCCAGAGGTTCCAACTCCCATCGCAGCCTTCTTCGACCACAAGAAATACCACTGATATCTTTGAAGACCCTGCCTGTGGTTACTCGATCAAGAAAGCCTTCCATTTTCGCAACTTCCTTCTCGGTCTGGTTCAGCGGTGATTGTCCTCTTCTGCTGTTTCGAATCGAGAAATGTCGTAATCTGGTCAGTTCGAACGACTTAGCTGAATAAAAACTAGTATTCAAAGAAGGATATTGGATCATTGAAGGGCTCGCCGAAGAGTTTTTGTATCGGGAGTTGATAGAGAACAGACATTTCTTGGTAAGAATGATTTTCAAGCAGACAAAGAACTCGGTTCGAATGTTGCCCCCAAAAAAACAAAGCTTCTGCTCATTCTTTGTGGCTGATTAAGTTGCCCCTCTTTCAACTCATCAAGAGAACGTCGTTCAAGGATAGGCGTTATCGCCACCTGTTTTTTTAGTGTTTTTATGAAACTGCTTTCCGGGTCTTTGTCTGATCGTAACAAGCACAATAATCGGTAGCCGTGAATATGACAAAATGTGAGTCCATGGCTTTTTCCTATCACCCTTTTCAAATATCCCGAATTCTTGCTTAAGAAGTTCATTTTCACCCACATTTATTTCAGTTAAGCTTACCAAATCGTTGTGTCTCGCTCGGTTCGCAGAAAACTTATCAGTCTTCCGCAATGATACCTTTAGTAGCGGTCACAAAAGCCTCAACGACGATGAGCCGAAGAAGCAACAGCGCACCAAGAGGAGTAATGGAGGTCATATCTAGAAATGCGCAGGTCGGAATCCCGGATCGTAATGAGAGGCTTCTGAAGCTGTTCGCAAAGGCCTGGCAGGTCCCAGATTCCAGCACCCAGTCAAAAGGGCCACCTCCTATGAAGTCCTATGCTAGAGCAGTAAATATCGCAGACAGTCAAACCCCTGCTCCAAAAAAAACTTGCAACGAAGGCGGCAAAACAGCAGAAAGAATAACTAGAAGACCAAGATCAACTCACGTCTTTGCCGCAACAGTACTCGCAGTCAGTGTTCCTGGGACCATTCCAGGGGTTTATTTGATCCCTACTATCGCTTAAGTTTATCACTACTATCAAACTCTGCATAAGCTATGCTCGTGTATTTACGAGTTAGCTGATTACCCCTATCGCTTTAGCTATCCTCGCTTATTCAAGCTGTCCTTACCATAGTTCAGCGTGTGCTCTCCTTGTGCTCTGCATATACACGGGCTAGGAAGGTTCGGGTTGGTCCCGAGCTTGCGAGGGGGCTTAGGGTCAGGGTCAGGGTTAGCATATACGTTACCTTTAGTAATAGTAAAGTATTCTAACTTACTTATGTACTTCTTGGTAATAAAGGTTAAGCATATGCCTAGCGGGCGCCTGGGGGGCCGTAGGAAGGAGGTCGGGGTTAGAAGGTTAGTGTGAACGAGGACAGGTGTCTATATATTATTAAAGATAATATATACAGTGTGGTTTTTGGTGAGGAAAATTGATCCCTACTATGGAAAATACAAGGGTGTTCTCGTTAATTAATAGTAGGGATCAGCTTAAGCGATAGTAGGGCTCAGCTACTGGCTCCACCTTTGGTCCGAAGTTCAGTCTTTCATACCTTATCGGTGATTTGAAAAGCCCGGTTAAATTACTAGGCAAAGAGACTAGTCGCAAAGGAGGGAGAGCTGGCTTCTGGCTGACATTGCTAATACTGTCGGGTGCCCACTCCAGTGCACCAGAGGGGTATCCATATCTTGTAGTCTCTCCCCATACCTTATTCGAGCTCTATTTGTACCTACAACCTTGGCTTCTCATCTTCGACATCGAGAGAGGACAGGCCCGTTTTATGCCGTCCCAAATCTTTCCTTACAAACTTCCCCGTTGAGTTTTTTGGTAGGCTCGTCACAGCCCAAACACCTCCTCTCAACTTCTTATACCCGCTCACCAATCCATCGATATTAGCCTGAACATCCTTAAGTGCCTTCAACACCTCCGATTTCGTCTTCAAACTTGGAACCAACAATACATATGCTGTTGGCAACTCCGCCAACTGATTCTCATCCCAGGTCGCACCTACGCCAGCCTCCACCACGTGCGGATGCGAATTAAGATGTGCTTCCAGCTCTGCAGGAGCCACCTGAAAACCTTTATACTTGATTAGTTCTTTGGTCCTACCAACCACGCTCAGAATCCCGGACTTGGAGATGGTGCAAACATCGCCCGTATTATACCATCCCTCACTGGGGAAGGCTGTCTTGTTAACCTCTTCATCCGTGTACCCAGAACAGACATTCGGACCCTTTAACCACAATTCTCCTGGACCTCCTTCCGGGGCATCTTCCATTGTATTCTCAACTTTCAGCATCGCAGAAATGTTGGGCAGAAGATGCCCGACAGTACCTAGCTCAAGTTTCTCCCCAAGCCTCTGGTACGCCACATAAGGGCTTGCTTCCGTCATGCCGTATACCTGGACGATTTGCCACGGCGCCCGCTTGGTAAGACGGTCGTACAACTCCTGCTTCATCAGAAGACCACAATTTATTATTTCCGCAGTAGAGAAGTCAAAACGTGTGGTGAAGTCTGTATTTGCAAACGCAAGCGCTATGGATGGAACTCCTTGGAAGGAAGTTGGACGAACGGATGACACGAGAGGGCCGAAGGCATCGAGATTGAAGGATGGCATCGCGTGGTGCATCATGCCAGTCCAGGGGCCCATGAAAAGCGGCATCGTCGTCATGGCGATGTGGACGAAAGGGGTGAAAGCGACGGTTCGAGAGTTGGAGTGGAATTGTTGGGGATCATGAGCGTAGAGCTGGTAGCAGTTTGCCACAAAGTTATAATGCGTAAGTCGGACTCCTTTTGGCTGCCCTGTGGTGCCGGATGAGAGGTGGATGGTCGCCAGATGACCCATTGTATTGTTATAGTGCTGGATTGGAAGCTTCTCCTCATCCAGAAAGTCGTCAGGGACATGCTTGATTCCTTGAACTTTTTGAATCACAGTCATAAGCTTTGGTTCTGGCCAATCCACCGCTTTTGCCGCCAAGGCATCTCTGGCAAGTCTGATGCCTTGGATAATCCTTTGAAGAGCCTCGCCGTATACAATGATATACTTTGGCTGTGAGACAACAAGCGCATGGGAAATCTCAGGTGGTTTTAGAGCGTGATTGATTGGGCAGCACACACCTCCCGTCCACAGAATAGAATGGAAACATTCTATGTATTCGACGCAATTTGGCAACACGAGAGACCATCTATCGCCTTGGGATGGGCGCAGTGACTTGTGCAGGCCATTGGCAATTCTTCCCGCACGACTCCTGAGCTCGCCGATAGTAAGGCTACGGTTTGTGAGATTGTCTTTCGCTATGAGGTGCGATTCGGGTACGGGGATATTTCTGGCGCTCTGATGAAGGAGTTCAGTAAGGTTCAAGTCCTGGGGAATTTCGATGTCTTTCTCCTTATAGATCCGCATTCTTGTTTTCTGAATTAGAGCTGATGAGGCAGTGAGGCATATAAAAGCCTGAGATTCAAACCGATGCTATGCTAGATCCTTAAAAGAATCCTGAGCTTGAGTCTTGATCTGTACGGGCCTGATGCGCAGCCTTATTCCAAAATGTGCTTGCACAGCATGCACAAGCGGCCCTGGCTTCCAAATGGGGTAGGTAGAACTAGCATTTTGCATGCACACCCTTTCCTTACTGTATAACGCTTGTGCAGGGTGCGGGGTAATGCATTGCTCTCTGTTCTCTTGACTGCATGTATGGAATCACACATCAGAAAGCTTTGAGAGGGACCTCTATGAAAGCTTGTTGAATAAATATGCACCCTGAATTTCAAATGCGGCTACAGGCGTCGACATAGCTTCCTTAGCAGAGCGATCGTTCTCCTTTTTCCTTGACACTTTTCCTTGACCTTTACTTTTTCGCTTCATTCAGGCCCACCTGCAGAGTGGGATCTCATCTTGCAACTTCTTCCCTCGCCTCCTATTGTTCTTCCACATCTAACCTATTTCAATTTCATTCCCGCACACAATATGCCCCCAACTCGCACCCCTCCCCCATCGACCTCCTTCCTCCAAATTTCCTACCCCGCCGAGCGCGTGGTCCTGGCCACCATGTCGCGCGAAAAAGACCTCAATTGCATGAACAAATCCGCGCACTGGGAAATGGACGCCTTCTGGAAATGGCTGGACAACGAACCCAGCCTCTCAGTTGCGATCATCACCGGCGCGGGCAAGAAGGCGTTTTCCGCCGGAGCCGACTTAAAGGAATGGAATCATTCGATGAAAGATGACGCAGACCCGAGACAGCGATTGGGAAATGCGCCAGCCTTTAAGCCATTGAGTAGAAGGCTCGGGAAGAAGCCTGTCATTGCTGCTGTGAATGGGTTGGCGATGGGTGCTGGGACTGAGTTTGCTGTAAATTGGTACGTATCAGGTTCTTGGTTCTTTTCTGTTCCTGGGTGGGCGGTGCTTCAAAGTGTATATATTCTATTGTCTACTTTGGCTGACCGGATGTGGTTTTTTCAAGTGATCTTGTTATCGCGGCAGATACGGCTTACTTTGCTCTCCCAGAAGTGAAACGAGGGGTATCTCCGATTGGAGGCGCTCTACCTCGAATCATTCGCACGCTGGGACTTCAAAGAGCATCGGAATTTGCGCTGACAGGAAGAAATGTCACTGCCAAAGAAGCGTTTGAGTGGGGACTTGTGAACAAAGTGGTACCTCAAGATCAAGTGGTTTTGGAAGCCGTACGTTTTGCTGAAATGATTGCCGCAAACAGCCCTGATGCTATTATTTGTACTCGAGCAGGGCTGAGGGAAGGGTGGGAAACCGCTGCAGTGGAGAGAGCGGTGGAAATTACGCTCGAAAGGGAATTCGCGGAACTGCAAAGAGGAACGAATATCTTAGAAGGTGAGTTGCATTAACTCAAAGCCTAACTTCTGCTTAAAAATTTGCCAGGTTTGAAAGCATTCACGGAAAAGAGGAAACCGCAATGGAAGGCGTCGAGGCTTTGAAACTCTAAGCATTGATACCAGTGGAGAGTATTGCCTTTACACTATCCAAACTCGAGGTACCAGTATGCTTTTAAGTTTGAATCTGCCTCTCCCGTGGAAATGGGCAATAGATACGGAATCCTAACCTCACCCCTGCCATCAACGCTCGATGTGGGTCACCATTAAGCCACCTCCTCAACTTTACCGGTCTTCCCCTCATTGCCCAATGCAATCGTGTTGCTCTCCATCTTCTCCGCACGTCTCACAGAACCGGTGGGTTTGGTCTCCACGCCTCGTATTTTCCTCGCAACAAAATCTGTCATCAAGTCGTCGATAGAAGTAATGAACAGCGCTGCGATAATGGACAGGCCACCAAACGCGATGCTAGTCAAATACACCGTCTTGAACGCTTGGGAATAGGCGACCTTCACAGCGTCTCCCACTGCTGCAATGACTGTAGGAGTGATGTCTGGCACTGCTTCCATGGCCGTCCCTGTTCCTGTTGCGAGTGCGGCAAAGAGAGCGGGAAGATCTGCACTGGGCAATCCCGCGTTTAATGCAGCCGGTGCGACATTCGCGGGTAATGTAGTCGTCAGCCGATTCGTGAGAATGCTGACATATATAGAGGCTGCCGATGTCTCTTCTTAGCAATTGCTGATGTGAATAAATAGAATCTGTTTCAAAACCCACCTGCGATGGATCCAGATACTTGTCTAAAGGAACCTAAGAGTCCACTGGCTAGACCTATATCGCCCGGATTGCAAACAAGGCCAGCAATGATAATGGTGATTAGTTCCAGAGCCCCAACGCAGAGCCCAGCTAAGATGGTAAGCTGATTGAATGAGGCATGTCAGCCAACCGCTCACACTACAATACATAACCTGAGTTTAGACAACTTACAGCTATTGCTAAACCACGATTGCTGGCGGTCACTGCAGCCATACCACCAAGAAATACTGTAAATCCTACACAACAGCCGACGAGTTGCCATTTTACATGTCCGATTCTTTTGAAAACTAGACCGCTGACTACCTGGCCAGTTACAACAGCAGCTCCAGTGGTGCACTAATTCAATAATAGTGTATTAGTTGTGACAAAACAACAAAGCTTTGATTCTTGAGCCTTTCGTGGAGAAGTTAAATAAATCTTCAGGAATGAGGGCTTTACTTACAGAAAGCCAACCGATCTGGATATTATCCGTTGTATAAAGGGCAGCAATCTGGAGAGGCCACAAGATATTCATTGAGAAGTAGATCATGGTTCCAACGGACGCTGTGACGACAACAGCGCTATAATTCGTAATCTTAAATAGTGACATCGGGACAAGAGCCTGCTCAAGAGGCATGTATATCTCTAATGAACGTGAGCAAAGCGTTGAAATTCCGTTGATAAATTCATCTGGTATTAGCGTTTACTCACCATAAATAGCGAAAGCGATCAAAGTGACGAAGCCCACCACTAGGGCTGCAATAACATGAGCAGAATGCCATGGGTATGCAGACCCTCCCCAGGCTGTAATATCCACGTCTTTATTAGTACTCTAGCACCCGCCCTTGAGTTTATGAAGCAGCACTCACAAAGTCCAAGAAGAACCAGAACCAGGCCTCCGGAATATAGAATAAATCCACCGTGGTCAAACTTTTTGATCTCCGAACGCCACGAAGCATTTCCTGTGAGTTGGCTGAATTTTGGGGGGAAATAAAACAAAATAAAAAAGACAACTGATAACCCGCAGGATATGGCATTTAAATAGTAATTCCATCTTTAAGGCACAATAAATCAGTCTTGATGCAATTCAATTTGCGAAAGTCTGGGCTCCTACCTCCAGCTCAGCCTTGTATTAGACACTAACAGTCGAGCTATTCATTTTGTCAGAGGGAACTGTAGCAAGAAGATGCAGTGACTTGCCGAAGGCGGGCCCCATTGACGACAACGGTATGATGCTCATGAATAAGAATGCATCGACTTTGGCTCGATATTTGTTGGGTACCAATTCCGCAACTACAAATGTGAAAGTTAATTGTACAGCACCAGCGAGGCCAACTAGAACTGTGCCACCGATCACAGCAGGAATATTCTTGGCCGTTGCGCAAATGAGAGCTCCGATGAATCCGAGAGTTTGGCCACCAATTAAGAAGTATCGACGCCCAAAAATATCACCGAGTCTGCCGACCAAAGTCAAGCCCACTCCGGCGGTGAGCGTGAAAGCTGTGGAAATAAGGAGATAGTTCGGATCAGGTCCTAGAGAGAGATAGCAAGATTAGATTTGTCTCGGTTTTCGCGAGAACGGGTGTAGCAGACCAATATCGGCGTCAATTACGGAGAGTATATTTGCCTGGAGCCCAGAACATCAGTATCCTATTCCGAGATGAGGAAAGCCGAGGAAGATTAGCAACGAACCGGAAGAACAAATCCAAGATATAGACTGTTTGCCATGAGAATGACACCAATAATGCTGCCGACAAATTTGGGAGAGCGATAATATCCAGGTGGGAGGTCCTGGAGCTGCCCACCGATCGCAGAGGCGTCAGCACCATCATGAACCTCCTCAATCGTCGGGGTGGAAGCTTTTTCCGACCCTCCGATTTCCTCCATGGCCACTGCAGATGGGGAAGAAGTTTGGATAAGATAAATTGCGGGAAATGTAGGAAATCGCTCAATAGGATTTGTAGTATTTCGGCGAGTCGATGTTGGGTGACCAAACAGACGGTGATCATGAAGATTTTGTGCTGAAAGTTGCTTATTAGTAGCTAAGAGCTAGATTCCGTCCGAGTATGGCTCCGGTACGAATCCCTGCCGCTCTGCGACACTGCATATGCATCGTGCAGAACTAATAATATAAGTCGTTTATCTTCAATTTCCAAGCCACTTGGGTGCGTGGGAAAAACTTCATCAAACTTCGCTCAAACAGAGTTGCGTCGGCATTTATCTAGCCGGAACGCATGCACAAGCTCCCGGGTAAGGGGCTGATCGACAAACATACCACAATTGGAAGGACTCGGGTAAAAAGTCCTTGGAATATGGCGTCTGCTCGCCACAAGGTCACTGCAACAAGGTGCACTCGCTGAAGCGCCCTGTAATTGCAGGACCTGTCTACTAGATGCCAGTGTTGCTCACCCAGTGAAGTTCTACTCGCATTCAGAAAGTAGCTGATGATTCTATTTGGTGAAAAGGGCAGACCAGACCACTCAGAGGGCTGGATTTCCTGTCGGTCTTTGAACCAAATTGGGCATTTGATCCTCCGAGCCCAGGCCTTTGTTTATACGATTCTCTTACAGCGTTTGAGCAACGGGAAGATAAGCCGGAGAGAGGCACGTTCTCTTGGCTGAATAAAGGTCATTCTCTTACTCTGTTCTCACGGAACACGTGAGCGCCGCGAGACCTCTTTACGCCCGTAGACATAGGCCTGGGAGAAGTACGAGGTTTACTTCTTTAACATAGGCAGATTAGAACGAAGTAGAGTCACATTCGAAACGCCACCGTATAAATGATATTACAAGAGAACTTCTAGAATTTCCGCTACTCGGCTCAGGTGGCCACCTCTCGCCCAATATTATGCAAACGCTATGATGACAAACTCCTTCATATAGATATCTGTTACACACGTAGGGTCGACCGGACGAAAGCCTAAAGATTTCATCTCAAACATTACTGTTAAAGATAAAAGTAGGCTCTGAGCCTCTGTCCCCATTGCTATGGTCGATGCGCACGTTCGTTGTGACCTTGATTCCATCCTTGCCATCTTCTTGAAGAATTTCTGCCTGGCGTTCATTGTCGGCAGATCTAACCATTGTAGAGTGACCCTTGCTGTGTGCAAAAGTGTCGATTTTGGTCCTTCTATCGCGAGATTCGAGTCGATAGGAGCTTCGATGCGGTGCAGTCGTGAATTTACTTTGCTGGGTGGAGAGATTAAGTAGGCGGCTGATCCAGGGAAAGAGGCGGAGGAAGGCACGGAAGGTAGGAATGCAAGCGCAAATAACGAGACTGCATACTTCGATTGTCGACCAATTTTGTTCGGGAGGCAAAATAACTACCAGGAGGGTAAGCTGTGGCATTGGCAGTAACTCCAGGATCAGGAGCAGGAGATGAGAGTGGTTTCTCACATGTGATATCGGTACTTGTATTCTGTAAGAACGTCGCACGGACTATACTGATAATGCAAACACTAGATAGGGAAGACGCTATTAATACAAGCAGCAGCAAGATACATGAATAACTTACAGTAAACCAAGGGAGAACATAAAAATAACACCAATCTTTTTACCAAGATCGATCTTCAGCGTCCCTAACATCGGGATAGGTAGGCAGAAGAGGGCGATATCCGTTCCAAGTTTGATACCAAACGAGACATAAAAGAAGGTAAGAAGGTTCAGGCATTTGCCTGGCAATTCCACATTCCAAGCCTTTTGTAAAGGTGCACATTGAGCGAGGACCACAGCACTCTCTTCGATCAACTCGGCGACCAAGATTGCTGCGAGGACATAGCTGCTGGTTCGAAGGCGGCTCTTAGGGAATATTCTCAAGTAAATGAATACGAAGGCTAATTTTGACGCTACGAAGGAAAATATGTAGGCTAGTTCTGCTGCGAAGTTGTACTATTATGAGTTAGTTATCAAAGATTCAAAGGCCAAATATGGACGCTGAAAGTTCATGAATGTACGTCAACACATGCTCAATGCTCCTTACCTTCAGCAAAGTGCCCAAATCCTCAGGTGAAACTGTAGAAACATGCCGTCCAAGGCCATATCGGGTTTCTAGGAAGATCAGTAAATCATATTGCGAAGGAACACCGAGGTGGATAAAATGTACTAACCAATAATACAACAAACACACAACACCATCGCAAAGAGCTACGTAAGGAATAAGCACTCGTATTATTTCAAGCAGTAATCAGTGTCGGCTTACATAACCCACTCCTAGACAGACTATGGAATAATTAGCTTCAGGTGTCTGCCAAGCGCCAGATAGGGCGACTTACGGTCATCCCAACCATAGACTTTAGTGATGAAGAACCGAGTGCAGAACCTTATTCCAATGCAGAATGTCGTGAGGGAAATCATGATCGCGTTGCAGAGAACCACACTGGGCCCAATGTCGTCCATACCTGTGGAGCTAGCCATGATCATGCTCGAACCAGTTCGCCACACGAGACTCAGAATCGCTTCAGCAGCAGAAAATGGAGCTCACATATATGAAAAACATGATCGGATAATTCCCACCCTCTTCTCTCAACTCAGGGACGCCAAGTTTCCAAATGTGGGGAATAAGGAACTTATTGTCAGGGTTGACTCATGTGAAAAGCCATGATCCTCAACGGGTAAACCCCATTTTCTTGCGGTGACCTGCAAGCATTATTTTTTGACTTTCGTGCTGCTTATTCCAGCCACAATGCGGAAATTGCCTTGCATTAGGTATCGCATAAACCTACCGAGAGGAAGAGGCCATGACGCGGTGTAGGAGAAAGAAGACAGGCTTTGAAACGGGTGCAGTTTATTTGGACGTGGAGCTTTCTGTATGCATGGAAACTTCCACGGCACTTAGACGCATGCCCAACGAAGAGAGAAATTTTCCCAGGGGTCCGTCTCATGGAAGCGGAGAGTCTTCCATCCGAACATGCATGCCTGACAAGTTAGATTCATTGCTGAATCGGCCGTTGACAAAAAAAAAGCAAATCCAGGGCTGCTTCATTTGAAGATATTCAATTGGTGAGGTGCAGAGAGCAGCCAGGCTACGCGTGGAACGTGTTTCCGATAGCTAAGCTCGCCTTGAGGAATTCTCGATGAACTTGTTGGTCTTCTTCTTGTACGTAGTATCGGTAAGATTGTGACTTTGTAGAACGCGTCGATGTAGAAGGCGAGAGTGGGCAGTTCGGCATGGCCTTGGTGACATGGACAGAGATGAGCAAGGCTTGTCGCTTAGCTGGCAGGGCGCTGTAAGTACAGGTCCTTCCAGGCAGGTCAGCACTCAAATATTGCGCATAGGCCCTATAAGCATCCTAATGAGCTTGCTCCCTTCAGGCTATCAAGCCCCTAAGCTTCGTTGCTATGCCAGACCTGTATCCGTCCTGAGGGTTTCGGCTCACCCTTACCAGCTGCAAGACTTGAAGACCAAGTGCCCACGGGACAGTCGGTCCGATATTACAACGACAAAATGAGAGAAAGTCTACTATAATACTAATTGATATGAATCGTATTAATTGGAATTATCATATATTTCATAGCAGTTAATTCCCGATCTTCCGATCTTCAATATCTTTAATATTACAGAGGTTATAAAGCACATAACAATTTTTAAAAAAGCTGTTGTATAAATTTTCGAGGTTTATGCAATTAAAAACTATACCTCGTAGTATACGAGGGTATACGTGATTAAGATAGTAGGCTTTTAATACTTTATACTCTCTTTAGTAGCACCTCTCAAGACTTGAGCTTTCAATACATGTAATAAGCTTATAAAAGCTAAAAGGCTTACTAAGTCTAAGTAAGTTGATATGCTGTTTACTTAGGCACACGTGACTTTCCTAAAGTTTTCCCCCGTTTCATGCAGTTTGAGATTCAAGAAGTATAAATCGTCTACCTACTTCAAAATTCGATTCTAATTAACTATGAATCGTATGAAAAAACGGGTTAGTGAATGTTATTCGCCTAATCCTATTCTATAATTGCATTACTTAGCATTAATTAATTTAGGTTAAGGTATGGTTAAAAAGGCGGACTGTTTTGTTGACGTTGTCATTGTTGTGTCGGACCGACTGTAGACATGTATGATAGGTTCATACCGGGGAGAGATGTAGCGTCTTCACCCTCCGACTCCGGATTCTCCAATCCCG
This sequence comes from Hyaloscypha sp. PMI_1271, assembly GCA_021399465.1. Taxonomy (NCBI): domain Eukaryota; kingdom Fungi; phylum Ascomycota; class Leotiomycetes; order Helotiales; family Hyaloscyphaceae; genus Hyaloscypha; species Hyaloscypha sp. PMI_1271. The sequence goes on along the minus strand of JAJTUS010000003.1, from coordinate 635,412 downwards.
ATTCGGCATGAGATCGACGGGGGAACAGAAACGGAAATGCTGCCGAAAGCTTGTTCGCGGAAGCTTTCCCCGGCAGTGTGCCACTACCTGTATGCGGGGAGGTTTCAAGTCATCCAATCCCATCGCATCGCACGGATGGCTCGGGGAAGGTTCCGAAAGCGTCAGGTACCCCGAAATTCTCGTCGCCTTCCAGTCTTGGTCTTCGCAAATTTCCCCCAAAGTATTCATCGCTCCAATTGGGCTTCCCCAGCTCTCCTCGCCACCATTTTTGACTATGTCTTTGCTTTTTGTCCTCGATCTGAAGCGAACTGTCAACATTTGTCTTGAGCGGTGAACGACGTCAAGCCGCTCACCGATTTCATTTTCTTCCATTTGCTCGAAACCCATCGAGCCGGGAAAAAACGACCCCATCCCCCTCCCCGGTCTCCCCAGGTGTCGATTAAGGGCCACTAACCCAAAGTAGAGCTGCTCTAAGGAATTTTTATATTATAAGTTAAGAAGCACGTGGCTATAATACTAGGGTTATAATATACTACCTTATACTTACATTCAAAAATCTAACTTAAGAACTTAAGATTTTTAAAGAGCTTAAGTACTAATAAGTAGCCAATTACAAGTCATTAATACCCATGCCCTCATCGACACCCTCATCGACACCCGGGGGGGGGGGGGGGGGGGGGGCGTTTTACTTTTTCCCATTGAACCGGGCATAGTCCGCGTCGATTACCCCCCGGACCCCCAAGGCAACGTTTCCGTTGAAGCTCTCCAGCGTCGTCTCTGTGTGGTTGCTACAGCCAATTCCACCTTTTTAGACGCTTTGAAAATTGAGCATATGATTTTTACCGGGACTCAATTAGTACATTATTGTATCACAGGTTATAACATAACACTATGTTACGTGCACATGTGTTTGGACTTCCAAAGGATGGCCACATGTCTGTCCGGGTCACTTATATGCAGTGCTATTTGCTCTAACTGTCTTAGTAAAGAGAGAAATTTTCTCTCATGTCTTTCTTATGAAAATAATAGCCTTGTGGATACTCGTACTATATTCATCGCATTATCACACGAGTTCAGCTTCTCCATAACATCACATTCTTCTCTTCGGAATTAGCAAACCCTGCCCAGAAAAAAAACAGATGTGTCAACAGTTGTCCTCTGACATTACACACACCATATATCTGCTTTGACTCGAGCAGTATGTGCCAAGGAAGTTATAAATGGTATGCCTCTGGCTGCGGGCTTAGCGGCGGTCATGGTCTACTTAGGTGTGCCCGTCCGAACTACACGCCCCCGATGGTGCCAAAAGTATGCGAGTGGACCGGAGTCTGTCGCAAGTGTAGGATTGGTGACAGTATCCCATACCTAGTGGAACTGCGAGAAGCTAAAAGCTGAATTTGAACTCGAAAGGCCAAGTATGACCAACGGTGGGACGAAATCGCCGAGAGAGAGAGCGGTATCTGTAGCGAGGATGTGACAAACCTCGCTCAAGCTCAACGGCTCGATGTGCTCTGCCTGCAATTTACGGACGGCTCGTGTCACTATTACATACGCTTCAGAAAACCGAAAGTTAGAGAACGGTCTGAGACGCTTCGGAAGGCAATCTCCAAGGTTCCAATTCAGCTCTACCTCGGCCCAATGAATCGTGAAATCTAGAACAAATTGAAAATCATGTGTAATTTCTTCGAGCTTTCTGTCTATCTACTTAAGAACCGCCGTATTGGTTTGATTTATCTAGACGTCGAATCAAGATCAAGATTGTGGAGGAAGTGGAGGGGATTCTCGGCACCCCAGCCGGAAGAGCACTTGGGCAGGACCGAAGGAATTGGTCCACAAGTGAGCACCAACTAGTCGCTAGATTTCTTAGCCTTGCTGGAGTATTTCTCACGAATAAAAGATACTTGGCGTAAGTATAAAATAAAGTTAGCTAATAGACAGTAGGCTATCTCTGGGTTGTTGAGTCCCATGCTAATAGCAGGTCTTCCAAGTGAGGACAGCAAATCCTATTCTATTTGTAAGAAACTCTTCTGCTCTTGGCCAGAAGGACAGTTGACAGAACCGGGACTGCCAGTGAAACTTCCATTCAATCATGTCTTCGGAACTGCTTGCCTGGCGTCATGGTTGACAGAGAAATCGAGTTGTCCTGTCTGGGAACTATTTCTTGGAGCTGGCCCCACTGGGTAAAAATAGCCTCGCCCCAGGCCGCCCAAACTGCATCTATCAGCAAAACCGTCTTCGCAGCATATACAGATAGCATATAAGCGCAACGTAAAGTTAATTCGTTTCTCCCCATCTCAGCTCCAAGCATCCCTTCTGTGAGACTCGAAATCAATAATTGGTGAATCTGATCTGTACGCCTCCTTTCATGAACCTCCCCTGGCTGAGCTGTAAATATCACTTGATGAGACTTCTTATTCTTTTCTCTAGCAGCCATTACCAACTGTATCCTACTTCATGACAGGGTTGACGATCAAGATGTGACTATGATCAGATTCGAAGCCAAGGCTAAAGCAAGTGAACAGGAAGCAAGAGAGATGTGGGACTACCATTTCACTGTCAAGAAGCTCATAGGCAAGGGTCAACTTGACCGCGGCAAATTTGTGACATTTTCCAAGCATAAGAATCTAGACTCCAGGTTATCTTTCCGAGAAAGAGAAACCAACGCAATGCAAATATGTACAGCCGAGCACCGAAACCGGTCGTGTCGTCTTCTTCCTTGTTACAAATCCCTCGTCCTTTCCTCACTCTCCCTCATCCACTCTTCCAACTTTGCCAAATCTCTCGCTCGGAAGCCACACTTAAACGGCTTCGGATCAGTCGTCAAACTCGTCGCGATAGCATTACACTCCAAGGCATCCAAAATAGGCTCATCTCTCCTGTCCTTCGGAGGATCAATATGGAACGCAGTAATTAATCTAATAAACGCCGTATACAATTCCCGATTCGCAAGATGAGAGCCAGCACACATGCGTGAACCGGCTCCATATGCATAATGCGGGGTTCCTGAGCCTTCAGGATTCTCAAGGTAGCGTTCGATGACGAAAGATTTTGCGTCTTTGAAGTGTGATTCATCGAAGTCGGCGGCCCAGGCATTCATGTAGAATGTTGTACCAGCAGGAATGACGGCATCTTCGTATTTGATGTCTTTGATGCTGGTTCTTGGCAGGCAGATAGGGATGACGGTGAAGAATCGAAGGACTTCTCGGACAAATGCCGTTACGTAGGGAACCTTTTCTTCTACGAGACAGCGCTCCCAGGCGTCGCCGTTGGGGTAGACTTCCATGATTTCTTCGTAGGCGCGCTTTTGGATTTCTTGGCCGTGGGGAGAGGAGAGGTAGGCGATGCCCATGATGAGATTTCCGGGGACGGTGTCAAGACCGGCTGAGACCATGGTTAGGCAGATGGATTTGATTTCATCTTTAAAGATTTAGCTTCAAGTTCGCCCGACTCTGTTGAAGACTTACTCTCGTTTAACTTCGACTCTGGATCCTTCAGGATGTTGCCCGTGATACATGGCTTGTCCGTTCCCTCAGCAATCTGTTTCTTGAGTTTATTCAACAATAATGTGAGATATTTGTCTCTCCGCTCCCTGAACTCCACAGCTTCAGCATTGGACTTTGGCAGCAGTCTCATCAACGGAATGTAATCTTGCCAGTTATTGCTGGTAGATCTGAAGTTGCTGATAGCCCGCTCTACATCACAGATTTCCTGCAAAAGCTCATCGTCAATCTTGCCGTCGATTCTTGATCCATAGTTTAATGTCAACGAGGTGTTCAAGGCGAACCGTTGGAAGTATGCAATAGGATCAATGTCCTTCTTGCCATTCCCACTGTCCCCCAGAAGCTCTTTTATGGAGACATTGGATTCTAGGTCGATGATTGGCATGTAAGTCTGGACTGAAGGTCGGTTGAGTGCCGTTGCTGCAGCCTTCCTTCGTTGTTTACAGGACTCATCCCATGGCGACGTGCCAATAGTGAAACCTTGGGAGCTTGACACAACGGTATGGAAAGTATGTAACGTCGGCCGCGAGATCAATGCCGACTGATTCGTAATCCACAGATGCCTGACGGAGTCGAAAGTATTCGCAAATATGATCCGCTGTTCTCCGTCAGTTTGTTGTCGGACTTATCCGCTGGGAGGGATATACCCTGTTTCCAAGTCGTACTTGAAATACTGGACCGTATTTCTTTGCCAATTGCCCGGCTACTCTGGCATGGCTGCTCCCGAATTGTAGGAGGTTTCCAAAGAGTGGGATACCGGGTATCTCTGGGAGGTTCTTGACCTTCGGGGTGTCTGTTCGGTTTAGGTAGCGGATGAGGAAGAAGATGACTGCGATCAGGGCGATGCCAGTGGTTTGGTAAGACATGGTTGCAATGGGAATGATCCGAGAGGAAGAGACGGCGTTCATCAACTTGATATATGTCAGAAGGAGACGAAGTTACACAAGAGGGGTCCTCCTCAATCATAGCACATAATCCTCGATTGACCACCCCTCCCTGGTCAGGTGAAAGGCTCTTGCCAGAATCTAACTCTCTCCTGATTGGAGCATCCGCTGGCTCATCACCACTTCCCCAGAACAACGGGCGTTTCCATTCCGCACCTCGGTGGATCGAGAAAGCTTGCGGAGAATGAGGCAGAGGCGATCAATGCTCGACGAGGTGACCATTGACCCAATGTGGAAGACAGGGGTGGGTGCGGAATTGCGCCGCTTCAACCCCGCGTCGCCCCGCCTTTCTTTCGACCCTTGCTTAACCGTGCCTGTAGCTGTTGATAGCTTCAAACTTTCCATGCACTTCATTAACACGCATTCTACATGCTGAGAACGCTCTCTCGCCCTACCTTCAAGCTTCACCCCAAAAATCCACACTTCGCTATCATAAGCAGAACCTTCACCATGGCACCCCTCAGATCCTGGCTCTCCATCCCTCAAGACAGCCATTTCTCCCTCGCCAACCTTCCCTTCGGAATCATCACCTCGAAAATCTCGCAGACCGAGAAGAGACCAGCAGTGGCAATCGGCGAGCTCGTCCTCGACCTGCAAGCCTTCGCTCACGGAGACGGGTTCTCCAGCCTCCCATCTCTCAAAGATCACCTCTCCGTCTTCTCGCAACCAACACTCAACGCCTTCGCAGCTCTCGGGCAACCCGTACACCGCGAAGTGCGCGCATACCTCCAAAATATCCTCTCCGATACCACAGACCACCCTCAAATATTGAAGGACAATGTATCCCTACAAAAGACGGCTCTTCTCCCCAAGCACGAAACCAAAACCCACCTCCCTATGCAAATAGGCGACTACACCGACTTCTACGCCGGCGAAAATCACGCCTTCAACGCAGGCTGTCTCTTTCGTGGGCCCGCAAATGCTTTACAGCCAAACTATTTCCACATTCCCATCGGGTACCACGGGCGAGCATCTACCGTCGTCGTCTCCGGGACACCGATTCGCAGACCGAATGGTCAGCTCCTTCTCGACCCGACCGTCGACCCAAAGATTCCAACCTTTGGCCCAAGTAGGAGGTTGGATATCGAGCTCGAGTTGGGATGTTTGCTGTGTAAAGCCAATCCAATGGGTGAACCGGTTCCAATAAAAGAGGCTGAACAAGCTATCTTCGGCTTCGTCCTAATGAACGACTGGTCAGCACGCGATATCCAAGCATGGGAATACGTGCCCCTGGGGCCCTTCAACGGCAAAAACTTCGGCACCACAATATCTCCCTGGGTAGTGCTCTTCGACGCACTGGATCATTTCCGCGTTGAGAAGTTGAAGAATGAGACGAAGCTGTTGCCGTATCTGGAGGAAGGGAGGTCGGATACGGTGTATGATATTAGGCTAGAGGTTGATTTGACGACCCCGGGCCCGGAGGGGAGTACCACGACGATTTCGAGGGGGAGTGGACGGAATTTGGTGTGGAGCTTTGCGCAGATGATAGCGCATCATAGTGTTGGCGGGTGTGCGATGCAACCTGGCGATTTACTCGGCTCTGGCACCATCAGCACGAAAGATGATTCTGGGCTGGGAAGCTTACTGGAGATGAGTGCGGGTGGGAAGAAGGAGATTATGTTAGCGGGGATGGATGTCAGGAAGTTCTTGAAGGATGGAGATACGATTACTATAAGAGGGGTGTGTGGTGGTGAGCCTGGTGCTCTGGTAGGGTTTGGGGAGTGCGTAGGCACGATTGAGAGCGCGATTATCTTTCCATGATATGTAAAAGTAATTCCTTGCTATGTCTTCAAAGCGGTGCATGGCTATTCTATCAACAAAGCTCACTTGTTTTTGTCTGGTGTCGTAACTCATACATATCCAACCACTCCCTCTGATCCATCCCATCTGTCAATACGAGCGGTTTGGGAATCGGGCGCTATCGGGGCTAAGCGAGGGGCCCGATTACTTAATTGTCTACTTAAGCGAGCTCCGGTTCATAAATCCGAGGTTGGATACGAGCGAATTTTGAAAATATCATAATATTTTCAAATTAATAAATTAATAAAATTCTATTAGTAGGATTTATTAAAAATAGTTTAGTTAATAATACTATTTAAGTAATTTTAGCTAAAGCCTTTTATTAGAACTATATATAATTTTAATTATAAAATAGTTTTTAAAATATATAATTATATAAATCTTTTTATCTTTAATAAAATTTAATCTAGGTAATACTTATCTAAGTTTCTTATAAGTATTAATGTTTTTTATTTAATTAAAATTTAGCCTTTGTTTTTTATTAGAAAGTTATATATTATTTTAAAATTAGGCCTTTTTATTAGCGAATCGGGTCCCTCGCTTAGCCCCGATAGCACCCGATTCCTAAACCGCTCGTATTGACAGATGGGATGGATCACCTCGACTCCCACCATAAGCAACATCAAAACAGATCTCTTAACTGTCGATACAACTCCTCATCGCCACCAAAAACATTGCTTCCAATGCCCGCCAACGCATCACCATCCGGAATCTGCACATACGTGCCTCCACTCCCATTCATGCCCTGCCCAACACTCCCCAACGCCGCCTCAAAAAGATTCGTCATCTCATGACTCATCTGAAACCCATTCATCGGACTATTCCCACTGCTCAACCCTCCACCATTAACGCCCTCCCCTCCAAACGGATGGCCCAATCCAATATCATGCCCCGCAAGACCCGCCATCGCCAGTGCTGCGGAAGAGTGCGGGTCCTCGGCACTCATGCCATGGCCATTACTAGCAACGTCAGGCGAAAGGCCGAGCTTCGGACCAACTTCCTTCAAACCTTTAATGGTCTTCCATAGGCGTTTGCTGACAAAGGATTTTGTGCTAAAGCCTTTGACAAGGTCGAGCGCCATGTAGAACTCCTCGCGGCAGATGGAGCTGAACTGCACGGGTGCGTGGCAGCTGGCGAGGAAGATGACGGCGAGTGCGGAGATCAAGAAATAGTTGAAGCAAACTTGCTGTGCACGGTAGATGTCCGTGGTTTGGTTGAGGTGTGTGAGGACCTGGATAGTATCTTTCGCGAGTTCGACGACTTGGCTTGCATTGCCAGGGTTCTCTTGGATTGAGGATGCGCTGTGTAGGACGGGGCGGTAGATTAAGATGCGCATTTGGTTGGCGCGCAGGTAGAGCAGTATTTTGAGTCGGTGGATGGCTCGTGAGAAGTTCTGTGGTGCTGAAGATTCAACAGCGAGTTGGAGTTCTCGGGGGATGGTCTTATGCCATTGGAGGATCTGGTAGTCGAGATAGCCAATCTCCTGCGAGTTCAGAGTTGGGCTTGGGTGCGGCGAGAAGGAACAGACAGATTGCCAGACTTTGGATCCAATTCGGCTGTAAGAAATCATTACGTTGAGGTAGGGAATGGTTAAATCCTGCAGATGCATCAATATCTAACAACGTTGAAAATGCGCTTTGGAGACTTACTGGCTCAGGCAAGTTCGGATCGATGTCGGCATCTTGTAATGCAAAAGGCATGCCTGTACCGAAAGACCACCTCCGGTCTAGAACATATATTGACCAGAACAGCTTGATGGCATTGGAACGTTCCTCCTCATCCGTAACTACCCTGAATAGCGAGTCTCGCCGGTGCAAGCCAAGCTCGATACACATTCGAGCAACTTGGCCAATGATCCGCCACGCCAATGCTTCTTCATCGCAATGGAAATGATACATTGACTATAAAAGTTGATCAGCATGTTGGTACAGGGAGTTGCTGGAGAAACATGAGCAGGAATACACTGGAACGAGATGGAAACTTTCCAACTGTCATATAAAGGAAAACAAAAGATCCGGGACGCTATGCTCCTGCTTGAGTCCTTTCAAAATCCTTTGTATCCGCTTTCGAAACCGACGTTGTTTTCGTTTTGGACGTTCAACCAGATCCGGGGTTTTAAAAGTGTTGTATGTACTCAAATAAGGTTTTGTCTGCAAAAACAAAGCCTTCCTGGTCTAGTGGTTATGATGCCCTCCGCCATTTCAATGCGCTAACAACTCATGGGTGGTTGAGGGAGACTCTGGTTCGAATCCAGAGGAGGGCATAAAGCGCAAGTACCTTCGTGAATTGCCATGTTGGCACTTGCGTTTTTTTTTTTTTTTTTTGGACAATGAAATAGAATTTCGGGGTTGACAGGTTTTGTGCTGTGCAGAAGTACGAATTTTTGACCTACCACAACAACAAGTAGCGGCAGACTTTTCACCTCAATTGCCTCGCCATGCAATATTCGATCTGCCGCCTCCCTAACACTTTCAAACAATCGGTAGCCAATCTCACTCTGGCCATTCCCCTCCACCACGGCAGCACAAGCAAGCACCATCTTCAGCACTAGTGACTGCTCGTCGTAGACCCCTTTCCCTGGGGTATTAGGGTTCGCTATGTTAGTCCGGAGGGCGGCATCCATGAAATCGAAAAGATTTGTTCCATGGATGATGATTTGCTCAATGTTTACCACAGGGTACATGAGCCCCATTTCCTCTTCATACACACGACAGAGCCGCACCATCTCCTCCTTGCTCAATGCCCATATGGGATCACGATCTGGGCTGCCGTTGAGGATGACTGAGGTTGGTGGCTGCATGCTCCGTGGAGAAGCAATTGGCGTTGCATCCTGTGTTACAACTCCTTCATCAACCAGACCTCGATAACCCATATTATGCAGCGTGTTCTTCGCAACATCGAGACTGAAAGCCGAGCTGGTCGGTCCTCGAAATGATGGATGCTTAGGAGCTGATCGATATCGATTTGCCGGGGAGATCGGCGGAGGTTGGGAGACAGATATAGAACCTTCGGAAGGAGGAGGATAGCTCATAGCATCTGCGCCAGCGCGCAAAGCATTGAGGTTCGCGTACAAATTGTCGACTTGTTCCTGGAGGGAGGCAAGGTGTGCATTCATCTGCTTAAATTCCTCGGACTCCTTGAATCCATTTGAGCAGCAATTCGGCGCATACTGACAGTCGAGGTTGAGGTTTCCGCATCTTTGGCATGGGGTGTTTCCGTTGCATTTGATCTTGCGCCGCTTGCATTCGTTACTGGATTCAGAGTCAGTTTTGGACATCTGATCAATTGACAGATATACCATGCAATAGATATGTATCTGTTTCTCTTTGCTCTTGTATGTGTATTTCCGTTGGCATCAGTTTCGTCGTTTTTCCTCTTCTTTCCGCTCCCAGGGCCGGTGTCCGCGGGACTCTCCGCACTTGAGGATTGTCGCTGGCCGTTCATGCTGCCGGACACCGCAATAGGAGATGTTGGAACTATTGGGGTATCGACGAGGTAGTTAAGATCTGTAACTTGATCTTCAAGAATGTTCATAGTCACACATAACGGAAGATGTTTGTTCTGTGGCATAGAGGAAACCTCTCGGTCTGGAAATCCGCGAGGTTGAGATGCGGGGATCTTTTGGCGCCATGCCTATTAGGGCATCGCGCAATCCCTAGGATTTTCGCCTTGATCACGTGGAACACTGTCTTCTTTGCAATTGAAGCTGGAGACATTGATTAACGTTTGGGGGTCTAGGAGACACTGAGTATTGGCGAGCCTGCAGGTGGTGTCCCAGAAGTTGACAAGCTCTGATAGCGATTATGCACCTCACTTTTAAGACCCCATCTTTTAGAGAAGAGAGAACTTGACAAGAGAGCTTTGTTCAGCAAGTAGCTTTATTGAAGATCTCTCCATAACTTGCAATAGGGCCACTTCAGCTCCTTCGGTCACTGACCTCTGGGCATTCCCACAAGCAAAGTCCCACCAACCCCATAGATCAATTCCTAACTCGTCATGTCTTACTTCTGCTTCGGCTTTGGTCTCGGTTTATCCTTTGAACCTGCAGTCCCTGAATCCATATGTGCCAAAGCTCTCTCCATCTCACTATCACCAACAATACCGAACGTCAGGCGCCAGGTTCGGGTAGGGTGGAGGATGACGTTTCTCGGGTGCCAAGGAGCGTATTTCTCCACTGCCTTTCTTGCTTTCAAACGGTCGCCGAACTCGTCGAGTTCTTCTTTCCAATCCTTCTCGGGATTCATGATTGTTCGCTGGAAAGTTTAATGTTGGTTGTCTGAAAGATGGAAAGATAGAAAGATGTTTGGAATGAATGTTACCCAGCGGGAGGTCTCTGAGTTGAGAGATCAGGAAGCTCGGGTTCCGAATATGGGGAACTCGTTAGTATGTATGTTGTTCCGTTCCGCGTCTATGCGAACAAGATCGCTCCTAGCGAGATGCATAATATGCATGCACGTCTGCGTGTTCAGACATCTTGCTCGTTGTCACGTCATATTTGCATGAAGCAAGCGTGCAAGGACTCTAGATTGGCTGGTTATCACATAACATCGCTCTAAATCTCTCTAGCTTGGAGATAAGGCAGAAATCGAGCGGCCTTGAGGTTGAGAGGTAGTGCTGTGGCATCTGAATAATAGCTTGGCTATTGCTGACCCCAATTTCGAAGAAGTCAACTCAGACACAAGTTCTATTCTTCGACCTCTTGTCTGCTAGCTGTCCTTTCAGCTCTGTCCATCTCGGTCTTATGGCCTCGGAACCCCGTCAGAAGTCCCAAGTCGTAGGTAGCTTTCAAACTTCCAGCAACAACAAAAGTCACCCAAAATCGTCCCGATTGAGCTAGTACGCCTGTGATGACAGGGCCGCAACTCTGGCTGAAGGTCCTAACAACGGATATGAATCCCATGACTGCTGTTCTCTCGCCAGGCTGTACAACTACCGAAAGGAATGCGGCTTTTGGTGCGATATCCATAGAAGCGAGCGACGAGCGTAGAAGCAGAAAGAAGATGGCACCAGAGAGGGATGACGGAATTGGAATGAGGCAAAGAGCGATGGCGGATGGAAGATGAGTAAAGACCATGGTTCTGATGAGACCGATGCGTCGAGAGAGCGAGACAGCGACCAGAGATGAGACCGAGGAGAGAATACCAGCGACGAAAAAGAGGGTCCCCAAATCGCCCTCATGTAGCTTGAATTTGAGGTTGAAGAAGTAGGTGACCAGGGAGCTGGATCACTGTTAGCAAAAGTTTCTCAAGCAATACAAGAAAGGGGAGAATTACGCGGGCACAAGACCAGATGCTAGAGAATCTAGAGCAAATAACAAGCAAAGCTTGAGGAGAACAATTCGGCTCTCCTTGCTGATCTTTGGCAGTAACGATCTCTTTTCCTTACTAGTCATCTCGTGGTTGGAATCAGTGTCAATTCCCGAGATCAATGACTCTGACTCGTCATCCGAATCTTTCTGCTCGTCATGACCATGAAGTTCAACCCTCGAACTTAGCGTACAGGTCAACAGCAAGTTCAAGAATCCAAGTCCAGCGTAGGCCAGAAACACTGCCTGATAAGACCTCACTGGACTCCACCTCTCCCGACTCTGTAATTTTTGAACGACCCAGCCGGTAGCTAATTTCCCCAAGGCGTTTCCTGCTGAGCCGATGACCACGTACCAAGCAAAGATATCACTTCTAATCTCTGGCTTGGTAAGATGAGCAAGGGTAGACTCCTCAATAGCACTAAAAGGGCCAATTTCTCTCCCGCTGTAATAGTCACACCATTAATTCAGACGGAAATAAAGATCAGACGAACAGGAGCATACTTCGGACTGATAACACCAAAAACACTCGCAGCGAGCAAACACCAGAAGTTCCCTGTAACAGCGAACACGACACCACTCATCACCATCAACATGGCTCCTCCACCAAGCACAATCTTCCGCCCAACGCCATCGGCAAGTAACGTAAGCGCGAAACTTATCACATCACCGACAAGCGTCAGTGACATGAACAACCCAATCTGGGCATCAGAGATAGAAATAGCGTGTAGGTACAGAGCGAGAACGATCGTGGAACCTCCGAAGGCAAAAAATCGGATGAACCGCTGTAGAATCAGGATCTTGGTGTCGCGGGGCGAGTTGTGAAGAGAGTGGAGACCCAACTCGTGGAGGATGTGGAGGAGTGCCATCTTGTAGAAGTGGGGCGATGTGCGTGAGCTATCCCGTTGTTACGAGTATTGTGAAGAAGGTAAACGAGAGGCTGAAGACAGACATTCAAAGACCTGAACTCGAGCTTTCTCGAGGTATTTATTTATGTCTCAAACCTGGTGGAAGTTGCGAGATTATTGATGTTCCAGGTTCTGGGCTCCTTGGCCGTGTTTGGCGGCGGAAGGCGCTGATTAGGGTGTTCTGGACCAATCGGATAGGGCCTCCATGTCGCACTGAATCACTGGAGTCCGGCCCCCAAGATAACCTCAGATCGAAGGCGAGAAAGGGGCTGAGGGGGATCCGGAACATGAGAGACGAGAAACACAAACTGGGATTTGATATTAGATTCACACTTCCGGAATCTATACTGGACCTTGGGAAACCAAACGCTTGTTTGTGTGATTCAGATGTGTAGGTTTACGCTCCGTCGAGGTGGAACACTGATCAATTCAGCCAATTGCTCAGATGTGTATTCCACCTGATTGGATGCATAGTCAATCCCAACACTGCAGGCTAAGAATACATATCTCCCTCCAATAACGACGATCCCAACCTTCTCCTTTCTTCATGAAAAGCCCTGTTCTCGCGGATGGTATCCGAGAGATTACGGTCTGCATGCCCCTCCAAACCCAGACGTGTATTCCAACCGGTTTGAAAGAATAGAGTGTCCCAACACTGCAGGCTACACTTAAAAATGTCTTTCTCTAATCACCACGTTTCGAGACGGGAGTCCAACTTCTTGTTCGATCTGATGATTTCTGATAGACGACGGCTGGTATGCCTTTCCCTCTTTGAGCATTTTCTGAAGAAAGGCTCTACTTCCAGCCTACATTCAATCTTCAGAGGAAGCCAAGTCCTTGATTTCTTGCCACTTCCGGTGTCTTGATACCTGATCGTCGGGGGTCTGCAATTGCGAGGTGCAGGGCATCTGCATCTTTCGAACGACCAGCTGCAAAGTCCCAACCACACCCAGATATCTGCCAATATTGAAGACATCCAATACTTGCAAGCTGACTGCGAGACGTCAAGTATGATGTCGATGCTTTGCAATCTCGGAGGCCTTTCGAAATGGTGCCAGAAGAGACTGAAGAGGATGAGGGCTGGGTCGCACTTGTACATCCTTGAGAGATGTGCGACATCTATGCGAATGTTTTGGGCGTTCTCCAGTAATGTTCTATTGCTCCAAGCGCTGTTTATTTGAAGCCAAGTCTGGTCGGTGCAGTCTCGTAGAGGGCGGTCCCCACCCATGATGAACGAGCCTATATCTCTGTTTCTCGCCAGAAATGTGAGGTCGATTAGGAATACTGTGGTACGAGGATCGAAGATGCCACACGTGACAGAAGGCCCTCGAAGCAAGTTGTTTCTTGCTTTGAACCAGCATTTGAAGCCGTCATAGAATGTTTTGTTGGTCCTGGAGAGTGACTTGAAAATGTTGGAGTTACAGAATCCGTCTAGGTTCTTGTCGTCCCCCAGATCGACAACGCGATCTTTTAGTGCTAGTAATTCGTTGAATATCAAGTCTTTGATTTCCTGGGGAAGAACGAGAGACGAAGTGGCTGCCGGAATGTTGGTAGTACTCGCGGTTGGAGGCATAACGACTTTGAAGAGAGCGCAGCTGTGGAGATCTGGGGGAGCATGTGGGTTCGCAATGAGTCCAGAATTGATGGAGTATTGTTTATCGGGATGAAGGATATGATGGGTGCAAATAGTGAAGTGTAATTAATTTGATGATGGGGACTAGACAGAGCGAGAAAATAAAAGGTGCCTTGAGCTTACAGGATGAAAGGAAGGAGCGAGTAGGTGAAGTGTCTTGATTCTGTGAGAAAAGGGGCAGGGGCGAGCGATACCCTCCTACCTCTCCAGCACCCAGCTGAATATAGCCCTCGTGCTTAAATACAATCCAACCGAATATTGCGTTGGAAAATGCAAATTAATCCCCTTGGAGCTCTTGGAGTTTGGCGTAATGACTGCTAATACAGAAATCAAGGAGACACTTGGACGACAACCAAATCTTATATTTGCAGAATATCGCCGAACAGGAACGCTTACAATATGTTGGTGAATTCTTTCGAAAAACAGACATCGAATTTCTAAAATGAATGTCTCAGCAAGTCGGTGTAAGTTAGGAAGAAGGACAATTGAGAGTGAATCACAAAATGATTTGGAGAAAGTCGACCTACAGCACAGATGGACTGATCACAAATAGAACGGGAAATCTCTGCAATCGTTCTAGCCTCTTGCTGTTGAGAAAAAATTGAAACGAGGCGTAAAAAGGATGAGTCATTGAAACGGTGAAGCTCAAGGAGCTAACAAGAGATGGAGGCCAAACTACATTCCACTGGCGAAGTCCCTCTGGGAGAGAACACGTGATTCAAAGATCATCCCGTCTCCACCTCAAACTTGTGAGAAGACATTTCTATACTAGTTAGCAAAGAGCATCTATCCTTGAGGGAAGACCCCCGAAGCCCTCCCTAAGGAAAGGAGGAAATATAAAAAGGCAAAAGGAGTCTTTAATCTTGGGGGAGAGCCCCCTAGCCCTTCCCCCCACCCCCTCCTTTAAGCCTCTACGAGGTTTTTGGGTTTGCAGATCATGTGACGTGAATATTTTGCCACATCAGCCCCCACCTCGAGTAAACAAAACAAAATCTTGCTTTTAATCACACATACTGTAGTCCCCTGGCTCGCCGGTTACCAAGCCGGTGAAGTTTTGCTGCTCTTCTACCCCTCCTTTACCCATATTTAATCGCCCGGGTTCTTACATCATGCCCCAAAGACTCTAATGGCCCAAACTGCCTTTCCTCCTCTGAATTTATCCAGAACCCAGCCGCGTTGGCGCGTTGAAAAAAATAAATCGTTCACCAGTCTCGGGAACATCGCTCCGGGCAAGCCATCGCTGACAAATTCCAACCAATCACCAAGTTCCTGTCGCACTTTGAACCTTCCCCACGCGGGCAACAGCAAGATGCTCCTTTGAAGCCTCAACTGACGTGCTGGACGATGACGGCGTTATCGATTTAACCCCGCTTGAAGCCGAGTTCTGCATCCCTTAGGATCAACCCGGAGGTCTAGTATAAGAGCCATGCTGTCTCGTACTGTGCTGGATTGATTGCTCTACACATTTCTGCCCACTTATCAGCCCATAACCCCACAGCCACAGAATCACAGCAAGATGTCAGGAGTTCCAGCACTTCCGCAATCCTTGAAGGAATCAGTGGAGAACAGCAAGGTGGAGTATGTGAATCTAGGTAAGAGTGGGCTTCGTGTCTCGATCCCAATTTTGGGCGCAATGTCCATTGGACACCCTGAATGGGCTCCGTGGGTGATTGATGAAGAGAAGGTCCGTCCCACTCTTCGCCCAGAATCCTGCAGATTGCTAATTCTATGAAGTCACTCCCTCTACTCAAAGCTGCATATGATCGTGGCCTGAACACTTGGGACACTGCGAACGTCTACTCAAACGGAGTCAGCGAGATAATCATCGGCAAAGCGATCAAGAAATATAGTATCCCGCGCCATAAGGTGGTTATTCTCACCAAGTGCTATGGAGCTGTTGGCGAGGAGCCAATTATTAGGGGAGTCTTCCACCCAAAGGAAATTCGAGCTTCAAAGGACTATGTGAACCAAGCAGGTAATATATCCACCAACCACTAAACTGTCCCAGTTGCTGACTTTAAGATAGGCTTATCCCGTCAAGCAATCTTTAATGCAGTCGATGCCTCCCTCAAGCGTCTCGACACTACATATATCGATCTCCTTCAGATCCATCGTTTCGACGCCAACACGCCCCTCGAAGAAACAATGGAGGCCCTCCACGATTTAGTCAAGAGTGGCAAGGTTAGATATATCGGAGCGAGTAGTATGTGGGCCACACAATTCGCCCAGCTGCAGTTTACCGCAGAAAAGAATGGCTGGACCAAGTTTATCAGCATGCAGAATCATTATAATCTGCTATATCGCGAGGAAGAAAGAGAAATGAACCGGTTCTGCGACGCGACTGGTGTTGGTTTGATACCGGTGAGTAGGCCGTCTATAATCTCCCATTATCCCAAGACTGACAAAAGCAGTGGGCACCGCTCTGCCGCGGCCACCTCGCAAGACCCATCGAGGCGTTCGGCACGACGACAAGAAGCAAGCCGGAATTAGAGAAAGGCCTCACTGAAACTGACACCAAGACCATACAGCGTGTACAAGAACTTGCTGAGAAGAAGGGATGGAAAATGAGTCAAGTTGCGCTGGCATGGATCAACAAGAGGATCAGCTCTCCGATTATTGGCTTCAGTAGTGTGGACAGAATGGATGAAGCAATTGAGGTTAGAGACAAGACTCTGACCGAGGAAGAGGAGAAGTATCTTGAGGAGTTGTACCAGCCGAAGGCAATATCTGGTCATTCTTGAGAGGGGCCGGCGATGAATTGGAATTCTGAAGCTATTCGTCGAAGGAGGTACAAAATTAAGTTAGCGGATGTCCCTACACAGGCTGAAAGTCGGTAGAAATTGAACACAAATTTTTGGACAGGCTTTGGTTATGCGGAGGCCTCCTCCGAGGGTGCCATAAAAGTTTAGTGAGCTTTTTAACAAAAGGCGTCTTCCCGTTCCTAAGAAAACTGCGGGGCATCAACTGGATGGTTCTCATTGCATAATTCCAGTTTCTATGGTGATAGAGGGGCATTCTTAGTAAGTTCCGGAAGAAGCTCTGATCGACTCGCCAAAAGACTGAGCTGCAAATCAGAGTTCGCAACTGCAAAAAGCCTCTTCTACCACAACACCACCACTTTTGGTCTGAAACTTGATAGGGTACGTCAACAATGGTTTGTCTTCAAAGGGAAATAACGTAAATATTCTAGATAGAATGCCTTCATGGTGAAGGCCGCTAGCGTCTTTCCCCGGATTTTAGCTGAACCTTCCCCCGCACCAGGGCCCGAAAAGGCAACATTGGCGAATTCCACCACCGACTGAGGCGATCATGTTGTCACGCGACGGATAGCGTGAGCAACCCCGCACCCCCCCCCCAACTGAAACGATCTCCCTCAACCCATCCTCCCACCTGCATCGTACCTGATCCCTCCTTCATCACAATCACAACATTCTGCCTTCTACATCTACAGCTTCCCCAAGCCACAAATCTGATACTATATCTTGCGATTACTGTTCGTGAGATATCAACACCTGCCTGCCTTACCTTCAATCTCCTTGATTACGAGTAAAGCCCCCTCATCCACCATGTCTGCCGACGCTGGACCAGCACCATTATCCAAGGTCGACTCTGCCGTCCAAGGTCTGTCATCAAGCCCTGCTGAGGACAAGGGTGCCAAGCGACGTGCAAGTTCGAGTGTTCCAGGTGTCTTCAACATCCTCGACTTAGGTGTGTCCCTCCTCGGCCTTCCCAGCTGCCATCGCCGTCCGGAGCTGCCGGACCAATTCCATCAACGCAAACACTGACTTGGCTCGATGAACAGAAAAGGAAGGAAAGGAGCTGCAGATTGCGAAGGAGACGCAAAAGCTGAACTGGTATGTGCAAACCTGCGGTGCTAAATCGCTCACCTAACCCCGCCCGTCGTTTGACTTCCTCATTTCAGCATCAACAGACGTGAATTATCTCAAACTGACCTATGATTGCAACCTAGGCACATCAACAAGTCCCCGGCATCCCTGGAGGAGCCTGAAAAGAGTGCGCTCAAGAAGATGCTCACCACCCCACCCGTCAAGAAGATTGACCTCCACTTCCCGCTCGGACTCGAGGTTACCGCGCGAAACCTGAAAGGTGTGACAATCAAGGATGCATTAGATGCAATCTACAAGCAATTCCGAAAGAAGGTATGCTCGTGGTCCCATCATATTGTCACCACATTTCTCAGAGCCTCGTCGTCGTGTCACCGTGTCAACTCTGGACCACCATCAGCACTAGCAAATGCTAACAAATCCATCTGCAGGCTGATGATGAGCTCGAGACCCCCGTCCTCGCAGGCTTCGAGTGGGACAAGGAGGAGTCCTGGACTCGGTTGATCGTCCACTGCAAGAAGGAAGGCGCACCACAGCCGAAGAAGAAGGCCAAGAAGGGTCAAGAGGGCCAGGAAGGCGAGGATCTTTAGATCTTCCCACCCGGACACACTTGCTCCACAATGTCTTCCTCGTTTGACAGACTAGAGCGCGGATGCGGTTGAGAGGATTTGCTATGCTGGTGGGCTGGCTCGGAACTCGGTGCTCGGTGGATAATACATTGAACATGGCAGGCTTGCCTTGGGAATACCATATGGGGAGTATTCGGTATCGCTGTTCATGGCTGGCTGACTTCGACTAGCTGAGATAGCTTTGCTTTGAATTGACAGATCTCCTCCCATGTTGTGTACTGGTGTGGCTTCGATGGTGATATGTGTCGCACACTCTGGCCAGGTCCTCATCCTCTGGATGTATCCGTGTTCAACCCTCACCCGAGCGCGAGTGGTTGTAATCTTCGATTCTGAGGAATAGTTGCAGATTCATCACACCGTTCACCAGAGGTTGTGCGCAAAATTCGTAGCTTCCTCTGGACCCACTTTCCAAAAATCTCACGAACCCCAAAGAAGAAAGCGCTGCCGAGAGCACCACTCTTGACTTCCTCCTTCACAAGCAACATGGGAGATAAAAAAAGTCACCAGATTCCATATGTAGGTTCCTGTTTCCTCAGCAGATCTTCTGCTTTTCATTCTTCTCTGTCTCTATCTTAGTTCAAACAAATCGCACCAAGATGGATTCACGCGCCGCCGTCCCAGTAACTCTGCCCAGACACAACCCCACCATTGCATACTGGCAAGACCCTCCAGACCCCGAAATCGCAGACTACCTTTCCTCCTCGCAAGTGCCAGAAATAGCAGATACAGTCATAATAGGCAGTGGAATAACCGGGTCCTTCGTTGCGTGGAATCTCCTCCAATCTCCAGATCTTGGACATATCACTATGCTCGAAGCACGCCAGGCATGCTCTGGAGCTACCGGACGAAACGGTAACTCCCATGGCTAAGTATACAGAAAGAGGATACTGATGGAAACCAGGCGGCCACACAAAAGCAGCCTCGTACCGCTCCTTCCACGACAACGCGCATTCCCTGGGCACCGATGCCGCAGTCAAGATCGCGCGTCTCGAATACGATAACATCAAAGCCGTGCACGCATTTGCACGGAAGTATAATATAGACTGCGATCTGTACAGCGGGGATACGGTTGATATTATATATGACCAGGCGCAGTGGGATAATAGCGTGAAGTCTATTGGGGCGATGAGGAAAGCTATGCCAGAGCTGCTGGATACAGTTGCTAGGTATGAGATTTGGGGGAAGGAGGAAGCGAGGGAGAAGTTCTTTGTTGGGGGGGAAGAGTGTGTCGGTGCGATTACGTATGAGGCAGGGAGTTTGAGTGCGTATAAGTTCGTGGTTGGGGTTTTGAAGATGGTGGTGCAGAGGGGAGGGGAGCTGTACACGAATACACCTGCTACGAAACTTGAGAAGGGGGAAGATGGCATGTGGAGCGTACAGACGCCGAGAGGGGTGGTGAAGGCGAAAAGGGTGGTGTTGGCTACGAATGGATATTCGGGTTTCTTGTGCGAGAAATTCCAGGGCAAGATTGTCCCTCTGAGGGGGCAGATTACTGCGCATAGGCCAGGGAAGAACCAGCCAGTCGGTGGGCTACCAACGACGTACTCTTTTATCTACAAGAACGGATACGAATACATGATTCCCAGGCCACAAGGAAGTAAGCACGCAGGAGATATCGTTATAGGTGGTGGTCTGGTAATGGCCAAGGATGAGGGCGTTGAGGAATTCGGCGCAACGGACGACACAACGATCAACCAAGATATCAGCAAATATCTGACAGAGACTACACCTCGGTACTTTGGGAGCGACTGGGGAGATGATCACGCAGATGGCAGGATTCGGCAACAATGGACTGGCATTATGGGCTACAGTCCCGACGGCTTCCCGTTCATTGGGGAAGTTCCGGGAGAGAAGAATCTTTGGACGGCCGCCAGTTTCCAGGGACATGGTATGGTACTGTGTTTTTTGTGTGCCAGAGCTCTGGTTGCTATAATGGGTGGTGAGGAAGAGACGCTTAAGGCCTGGTTTCCTGATGCATTCAAGGTTAGTGAAGAACGGCTGAAGAAGAAATTCGCTGGCAGGTTGCACACAAAGCCCTTGGATATTGGGACGAAGCCGTGATAACTTGGCTCAGAGACTTGTGGTGTTGGTCAATTGAGAGTCAGCTTCGAGTTCACGGCATAGAGCCGCTCGTGTCTGACTGTTCTCATATTTAGATTCCGCACAAGGCGATGCACAGTGGCTTCGATTTGTTTCAAATCTTTCCTTGTCTACTTTCGTTGAGAGGGTTTTCGTTTCCGTCCCTTGTTGTGGTTGATGAGGTGATTACTTACAGTAGGGGATTGCTCTCTTTGACAGGGCTACCTTCCCCTCGTTTAGGCAACCCCCCAACTCGTGCGGCAAGCTCCCCGCAAAGTGACGCGGAATGGTTCCTCTTATATTTTTGATGCGGGGGCTGCGGGGTGCTTATTCTTGCTCTTGCCAATCGTGTTTTGATCCAAGTGCCGTACTAATTGCCTCCCCTTGTCCTTGAAGAGTACGAAGGTACTATATATCTTCAAGACAGAGATAAATATCTCTTCCCTTTCTCAAATTTTATCAATGGAACCAAGTCATATCCTCATCTCGATTATTAAGTATCCGGCTGTTCCAGATTACATCTCGATTTGAAGCACCACGGCCCTCAAAATGAGCGGCCCAACCCATCCAACCAAGCTCCCCATCGATGAGAAACACGACGTCTCTCAAACCGAAGACATCGAGAAATCAACGATCGACGAAGCGATCGATCCCATCGCCGAGAAGAAACTTCTCTGGAAAGTCGACTGCCATGTCGTCCCACCGCTCCTCATCCTCTTCCTCCTAGCCTTCCTTGATCGAGTCAACATAGGAAATGCCAAAATCCAAGGAATGAACAAAGAGCTGCACATGGTTGGGCAAGACTACAGCATTGCATTATTCATTTTCTTCATCCCGTGAGTTGAATCCTCTTTTCAGGAACGAGAGATGTTAATAAAAGCAGATATATCCTCCTCGAAGTCCCCTCCAACATCATCATCCGGAAAATCGCGCCTTCCACCTGGCTCTGCGGCGTCATGTTCTGCTGGGGCGTCTGCACAGTCGGCGAAGGGCTTGTGCATAACTTCGGCTCCCTCGTCGCTTTGCGTTTCCTGCTCGGTATCTTCGAAGCTGGTCTTGTTCCCGGAGCCGTCTACCTTATCACCATGTACTACAAACGGTACGAGCTACAATGGCGCCTTAGCGTTTTCTTCTGTGCAAGTATTCTTGCTGGTGCTTTTGGGGGTCTGTTTGCTTATGCTTTGGCACACATGGATGGAATTGGTGGCTACGCTGGTAACCTTCTCTTCAATCAAACCTTTCATTACAAAAGACTGACAAGTACAGGCTGGCGCTGGATCTTCATCATCGAAGGCCTGCTGACAATTCTCGTCGCCATTACATTCAAATATTTGAACATTTTGGTAGACTGGCCGGAGACATCTACTTTCCTAACTGATGAGGAGCGCGCACTCCTGCTCAAGCGCCTCGCTCTTGATGTTGGTGAAGCAAGAATGGATATCTTGAATCGTCGGTCTGCTAAAAGAATCTTCACCGATTGGAAAATCTGGTGCGGGGTCTTCATGTATATGGGCGTCGTGAACACCGGCTATGCAACAAGCTTTTTCATCCCGACTATTATCCAGGAGATGGGGTATACGGCAGCTATGAGCCAGGTGAGGAGTATACCTATCTTCATTGTTGCTGCGGTAGCAGCACTCCTGGTGGCATGGTCTACGGATAGGATGAAGCATCGCTACGCCTTCACGATTGCTGGTGTAGTGGTGGGTGGTGTTGGATATGTGATACTTTTGAATCAAAGGGGTGTTAGTGTTGGTGTGAAATACATGGCTTGTTTCTTTATCACGACAGGCGGGTACATGACGCAGCCCGTAACGTGGGTATGGCTTAACAACGTACGTCCTCCTCCTCCACCCCTCCCCTTCCTTTGCTAACACAAACCAGAATATGGGCGGCCACTACAAACGTGCCATAGCAACAGCTCTCCAAATCGGCCTTGGCAACGCCGGCGGCATCGTCGCTTCAAACGTCTTTATCATAAATCAAGCGCCCTTCTACCGCACGGGATACGGCACCAGTCTCGCAATGCTTCTCATGTGTGGAGTGATGTGCACCGTGTTTTTCTTTGGGTTAAAGGCAGAGAATAAGAAGAGGGGTAACGGGGGAAGGGATTACCGGTTTGAGAGGGAGAGGGGAGAGTTGGAGAATATGGGGGATGATCATCCGGATTTTAGGTTCACTACTTGAGAGGTAGGTATCTCGAGAATGCATGCTCTCAAGTTCAGAGTACTGTACAACTTTTAGGAAGTTTGAGCGCGTGTGGTCATTTATTTCACAGATGTTCATGATGCAAAGGAGGCTATAATGGCCAATCTATTAGATCCAAGGCCGTTGCAAGTCTTCGTTCTCGATGGTGATGCTGATGAATTCATTGAATTGTGTTGTTTGTACTCTGAAATAGCAGTTATGGTGAGAGTTCTAGTCTTGGGATGAAGATCAAAGGTTGAGAAATGAAGCAGGAGCAAGGGATCAAGAAGCAGGTCAATCACCCGACTAAGTGTGGAACATTGGAAGACTGGTTTGCAGAGGACCGGCATATTGATGCCTGAAATACACAATATATATTTCATTACGATGAATTCTGCCAACCAAGTCTTCCTCGTGTATAACGTGGCGAAGAACCTTGATTCATCTCGCCCGTTGCTCCCTTTCCATCAATGCTCCTCCCAATATCAATTCAAGTATGACTCTTCGCATCACCCACAAGATTACTCACCCTCCTCACTCCCTCAGGAATCTTGAAATGAGCCTTCAAAGGCGCCCAGCTCTCCTCGTTATAATCTTCTTGCACCTTCTTGCAAGTCTTCAGACCCCATTCAGTCACACCAACCATCAAGCAACTCTCGAACATAAACGCCATGCTGCCTTCTCCCACCTTCGTTGGCTTCAGCTCGACGTTTGAAGCCCTTTGGTGTGTGCCAGCGTCAGGTCCGTGGGCTGACATGATATTGTGCAGACTGGCACCAGCAGGGCGGAATCCGCCTCCAGTCTTTGCATCATATTCTCCGCCAATGAGACCCATGAATTCAGACATGGTGTTTCGGTGGTACCAAGGAGGTCGGAAAGTATCTTCGCCTACCAGCCAGCGAGGAGGGAAGATGACGAAATCTGCGACTGCGGTGCCAACATGATCTGTGGGTGCGGTAAGGACTGTGAAGATAGATGGGTCAGGGTGATCGAAGGAGATGCTACCAATTGTGCTGAATCGGCCTAAGTCGTACTTATATGGGTAGTAAAGACCATGCCAAGCTACAACGTCAAATGGAGTATGCGTCTGGCTTGCTGCAAATAGATGTCCGTTGAACTTGGATAGGATGGTATATTCTCCAGATGTGGCTTCTTCGAAACTTGCAACTGGGGCTTGGAAATCTCTTGCGTTTGCCAAGCAGTTCGATCCAATGGGTCCCAGCTCAGGCAGTTGGAAATGCCCCTGGTAGAGCTCGCAGATGTAGCCTCGTACTGGGCCTTCTGGAAGCTCCACACGGTATCTGACTCCTCTTGGGATAACACAAATCTCGTTCGGACGGACGAGGATATGGCCCAGCTCAGTCTGGACATCTAGCACTCCGTGTTGTAGCACGATCAAGAAATCTCCATCCGCGCTGTAGAAGGCCTCGTTCTTGCTCATGCTCTTTCCCGCGGCGAATATAAAGATTCCCAGCCCCGACTTCATTGTAGGATCTCCTGCGCCTGCAACGAGCTTCAAGCTATGTACCCAGTCCGCAGTCTCATCTAAGTCAAAGGGGTCCCACCGAAGCTGGTTCGGAACCTGGTGTAGCTTGTTCCCTTCGGGATTCGTGTTGTAGGAGGAAGATTCGCGAGGGTTGAAAGTCGAATGTGCGGCGGCAGGAAGGATACGGTAGAGCCATGATTGTTGATTCTCGTGTCGTGGAGCTGTAAACGCTGTGCCGGAGAGCTTCTCGGCGTAAAGACCGTACGGAGGTTTTTGAGGAGAGTTGGCTCCTATTGGGAGGGCACCCGCAACAGCTTCTGACCTGCAAAGATGTCAGCCATGTTCCTCTGCTACTGGGGGAAGGGGGCTCACTCATGGTAAGAGCCGAAGCCATTCTGGTACTTGTACTTCTCTTGTGTGCTGAACTTTGTGACCGGCATGTTGTCTGTTCGATAAGCTGAGAGTGAAGTCAATTGATCATTTGCGAAAGAGCAAGGACTTTATGAGAAATTTGAGAAGTTTAGGAGGATATTCTCGTACGGTCTCCCCTTGATACAAACCATGGACCATTGGAGTGGAATGGAATGAGCTCCTCCACCCTGTTCTCGATTCCCCGCGATGAACTCACCATGCAGCCCGGCACAAAGAATCTGGGGAGCGGAAAGGTCGGGAAAATCCACAGCGGAGAGCTTTCCGCGCAGAGGAAGTGGATTTAGAGAGATGATAAAGAGAGGCCGGGAGATCTTATTAAATGCGCACCTGTGTCGCTCTTTCCACCTCCAATCATGATGTAGCAGTGGAGCCCAGTTGGAACGACATGTCTTGGCACCTCCTTCAATATGTAGAGCTTCTTCGTTGATCTCGAAGATTAGCAAGTATTTGTTCTCGACCCACGAGTCCAAGTCCATTGTGCTTGTACGGAGGGTGAACATCAGCTAGATACTTCTCGCTCTGTCGTGCAATCGACCCTCTTGTACGCAGAATCAAGGTAAACCACATTACGCCGGGCAACTGCTTGTGAAGAAATGGAAGAACTTTCTTCTATGAAATATTTGTTGTCTTCGCTGTGATGAGGAACGAAGATGGTGGACGAGATTTAGCAAGACTCCACCGATCTTACAAAGCTAGACAAACACCATATCTTGCGCTGAGAAGGCCTTCTATTTCTTCTATTTAGAATTCGCTGACTGTGTATCTGCAGCTCGGAAAACAGAGAAATCACTTTCGATGAACCGAACCACAGACTCCTCTGAATATGCTGACCCATTTGCAAACCGCCACTGACTATGCAATTATCGAAAAGACGCTCGATCGACCTGATCCCCTTTCCAATCTTAAAGAGCCAAGATAGCAATTAAGACTATGCCAACCTAGCGGTCTCGGTACTGGCCGCAGCTGGAGTTCATGCACATGTTACGGTCAGGGGTAGGCCCATTCATCCAAGCAGCTGTAGCAACAGTTCCACAGTGCTTACATTCTTTGCGGATTTTGCTACGCACCTTTCCTGGTCCAGAACCGCCTTCACTGGATCTTGGAGAGGCAGACTTGAGCTTGAATGGGCTGGACTCTGGGCTGGCGGACTCCTCGTTCAAGGGACTGCTACTGAGCTGGCCTGGCGTGGATTGAGTGCCGCCAGCGATAGCTGCAGTTCCAGAGCGTTCACCGGACTGGAAGGACTCGTCAAAATCGATGCTGTCCATGCTTTCCGCGGAGCTGAGCTCAGATTCGGAAGTCTCTCCTTCCACCTTGACGGAGACTGGCGGAGTAAATGGTGGAGTTCGGTTCACAGCACCTCCAAATGCCTCCAAACTAGCCAGGACTTCTTCACTGGGGAATCCCCCCTCATCTTTCGGCGCCTCCTCGACTTTCTGCTTCTTCCATGGGGGGAGAACGGTGACGTCGGGCTCGGCATCCTCATCGTACGGCTTCCAGTGGCCAAGAGGACCTGAATGTGTCAAGTCAGCAATGGTTGATCAACAACATGTCTCACTGGTAGTAATCGAGCCGGTGGGGGCCTTCAGCGTACACATACCATCTTTGAAAAGCGGAACGATGATATACTCCTTGACTGTCTTGCTCTTGCCTTTTCAAAGTCAGTTTTTGCGGCTTCAACCATGGACGCTTTCTTTTTTGGCTTCAACATACCCTTCTTGCGTCGCGGGAAGCTTATGCGGGTGAGATTAAGCCATGGGCCATACTTGCTCAAGCAGAGACTGCTACGGCACTTAGGGGAGATCTCCATCAAGTAATCGTCACCATCAACAGCTAGAACGCGTTAACAGATGTGATCCGCGACGCGAACGGCTCCAACTTACCATAGAGGTCCCGAAGGCGCTCAATCTCCTCCAAGAGGTGATATGGCGTGCCTAGAGAGAAGTCAGCCCTCACGTCTTGGGAACGACTGCCTTCCTCCTTGTCCTGCGGTCTCCTGTAGCCTCTCGCGTTTCACATACCCTCAAGCTGCGCATATTTCTCCTTGAATCTCTTCTGGTAAGCGGCAGCATCCTTGTTGTCCTGGATCTCCTTCTTGATGTTGATCTTCTACCTCGCCGTCAATACCCATGTCTATTAGCGGCATACTCGTATCACTCACAGCAGTACTCTCGAACCTGACGATCTCGACATCATCAGGAACAAACTGAGCTGCACCTGGCTGTTGTTCGACGTCCATAGCGAATGAGGCTTGGGGAATCGTATGGAGCGGTAGCTGTATCTCGTCGTGTTCGCGTTTGATGGACTGTAGAGGGGTAGAGTTGGGAGGAGAGGTGGCTTTTGGGGATTTTGCGCGCGAATGAATCGGGAGCTCGAATTCACCCATCATGACCTGTTCCTCGTCGATAATCTGTTTTCTGTGGTATTGTTGTCGAAGCCACTTCGCCTTTCCGTTACGATGCCGAATTCGATTCACCTTTGGCTCGCATTGATATGATATCGCAGCCACGTCTGATGCACCATGGCTGGCAGTGGGTACAGTAGAGCAAGATTTACTTGAGCCCGATGCTTGTTCGTTTGTCTTTGGAAAGACTGACGGGTATAGATAATATTTTCACAAGGCCATATTTTCATTTGAAGATATCAATGAAAGCTTTCGGTTGTCTTGTCCTCAGTGTTAGGGATGCGAGCTTACCTGCACCTCCTGCTACCACGAAGCTGTATCCCTAGTTCTTTGAGCAGTCCAAAATGGCAGGTGCGAAGCTGGAGGTCCCTGCTTGTTCAAGTAATTGTGACCAAGCAGCCTCACTTAGCTGACGGGCAGGGGTTACTTCAGTTGTTCGACGAAACTAGGCATTCTGACCTCCTACAAATTTCGTCCTACAAACCCATATATCCATCACAGCGCGCCCACAAATACTGATATCAGCTGGAACACGGCTGAGTCTCTTCTTCAATGGCGATAAATAAACTGACATCTCTGCAGGTCCAGAACTTTCTGCACACCACTTCCCGTTCTTTCACAATTCTCCCCAAGTACCATCAAGTTTTGCCCCTCACCCACCGTAGCCCATCCCACACCATAGAACCCAGGCATCATTTACATCCTTCGAGTGGCTACAAATCGACTTGAAAGGGGAGGTTCTGTTGAGCTAGTGCACTTTGGTTGTGGCCTGCGGGAGTTAAGCCTGTTCCGCATGGTCCTAAACCCACACGACTGAATCACAGCGATTACCTTCTTTCAAATGGTCCCAGAGCAAGTCACATCAGACAAACAAGGAGTTCCAACCTCGCAAAGAACATCTACGAAGCGCGAAAGCTTTCTGCAAGCCATCACACTCAATATTCTCTGAATCCTGTCTTCGAAACGCCCTCACCCGTAATCTGGCACCACGCTACCACATCCGTCCAAGAGGCCTCCACAAGATTGAGCCACTGTCCCTGATTATGGCGACGATTACACACTCCCAGGTATCCGATCTCTCCGCCGTCAAGAGTGCTTGCCAAACCTGCCAGACTGCCTTTAACGGCACGGCCGGCCTCGAGAACAACTCGATGGAAGGGAGCCGCGCCCCTCCTATCAAAATAATCTTGAAGCTCAAGGTCTGCCTAGCTTGCAAGGCAACATTTGATCGGTATCTCGGCCGCAAGATGAGGTCTTACTGGACGAAGAAGAAATTCCAAAAATGGGCCGAGGCCGTGATCCATGTCACAGTCAAGCTCAAAATAAAGTACATGGTCAAATTCCACCGAGGAACAACTCTGAAGTTACGTAATGGCGGAAAAGTCTCGACCTTGAGAGTTCCAAACCGTTGGACGACTCGCATCTAAAAGCAACTGGTAAGTAGATCTTCATATTCCTCTGTCCGTTAGGTCTGCTAACTCAGAGCTACCGCGCAGTCGAAGCCCAGCAACCCCACCAGAAAGGCCATCGCTCGAACGTTCATTTCCCCCCATGTTACCCACTCTTTCACTCTTGCTTGGAATATCGCCAAACATCATCATACTTTCGAACACTAAATTATCTCCGATAGCAGTTGTCTGCCACAAATCACTATGTTTTCGACTTTTCTCACGCTCCGAGCGTCAACTATTTTTGGTCAACTTCGCAACCGGAACTTAATCATCACATTATGACAACCTACTGGCTTCATACAATATCATATTCTAAGTGTTGCGACATACATTCATTTACCTTGTTTCAGCCTTTACACTCTTTTTAAGGAGCCCTTCGAATCAACAACCTCACGTGGACTCGATTTATCTCTAATAGCAGATGTCTGCTCCGACTCACGGCATTGTAGCGTTTCTAATTCCTACGTCTCCAACTAATACTAATTCAACGAATAATGAAGGCGAAAAGTGGCTTCCTGGGATCTGGTCTCTTCCTTTCTACTGCTTAGATTGCTGCATACCGCGGGTATTCTTATGTTGCATGGATATGCAGTCTAGCCGATGCACAGCGACGGCATTCTTGTGTCACATGGATAATGGCGGATACATAGACACTATTTTTGTTTCTTTGGAAACTTAAGTAGGTTGAAATTCTCCTTTCCCATCACCCAAGGCACTCGTGCCCTCTGTCGTGACGGTCTCAAAACCCCTTCCTGTCTGGAAGGTTGACTTGTCGAACCATGAAAGTGATTACTTTAGGAAAATCTCCCAGTCTTGGTGATCATCCAGGATTTCGTTTTTTTGTCACTGCTATCTGTTTGAGCTTGAAAACATGTCACGTGTGGGTTCCATGAAGAATATTATCTGCTTGCATGGATTTTATTGATACGTGAGGACTATGCCTCTGGACATGCTATTTCTAAGAATAATTTATTCGAGTTTATCTCAGCACAACCACTAGATGTAGTAGTCCTTCAAACACCCTCAGGACAGGCAGAACTTTTCAACAGCGCAATCGCAGTACATCATCTTCCCATTGCATGCCCACATCACGAGAGCTCGGCGGGGAGCTCAGCATCATGCTGCCCATGTGGAACTCAATATTGCTTCCTCTTTATTTATGTCCAGCGGGCTCATTCCGGCTCAGGTTAAGAAATCTTCGATAGAAACAAGGCTCTTTGCCCGCTCCGCGATCTTCACTTTTCTCGCCCTGAATCCGGTGCACTGGCTCACACATTCCCTCTCACCTGTCACAAGACTGCAGCACCTGCTCTCGATCGAACTGCGAACTCGCGTACATGGATGGTCTCGTTTGGCCAGTCCTCTTTCTTAGTCGGAAAAGGCAACGTGTGTCTTGTGGTGCGGGTTCTTCTATGGCCACATAACGGCGGGCATGCTGAGAGGCGAGTGACACCAAACGTAAAACTTGTCCACGAGTTAACGTCCCAAATTGAAGTCTACACAAAACCCTTTCTTCATCGCGTATTGCACGTTCTTTACATTTAGTTATTTTTCAACTTCCTCAGCTTCAGCCGCGAGCCGGTCCTGTGCTGGCACATCTCCCAATTTCCTTGCCCGCAGTATTCTTTGAGATTCCTCGGCCTCAGCCAGCTCAGCGCTTTGCTCATCCGCTTTGGTCATCTGCATGCAAAATTCCGCTCTGGCTTGCAGATGAGATGGCAGTGATAATCGACTCCAAGGGAAGAATTTGCAGCGTGGACAATGACCTTGTATTTCCATAGGAGCACTGGGTAGCCATCGGCAGTCAGGAGCTTCGTCCTCGCAAGGAGTCGATTCGCCGGTAACATCCACACATCTAATCCAAAAAGTAGAAGAATCCGATTCCGCACATTTGGGCGGATTTATGTTAAGGAAAGGCGCCGGAGTGCAAGTGAGTGTGCTTGTGAGTTTAGTAATTGGTGCAGCGTATTCTCTTTTCTCTGGACGAAATTGATCCTCCATCTCAGCTGCTTCTCAGCAAGTACCATAAATGTACACAATCCACTAACTGTTCATGTACGAAAGAACAAAATCTCACGCTCCTTCTTCGTCTCAAAGACTGACGCCTCAAAACTTCGTTGTAGGCTTTAGGCAAGGAGACATCTTATAGGATCGAGGGGTGTTTTGTTCGACTAAAATTCGGAGGAAAGTTTTCCCAACTATAGTCAGAGCTGAACATTGAGTCTCGGTTCCGAATATGTCAAAATGTTAATTGATACGACTGCGATATGAGATCGACTCAATGTCCCACTGGACTTAGGACATTCAAAATTCGAGTTCATATATGAAGACTGGAAAACTTCCTAAGATACCGACTCGACGAGGCACATTGTTTTGCAGTCCTCACTCATCAAGGTTAAACGGAGACAGATGGAAGCAGCGCGTTTCATTATTCTACCCTACATCGTACAATCGCTTTATGTGTTGGTGCTTATGCGATGTTTTGGAAATCCTACATCTGGCATGCTCAGCGACCTTTCTCAGGCCATCTCATAATCTCGCATTCAATTTTCCGGAATACCAGCCAAAACACCGAATTGGCCTCCGACGCCTCCCCACACTAGCTTCTTTCCACGAACAGCGGTATTATCAATTTGCGTAGCGAGGATAACTTCGCCACCAACACCTTGTCCTGTCTGGTAATTTTCGGAGAAACCCCAGCTGTAGGCTGTACCATCCGATGTAATAACGAGACAGGTATCGTTCGCTGTTGAGACGAAACTTCCTTGAAGACCCGGAACCGCCTTGGGCTTCTTCAAGTACCTTGGCTTGCCATTCTCAGTGTAAACTTCAGCTTCCGGGAGGTTGGAAACATCAAAACCCGCCTCCTTGCTCTCGACTCGACCCCATTTCAGAACCTGGCCACCAACGGTGCAGGCAATAGTGTGGTGTGATCCGCCTGTAACTTGCTTCAATTTGAAGCCTTCAAGGTCCTTGACTAGCGTAGGACTGCCGACGATATCCTCATCCTTGCCGACTTTCGGAATACCTGTCTGTCCAAACGAATTGAGACCCCAGGAGTAAACGTTGTCCTTGCTATCGACAGCGAAGCTGTGATAGTCACCAGAACCGATCTTGACAATCTTCTTTCTCCTCAAACCTATCTCGGCTGGTCTGAGGGCCAATCTTGATGTGCGCTCAATGACACGACGACCTAGCTGATTTTGCTCGCCCGTGCCCCAAACATAGAGTTTGCCCTTTGTATCGAGAGCAAGAACATGGTTAGTGCCAGTGGCAATATCGACGATGTTCTTCAGCTCAGGGATGAGCATTGGTGTTCTTTGGACTTCGCCCTTTTTCCCCTCTGGACGGAAACCCATGATCCCTTCATTTCCCTAAAATTTGTCAGAAAAGCTGCATCGCCAGACTGAGAAGACTTACTCGGAATGTGCCCCATCCATAAACTAGGCCGGTAGTAGTGAGTGCGAATGTAGTGCTGTCACCAGCGTAAAGAGAAGCAAACTTTGTGCCTGCTGGGAAATGTTTTGGGTCGACCTCGCGGGGTTCGGCCTCACTAGGATTCAATCCGGAATCTTCATCATCAGAGTCGGAATCGGAATCGCCATCGTCCTTCATATCCTTCATTGGGCCCGGCTCGGTTCTACGGCCAAGAGCGCCTTGGTCATTGACACCCCAGGTCAAGATCTTGTTATTATGTGTCAGAGCGGCGCAGTGCATGCCTCCTACAGCGATCTGAACAATTCCGATATCCTTTGCAGAAAGGAATGGGTTCAATCGGGGACGAGTGACATCAACAACTCTTCTAGCACCAGAATGCTTTGCACCAAGTCCAAGCTCACCTCCGCTGCCTTCTCCGAAGACAAACACGTCAAGAGTCTGAGTGAGAGGGTTGTTAAGGGTTGGGAGGACTTTGGCGGGTTTCGGTGGCTGGGAAGATTTGGCTGGCTTTGGAGCCTTGGCTTTTGGAGCGGTTTTGGGTTTAGATAGAGTCTGCGAGAAATATTAGTAACCACTGCTGGCGATGTTAGGTGGAGAAGAGACTTACGGCTGGAGCTGTCTTCTTCGTAGCAGCAGCTTTCTTCTGGGTTGGGGCAGTAGCCTTCATGGGAGCTGCGGGCTTCTCTGGGAGGGCAGCAGTCTTCTTGATTGTAGTAGCTTTTGCGATGGGTTTGGAGGTAGTGGTAGTTGCCTTGGACTTCTTGGGTTGTGGTGCTTCGGATTCATCATCCGCCTTCCTCTTTCTGCCCGTCGACTTCGCAACGGTGGCATTAGTTTTGGCAGTGGCTGATTGTGGTTTGGCAGTGGCTGGTTTTGGTTTGGCAGTGTTGGTTTTGGGCTTCGCGGACTTGGGTTGTTTCTTTGCGGCTGGTTGGGTGGTGGTAACATTGGTTCTCTTCGCGTTTGGTTCATCATCAGATTCTTCAGCCTTGCGCTTGTTGCCTCTTGGTTTGGTAGTCGTGGGTTGAGCCATAGCAGGAGGAGTAGGTGTCTTGCGAACTCGAGTTGAAGCTCGAGTCGGCGCAGGTGCTGCTCCAGCTTCGGCGGCCTTCTTACGAGGCATGTTAACGGATTACGCGCAGCGCGTACGAGATTTGTGAGGGTGATTCTTAAAGAAGTAGAATGGCGTGCCGGCGTGTGATTGATAGTTCACTGTAGAGTAGTGCAGGTTCAACAATCTGTGAATTGGTGGGAGGTTGTTGTTGGAAGAAGAGGAAGAAAAAATATTGAGCGAGATTGACTTTCTTTATTGCTGCGCTTCAAAATTGTTGTCGGGACGCGGACCCTTGACAATAATAAAGACTAATAAGCTTTTGTACTGGCTGGGCGCCACAAATTCACTAGCGCCGATTAGCCGGAGCCGCATGCTCGTTGACCGTGATTTTTGTCAAAGCCAGCCTGTGATGTCAAAGCTTTTGACTTCTTTGTTAATAATGCAAACTCATAGTTAAAAGGAAATTTTCCACCACCTTTAGAAGATATCTGAATGTGTAATTCCACTCAGTGGTAACCAGATACAAAAAGGGAGGGTTTCCCGGACATCTTGAGTCTCGTTAGCTCCAATCTTTCTGCTGCTCTTGCAGGATTCAATAATAGCAGAACCTTGGTCTCTAAGGGAATGATATTTAGACTCGGTCCGATTCTCACTTAGTCCTGTTCTTGCTCTGGCAAAATTGAAAGAAGTGACAAAAGCATGCATCATCCTATCATTTTAATAACCTACGCCTGCTGTTCTAAGATATTCACAACCACATTCCCATTCAATTTACAACATGCGCCAATAAACAATCACAACAAGCTCTGATATGCATCCAATCCTGACTTCTGTGTCGGAGGCTTCGGTTGAGTAGGATTCCCAACCGCCGATGCCATACTCGACTGCTGAGGCGCTTGATATGAAGGCGCAGTGAAAGAATTGGCCCCAGGCGGTGGAGGCAGTGAGAATGAGTTTGGCGAGCTCATAATTGGTCGCTGGCTAGGTGGGGGAGGAAGTGTGAATGCATTTGGGCTGTTCGTTGTTGGTCTGTTCATAGACATGTTAGACATCGAATTCCCCACGTTTCCCATGGAAGAGAGTATAGGATTTGTTGCAGGTGTGCTGTTGTTGCTAGACCAGGGATTCGAAGCTGGGGTACTCCAGTTCATTGAGGTCAAAGCCTGAGGATTTTGGAAGCTAGACATCGGTTGTGGTTGGAGTGAAGCTGCATTGTAGTTGGGTTGCGGTTGTAAGGGAGCATTGAAGCTCTGTTGCGGTTGAGGTTGAAGAGGCTGGGAATATTGAGTGGCCGATGGTGATAGGGCACTAAAACTTGACAGGTCTGGAGTAATGGTTCTAGCCGTAGGATCTTGGGGTCTAATGATCCCCATGGCATTCCCTGGCGTTGAAGGTATTGTTGGACTGGGAGTTGACCAAGCAAATGAGGCCGGCTTCGTTTGGTTCGGAAGGTTGCGTTGATGAGCAGTGGCATTCGCAGGCGTTGCATCCCACCCTCCACTCAAAGGATTAGCCAAATCGCTGGTCCCTGCTGTACCCTTCACAAGCCTTTCAAAGTCGATTTCGGGATCGTTGGACCCTCCATTGGTTGAGAAAGCGTTTTTGGCGCCAAATGACATGAAGTCATCATTATCCGTTTTCGATCCGTGGGTGCCAGATAGTTCTTGTAACTTCTTAGTTTGTTCAACCTCAACTCTAGATGATAGACTCTTTATCAAATCCATGAAAGCTTGGAATTGCTTCAAATCGAGCAGTGGCCCCAAACTCATACTCCACAGAACAGGAAGGATATCCATGGCAACGAAGTCGGCGTCTGCGATTGTGCCAACTTGGCGCAGAACGTTGAGCGCCGCCATTGCCACAGCTGGCTCTTTGGTTTTTATTGCTCTTATGAGTGGAACAATCTTCTCTTGCATCGTATACTTGTCGAGAGCGGTTGAAGAGCTTGTCTTTTTAGTGTTCGCCATGATCCCATCAAGACCATCATTGCTCCCAGCTGGGTCATTCGAGCCGCCACAGAGTATCACAAACGCTTCAAGGCCTCGCACCTTGATCCCGAGACTGCTTGTCTTCGTGAATACAGAAGCGATGACTGGGAAGAGCTCATTCTTTATCGTCGAGAAGTCTAGCACAGGCAAAATAGCAGGTAGACTCCGTAATGAAGCGTCCACAATGCTATGCGTTGGAGACTCGATCGCTAAATGTATTATGGGAAGCATATCTTATCATGTTAGCTAGGAAGTCATTCGAGCATGATCTGACATACTATCTTTGAATTCTTTCCCAGAGCAGTTACTGGTAATGGCACTGATATGTT